>JAQFVV010006210.1:13937782-14400829 GCA_028023455.1 Epiperipatus broadwayi
AATGCAGTTAAACAACACTCATCATCATCAGCACTCTCACTCCATACTATAGATTCAGGTCATAAAATAGATTTTTCTAGTACCAGGATCATATCCAGATGTGATAATCTCTACCAATGCAAAATCAGAGAAGCCATTGAGATACTTAAAAGGCCAGATTTTATCAATAAGCGAGATGATACTGCAAACTTCCTCCTATTTGGAAAGATTTCTTTAAAAAACATTCTTAAATTTAACATTTTTGCTATTGGTGGGATTTTTAATGTTTTATTCAAACCAGTGATTGTAGCGCCTCTACAACCGTCTTTCTACCTTTTTATAACTCTGTGGATGGCTTGTGTGACCAAGTCGAAACGTCAGTAAATTGATATTAAAAGTTTTTAACACGGATGAACCCGCAAAATATGTATTTTATATATATATATATATATATTTCTACTTTATTGTAAACACACAAGAAGATGCCTGCAGTCCAAAGTAAACAAGGATTGGAATACTTTATGGTGAATCAAGTGAGGATCAAGGTGTTTACTATTAAACACAACTACAGGAGACACCATTGTACCTATCTATCCTTGCTAAGGAAAATGATTTACTAAGTGAAACTGCTTTGAAAAACAACTTGCCTAACTATCAACTATTACTACTTCTATTATGATGATTTTTATGAACTTTATTCCAATTACAATTTTTTTTTAATCAAAGAATCAGTATTGTAAATTTTTGTTTATTTATTTTTTATTCCTGTTTTCACACTCTGATGCTAAAGCATCATTTTTCAGAATTAGCAAAGAAGAAAGGGGGGGATTATTCACTTTGATATTTTTATATTTTCATTGTAAATAAAATTTAGGTTAACCCACCTGCTTCACATCAGGTTATCCACATAAATATTAAGGTAAGATTCTCTATATTTATTTTCATAGATTAAATTACAACACTTATACAGAATACATATTATATGTTTTATTTTGTGATTAACCTTGTACATATATTTTCCAGTATGTTTGACTAATCAACTAGTATCTGTCTCTATCATATATATAAATAGGGGAAACTTGTTAAATAGGTTGCTAACATCTACAAATATATAATTTAGCTAGCCAGCATCTCAATTCTATTAAATAACTAAAGTTTATTTTTCTATATAATTATGATTTGTAGAGAATGAGTGACATAGGTGGATTTCTACCATGGGGTATAAGGGATGGATTATAATAATCATTAATTAGTAAAATGGTAGAGCTTCACATGTGACACATGTACATATGATTATTATTTTTTATATTTTTTTTATCATTATTATTGTTGTTATACTTGATGATATTTATTATTGTTAATAAATGTTTAAGAGTTTGTATTATTCCGGTCTCTGGTTTATTGAGTTGTCCTGACATTCCACAGTCTATAAACAATTAGGCATGCATACACATCTGTTTTTCTTATCATATAAAAGCTTGAAAATAAAACAAATATAATAAATGCTAGTTGTAACCTATATATAGGTGCAGGAGTTGCTGTGTGTATCTGTTCATACCTGCTAAATGAGTTAAAAGCATTATTCTCTCTGGGTTTGAATATTAGGGCATAACGGAATTTAAAAGGGGGAAAGTGGATGAACTAACCTAAGTTGCATTTAATATTATTAAATAGGGATAGAGTTAGTCAATTAAAGGGTATGCAATCATTGGTTAAGCATTTCATCAGGTTCTCATTAGCACTCTATCAGATGACCCACAGTCTGAATATAGTTGAATGCAACTTTTTCCCTTCTAAGCCTGGTAGGTCTCTGCAGATTGTTTCATTAGAGGTAATAAATTAGAGCATATTAACTTATCCCCACACCATATTGCTACATCTGCATAGTAGTACAGTCTGCAAGTTAGTCGACCATCCATTACATCTGGTGCACCATCATTGGGCTTGGTTAGTTTATGACTGTTGATGAAGAGTACTGCCCATTATACTGGTGTTAGCAATGTTTGGGATTAGTTGTAATCATTCCGTCCGTTATATCTGGCATCATCAACTTTTGGGGCTAGTGGTCATCATTCCGTTCATTATATCTGGTACCAGCAACGTTTGGGGCTCAATAGATAGGTGTATCATCACATAAATACTTTGTGTAAGTTGGTCATACATTGTGATCAAACCAGCTGATTGATATATCTGATAGATATAGCCAAGTGATGATCGTTCCATCTGTTATATTACATTAAAGACAGCCAAGATCACCTTGGAGGCGATCAAGAGAGGAGTATTTATCACCAATAATCTATCGCAGCTTAGTCAATTTCCACACCTAATTATTCGAAAAACCCTGAGAAGAGATTATAATGGGAACAAATGAGCTGGCAAAAATGTAAATTTTAATAGTCAGATAAATAATAGTGTAATAGACTTATGGATGTGAAATTGATAGAGAGGTGGATCAGGAAGGTGGAGGTGGATATAGGACTTTGTAATTGGAACAAAATTTAATTGTGGCTTTAATCATAGTGAATGGGGAGTGTGCTGAGAATAACCAAGAATTTCCAAAGACATTAATATTATCAATTTTAATGCATTCTCAGTATTCTCTGAATCAGTTGATTATTTAGTAACTCATTCATTAAATATTATTACTGAAAATTATTAAAGTGAGATTTAACATTTATATTTTATTAAAGTTGCAATTTGGTGCCCTGGCAATTAAAATTATAGATATTCTGTACCATCATTATCATCCCAATAGACTTCAGAAATAGTGTCAGATGGGAATGATGAAGCATCCATAGATCCATCCTTAAAATGTTACAATTGACATGCAACTGAACTGCAACTGTTTATATGCAATATAGGTTTAAATATAGTACAATTAATCCATAGCATGGATGTGCGACCATTTGAATAAAATTTCTCATTTGTTAGAATAAAGTTATAATTAGCTTAAACGGTCCAATAATATAAGTGATATTTGTAAGCTCTCCCAATCGTTTTAATTATATTTGAAATACAATATGGATGACTGATCGAGAGATTGCAAAATGCATTTTATGTCAATTTAATAAGTTTTATAAAATTAACCAAGTAAAACATAAAACTTTTCATTTGGTAGAATTGACTTTTATTTAGTTACAATTGGCTTGTAACGCATCGGACGAAAGAGATTATACATTATACTTATTATACTAGAAAATATATAATTTCTACATCGCTTATTTGATAGATACTTAAGAAATTCATCTTCTGTAATTTACATTTAGGAAATTCGTAATTTATATTTAAGGTAATTCTTATTTGTTAGATTGGCTACAACGTGGAGGCTATAAAATAAGTTATAGCTGGAGCATCAAGCCCCTATGGAACGTGTATAAATTTTTATTTGCAAGAATATATATATATATATTATTTTAATATATATATATTTAATTATGTGGCTAAGTGCTTTCATATTCATAGCCATGTATATATATTCATTTCTTTATTTGTCTTCAGTTTTGTGTGTTGTGCGTGTTAGCGCATGTTATATTCTGCACTTTAGAACAATTAGCCATTAAGTTTAAACCGTTTGCTCATTTCATATGTACTAATAACTTAAGCAATGTATTTCTAGCTGTAGCCTTCTTCTAATTTTTGTCTTTTTTCCATCTAAAAACAATCCAGTGAACATCACATTAGTATTGTTAATGTTATATTTTGTAAAAAAAAAAAAAAATGTATATTTATATTAGTATAAGTTTGGGCACTCCAAATAAAGTAGAAAATATATTAGAGAAATATATTTAGATCACTAACTGATAAGCGTTAAATTTAATTAATAAATTTACATTAATTGCGATAAGAACATTATGATCGATAAATTCCAAGAAATTTACTGATTACAAATATTTCTTGATAAAAGACTAATTTATGGAGATGGAGAATTGCCTTATATGGAAATAAGTAATTAATTCTGTGTGTAATTAAAAGCTAACATGATATTCCATAGTACAATAACAAACTATAAATAGAGTAAGCAACAAAGTGCATCATTCAGTTTTCTAGTCAACTTACTAAGTGAACGAGTCCTGAGAGATTTTAATTAAGTGACAATAGCTGAAAAAAGCTTAAGTATCAGTGCAGTGCTCCAGTGTGAAGGCAACATGTTCACGAGCAGCAGCAGAACCGGGCCAAAGAGTATGGGAAGCCATGCAGAAAACTGATAATTGTGAAGTGCATTGTGAAAGTGAATTATATATATATATATATAGTGTATGTGAGTAGCAAGAACTCTTCGCTATTATTGTTTATTGTACGTTTGTTTGCCTCAGTCAAAATTGGGGACACAGCAGTTAACATTTACTTTTACTTTCATCTCATAATTCTTGCAGCGTTTCCTGAAGCTCTGAAGCAGTATTGGGAAATATGGCTACATCATTTTCAAAATCAAAACGACGGAAATAATCTTTATTTACTTTTATCTTCCATTTTAATTTACAAAACACTGCTTATAAAATTACAGTAAAAAATGTTCAAAGTATAAAATCATCCTATTGTAAATTCATCTTAAATTTAATCTTTTTAGAGGATAATGTTGTATGTGGTTTAGGGTGTTGGTAGAGGGTCTGAGTCTGGAATATAAAGTCCTTGGATTAATTCTAATTCTAGCACTTCCTGTGATTGATATTCTGAATAATAAAAGCATTTCATTGTTCAGTTTATTTTATGTAATTTAATCACTCCTGTTTCATTTGGATTATTTTATTTCATAATATGACATCTTAAGTTTATATACCTTGGTGAAATTAACTTTAAATCACCATGGAAATGCTTATAGAACTAAATGCATTTTTATTATCTACAAATCCCAAATAAATCTTGTATATTGTTATCCTTACTATAACATCTCTCAATATTCAGGTGTGATCCACTGTGCTAAAACCACATTTAAATCCAGTATTTTTCCCATAATTAGAGTTCAATATTCTTTATATCACACTTGCAATTATCTTGTTTAATATTGACTGTGAAACTTTTAGAAGATATATAGATTTAATTTCTATTTGTTTATTACCTTTTCCCCCAATCGACTTGTATATCTTTATCATTTAGTCATTGGTATATAACTTTGCCTATTTCTTAATCTACTTTTTTTAAATATCAGTAACAATTCAATACTTTCTGGAGCTTTTTGCTTCTCTGGAGATTTAATTGCATGTCACACGTTACATTTAAAATACATGCCAATCTTTCACTCTCTTCACCTGAAGACTGATAGAAGATTTTTTTTTATTAATAATCCATTTTTAGGGGTGATATATTTTAAACAATATGGCTTTTTTTTTTAAAGATGATTATTATATTAAATGTTTTGTTGATTTTTTTAAAGATGATTATAAAAACACAATAAATTACACAAAACTCCAAATGTTTGTAGTTAAATAAAATTTAATACAACTCTAATAAAATAAAGCACATGATGAAAGAATACTCACTTCAAATACGGTTTGAGATTACACTGCCCTTGTTGCCATTTGCATATAAAGTTTCATATCATGCCCATTAGCACACACATTTTGCACAGGCACTAGTCTGTAATTTTCGAAATACTTAATTGCATCTTCTATCAGTGGTATGTCCCAAATTTTAATCATTTTTCCAAAAGGTTAGGTAAAATAATGAACCAACAGCTTGAATAAAAATGCTACGAAAACATTAAAAAATTATGGCAATGTTCACAACATGTTAATAGTTTGTACATCGTAAAAAAAAAAAAAATCATTAAAAGTTGTGAATGGTATTAATAATAACATATTTTTTAAAGTTAACATGAATTTATATTTGATTTCTTAATATTTTTTAAATTTAAGAAGCAACACATGTTGAGAGAGAGAGAGAGAAAAAAAAAATACTTTGATGGCCCTGAAAAAGAAAAATTAACCAAAAAATGTCCAGCATGTTTCTGGCAAAGAAAACAAAGGAATTGTATGTAAGGATGAAAAATTATTATTTTTTAAAGTTATCATAAATTTATATTCGATTTAATAATACTTTTTACATTTAGCAAAATAACACATATTTGATAAAATAATTTTGAGGAAAAAACCAAACAGTTTGATGCCCCTGAAAATGAATAATTAATCCAAAAACGCCCAACAAGCTTCTGAAAAAGAAAGTGAAGGAATTATGTGTAAGTGCCGAATTTTTTTAATACAATTCATCATATGATCTCCTATCTGTAATAACTTTCCTTCCAATACCTAAATGTTGTTTTACAGTTTCGAGACTTTTATTCACTTCTACAGCTTTTATTAACATTCAACTTTTTCTATCATTATTGACTGTTTTTTTTATCATTTGACAAAATTTATATTCAATTCTTTTTAATGTTTCACTTTAAAATTGTTCATATTCCTTTTTTTCTTTATACACTCATTTGTCTTAGTGGAAAATTTTCTTGTAAAGAGATGCTTTTTGTACCAGATATACTTTTTTATGGTTTTTAATAGAGTATAATTTATATTCTTATTGATTGCCATCACATGGAATTATTTTCAATACTCATTATTATTTCCAAATAATTAGCAAGCTATAATTTAAATTCTTGGGATGTTTCTGAAGGTTAGAAAGTTCAGTTATTAAGACTGTCTTTTCTAATAATTTTCTCATTCTAATTTTGTTTTAGTCATATGTTACATCTCACTAATGGAGGGTCAATTGCTGTGTTGATTTTATATTGCAGTAAATCAAAATATAATACATTCTGCAAAATTTTTATTTGCATGTTTCCATGTCAATTTTCTCATTAAAAATATTTCTCAGATTAAGGATATATAATTTCCTATGTTTTGCACAAAACTTCACAAATGGCTGGCCTCTCCAAATCAAATTTACTCACTACATTTTCATATTACAATCTTTCATCAATTCTAGCATTAAAATCGCTCATGACAATTTCAAAATGTTATTTTATCTGATCAAAATTATTTTATGTTTCTACATAAAACTTCTACTTCTTCATCACAATGAGAATTGGTTGGGACGTAAACCTGAATTATCTTACCTGCTTGTCTTCCATTGATTTGAATAACTAATCTGGTCCAAGTGATGCACCATCAATCTCCACAATCTCATTCTTCCACTTTTTATTTAAAATGAATTCCACTTGACATGTACTAACATATCCTTTTCTAATTATGTCTGTATCCAATTATCATGTCTCTATACTGTTTTTTTATATCTTTACATAGTCCAGCCATGATCATTTTAATATTAGACAGTTCTTACAATTCATATAATCTTCTATAACTTTTAAATGATATTGAGTTACAAGATATTGAAAGACCACCTGGGTTCAGGAAGTTCCTAATATTTTGCTTTCAATTCCCAACTATTATCTTAACTGTTGAATTTGCAGTCTATGGAAGATATCACATATTGTCTGTCATAACTGTAAATATTTATTTTAAAAAAAGTTTATTCACTCACTTATTTGTCCTGCCTTTAAGAAAACACAACGATTATTTCAGTAAGAATTATCAGAAAACTGGGGTGAAAAGACCATGGTTTTACCTGATCTCAGAGGCAATAAGTTAAAAACCTCACCATGCTAGCTTATATAAATTATTATCTAAAAATAACAGTCACAACGGGAAATTATTGAATGGATCTTAGGAATTTCACTTGCTCAGTCCTTTAAGGCCTCAAAGATTAACCAAAGGCTCCTCTTTCAGATATCAGCAAACTCCTTTCTGCAGCCTATAATGGTATAAGTCATATAAAACCTGAAACAACCAACTTCAACCACCTATTGATTTTGAAAAAAGGAAATCCAAAGTGAAATTAAATCTACGAATGAAGATGTAAAAATTTTTTCTATTAACTGGCAGTTTTTCTTTCATTGCCAAAATATGAGTTTCTTTTATTAAAATCTTAATGAAAAAATTAGATATTCTGATTGGCCGCAACTTAACGCAATTTAAAAACATTACTTTTTATTCTGATTGGCCGCAACTTAACGCAATTTAAAAACATTACTTTTTAATAATCATTACACAGAAGTAAAAAAAATCAGCAATAATAAAGCTTTAATTTACGACACGCGTCAAAACAGTTTATTGGAATAATTGTACCTACTTACAAAGGTATTTAATATCAATATAAAGGGAGGTAATATCTTACGTTATACGTTGAACAAAAATATTAGTATTTTTCCACTCATGTTTGAATGTACATGAAATTATTTAAAAAGTTTGCAACAGATTTTGCTTTCCGATGTTACTGTTCTAAATATTTTTCATTTCGCTTACAATGTTTATAAAGCAGAGGGAATTTATCAAAGATTTCGGTACAAGCACGTGATAGCTGTTTCAAGATATTGTTGATAGTTGGGGAATACTTTTTTAAAGATTTTTTTCTCACATGATCTACATCTTCAAATCATTATTAGGCTTCAATGAAAAAAAAAGAAAACCTGCAGAATATGAGTAAAGACAATTGTAAACATTTTATTGAACCTTAGAATATAATCTATAGCAACAAATTCTTATTTTAAATGTAAGAAATGTTTTTATACCTATCCAAAGATTATTGCTCATATCAAATTATATATAGAAAGGTATTTATTTGAAATGAAACCACCCAATCTAATTGAGTAAATTTAAATATATTTAGTCACAATCCGGTCTAAGTCGTACTAATGTTTGCGTATATATTAATGCAAAGTTATAACTCATCCATCGTCTGTGCAAGAAGCTTAGAATTTTTCTTTAGAATAGCCATTTCTTAACCAAATTAACCATGACATTATTATTTATTAAATGTTTATTGTTCTTGGCTAGGGAGCAATTTCAAGGATGAAAAAAACATCATATTTCACTAACAGCCATTTAGCAAACTTGGTGAGTTACAATGTCTTTTTAGCTATTGCTGATCACGAGAATTGAAAATGCTTTCACTTCAATACCATGTTTTCAATAATTGACAAATTTGACATTGGATATTTCTTGCATTACTCTTTATGAGATACAGTTTGAAAATCATTACTGTAATGAACTATGGATGCATAACAGACTGAAGTTATAAGATTTCTCAGAGGGTATTGAGATACTAAATTACTTTGACTAGGTCAATCAATAATAAATTGAATAATTTATTGCCTTTAGTGAGTAAACAATTTTAATAAATGGTAAAAACACACCTGTGGCTGCAAACCATGAATCTTGACTTCAGATCCTGTTACACCACAATTGCATTAAACTATTCAGATCCTTAGATCATTTAAAAGTAATTTACCATTGGCCTTATTAATCCTTCATTGTTTTTTGGGATCCTAATAAACTTTATTGAAAATGTCAATGTTTGGAATCATGTTGAAAAATTTTAAGAGAGTCTATTACCTCCATAATCTATTATTACATTAATTCATAAAACTAAATACTTGAGAAATTAAATATCAAAACTGAATCCCAGGGAAGAGATTATTTTGAGTAATAAATAAGGGTATATTTACTAAGATATAAGAGATTGTTTTTGAAGATCATGGTAGTTATTAGAAAATGAGCTACCTTACATAAATAGAAAAGAGAAAATCTATCATATTTGTATTAATGATCAAAAATTAGAAAATCTATCATATTTTAATGCAAAGTGTTTAATTTACTAATGATTAATTGAAAAGTATTTACAAGTGAGTTACTGTCCATCTTGAGACTTTGAATTTTTTATTTTTTAAAACAGTAAAGAAATTTCAACAACTGAAATGATTTGAAAGCATTCCAACCAACAGGTCATATATCTACTCAGTTTAAACTATTATTCACAATTCAAACATATTACTTAATGACAATTTTTATCTACTTAACAGTTCTTAGGGCATTGTTCACATTTACTGAAAAACATACAATAAATGAAAAATTTGTGCAAGAAATATATAATTTTAGAATAAAAAAGTATTTGCTTGAGTAGCATTGTAAGTAGATTAAAATTTAAAACCTGATAAATGATGAACTTTTTAGAAAGTTCCTGGATGTTCAATAGCAGAAGTACCAAATTAAATTACATTCCAGAAACCCCGAGCTTATGACTTCATCATTGCACATTCATCTAAACCATAGAACAAATAATAAAATGTAAAAGAAAAAAATCATAAAACTAAAGTAAACCATGCTGGTGTCCATTTTT
Source organism: Epiperipatus broadwayi (assembly GCA_028023455.1). Classification (NCBI taxonomy): domain Eukaryota; kingdom Metazoa; phylum Onychophora; class Udeonychophora; order Euonychophora; family Peripatidae; genus Epiperipatus; species Epiperipatus broadwayi. The sequence continues at coordinate 13,947,926 of JAQFVV010006210.1, forward strand.
TATATATATTTATGGAGATGAATGTCTTTTTAGAAGCTCTCACAGTTGCCTGAATTTACTGAAAGCTTGTTTTAAGAGAAAAGGAAAAGTGATCAAAAGTCCTGCCTTTTTTATTGGAAAAAGAGACCACCGAGTTACAGTAACAACTGTGTCATCATTCACTATTTCACTTCATCCACAGTACATATATCCACTGTTTTATTTATATATTATCCTCAAAAAGATTGAAAAGAAGTATAAACTTAATAAATTAATTTTAAAATGTACATTATACCTGTTTATAATTTTTTCCAGTATGATGGACATCATTTTGCTTTTTTCGAACATTTTTTGAAAATCTCATGATGAAATATTTAACTTTAATTTTTTTTTTAGTTTTTTTTATCTTTTTAGAAAATAACACATGTTTTTTACTTTATTTTTTTTCAAAAATATTATTTTAAAAAAAAATAGTTTCAATATATAAAGCTAGTAATCAGTAATTCTCATAAGCCCGGAAAAGTTTGTGAAGTGCTTTTACAAATGATCAAGTAAAAATTATAAATTTAATTACAAATGAAAAAATCACAACTAAGTTAATAGAAAGCAAATAAGATCCTGTTTGGGACTTTGCAACTAGATTTTATAGGGATTTTGCTAAAGGTACAGAACCCTTAGTTAAATTGTTATGGAAGGACCAAAAATGGGAATGGAGAGATCAACAGCAAGATCATTTTTAAATGCTTATGGATAAATTTTTACATACTATTGTGTTGGCATATCCAGATTTTAGTATACCTTTTTTTATGTCTATTTTCAACAACCCAGAGTGTTATATTTTATTAATAGATCATCGAGAGCTGCTGAACTGTGGTATAGTGTTTCAGAAAAGGAAGCTTTGGCCATTGTTTGGGCTTTTACTAAGTTTAAGTAATTTTTATTTGAGTTAGAAGTCGTTGTTATCACTGATCACAAAAGCTTCCATTTTTTAAATAAAAGCTATCTAAACAATCATCAACTCATTGGTTGAAGTCTGTTTTGCAAAAATTCAAATATAGTATTATTTATTGTCCTGGTTCAAAAAATGTAGTCACTGCTATTCTTAGTCATAATCCTTTTAAGGTTACTGCACAACATCTTCTAATAGAATATGTCCTTATCCTATCTTAATAGACAGTTCAGTGGAAGCTGATCTAAAATATTAAAATGCTATACAAAAAGATAATTTATATTATACAAATATTATTTTATATTTAGGGAAAAGACTCCCAATTGATCACCCAGAATATAATAAAATTCAAAGAAAATATTTTAACAGTATGGCTGATGATGTAAAAAAGAGAGGGTTGCATCTGTACCGGTCAAGTTTTGTACATTCGCGTAACAGAATCTAGAATACAGGCATAGAGACCAAAGCTGACCAGACCAGACGTGTGAGGTCCCAAATCCAACCACACTTCAACTTGCATGCTAGTACTCCAAGATTCAAGACCTTTCAAATGACCACCTTGAAGTTACACATAGTATACTATTTTATTCGCAGCCAACACTAGGTTAAAGTTCTACTATTAATTAAATCTAAAGTATTCTTAACTAATGAAGACTTTATTAAAGCATAGGTTTATAAGTAAATATTATCAATAATTTGAATTGGATTGAATAATGAGACAGAAAATGAACTAGATTAATTTAACTATGTTTATTACAGTGTACAGGCTTAAACCTGCATTTATATATGTAATATATGCGGGATTCGAACTCAGACTTTCACACGACCCACTACTCTCAGTGCCATCTCATATTGCTGACCCACCTGATCACACACATGTTGAAAAGATAAATAATCACCAATATTTGTATTTCATGCTAAACCAGCAATCATCAGTTGGTCCAGATTACTGTATATTTATTTTAATAGTAGATCACAATTAAAATGACAAATGATATAGATAATTCACTAGCTGATTGTAATGCATGCAGGCATTGTAATGATTGCAGACATAATATATTTTCTTCTTACAGATGAATTACAAACGTATTTACATAAATAATTATTAATGCTTTTTTCTGAGATGGGTTTTAACAATCCCTCATCTTATATATATTTAAATACAGAACTGATATGCCAATTCCTATTTAAACCAGTGGCTATTATATATGTAATCATACTAAGCCTTGATTAACAACTAGTAACACATTTGATTATGACAAATATTTATATTTAACAGATAAGCATATAAACCAGCTCAAATAATTTTAGATCGAACCTGGCTTTCAAGAGTAGTTCAGATCAATGCAGAATGTGACATATTAAGGAGGTAGGGTTGGATGCACTAGATTTTACCAATGTGCTATGGCACAGGTAAATAGTAAAAGTTGCTCTGCGGATGGATGAGGAAATCAAGAGTTTCTGCGACCAATTCCGGTACCCTGGGACTGGTCATCATGCTGCATAAGAAAGGAACATTGCATTCAAAAGTGGCAGGGAACTTATGTGCTAACATGGCCTTAAACTCAGGCTTCACTACTGCACTACCCTATAAGAGGAAGATGTGCTGGCTTCACCATGGCTCCATCTTAATATATAAATATAAAGCAGCAAAACAAAAAAATATTTAACTAAATAATAGATCTCATCTGCCAAGCAAAGGAGTATTATAAATTTAATATTATAAAGTACAAGGACAATAGCTTATCAGCTCTATTAATAGCAGCCAACTCTTGTGTAGCTGATAATATGTGCTACTGACAGGAATATTTATAACATCTTTACTTTATCCTGTTCAATTTATTTGGTTATTTTATAATTAATCAATATTTTAAAGAAGGAAAGTATATTTATATGGAGTTAGGGAATAATTTAACTGGCAAATATACTTATAACTATCCTCAAGGCTAGTTTAATTCTTAGTACTAAATATATTTAAGCTTACAAAATTTAATTAACGAGCCACATTTCACATTTTAAATCAATCAATAATTAATAAGAATAATAACGAGTGCAGGGCGAGTCATTATTTATAAAATAGGATTTCAAACAGCGCACAAAAAGATGATGCTATAAAATAATTATGTGAAGATATTTACATAATATCTTCTTGAAAATATTGAAATTGAGTGCTTGCTGTTTTGAAGTATTGGCATATGAAATACATACAATAAATAATTTCATGAAAAATAAGCAAGAGAAATATAGACATAACTGCAGTGATATCATTTAAATTATTAACGTATTAAATTCATTTCTTAATAAAAAAAATTATCAAATAAATAGGTCATTTATAGTTTCCAATACACCTGGGTCTCTTTTTACGCGGATTTATTTAACACGATTCACGTTTCTCCGGAAGTCGAACTTCGATAATGCGCTATTACTTTAAATAATAAATTTTGCGCACTTACGTCACATTGAAAGTAATAGCACATTATTGGAATTAAACTTTCATCTTAGTAATTTTAATATTTTCAGTGCTTTATAATAGTAAGATTTTATGCAACAATGAAATTAAAATCATGATTTCCACATTTTATGTATACACACATTAAATTTTACAAGATTATAATGTAAATTTGTTCAAACATTGTGCGTGTTAATTTTGCATTTTAAATCACATTCTGTTTTTGCTTTTTAAAAAAGAACGTAATCAATTATTAATCATTTAGTGTCCGCAAGTTTATTTTTAAAAGGTGAGTAATAGCAGTGGGCACAATTAAAATTGAAAATTAAAGACAAAAATAAAAATTTAATTTTTAGTTGTTAGATTAATTACTAATTACGTTGTCACCAGAAAACCATCAACACAACATGAGAGTGATGTTGGTGCTAGTTGTATTTCCTTTTGTGAAGAATCTGATTTTTTACCAGTTTGCAAACGAACCAGTTTAACGGCAAATAGCGATAATAATTAAAACGTATATAAAAAAATGTAAATTACTGTAAATTATGCATAAAAATATATTGTATTGAATAAAATTAAATATTATAGTTAAAAAAAGTTTGTCCTGTATCAATTTTTTTCAAATTTGAAATTTTTTATTAGTCATATTTTATTTCCTTATTTCTTTTTTGCGCGAATTTTAAAGAAATTTTACATTGGTGCTTTGCTTTTATGCAATCTTTGAAAAATCACAGTCCGTATCCCCCTTTTTTCAAGGTAAGTTATGTCTGTTTTTGTGTGATTTCATTTGCGCGTGTTTTCTGAGGAACCTATCTATTGCGTAAAATGAGACCCAGGTGTATTTTAAATAGAATTGAGACATTTCTTTAACATTAGAAAGGATTTACATTTAGTTGTTTAATTATATTTTAGTTCATTACATTTATATATAGTTGGCTAACTTGAATTTATAGTTTAAAAGATTAATTAAGAATTATATGGAATTAACACAGAGCTCTGCGGTTTGAAAGTAATTTTATCAGTCATAATTTAGCTGAAATGTAGGTGATGTAGGTGCTTGAGCTGTAGGTTTGATGAGCTTTACTGGGCCACTGGTGGCATCATCTTCTTCCCCATTCAGTCTGGCTTTGGTTCTTCTGGTGGCATATTAGTTGTTTCAGCATCAGATGTGAAAAACACCTTCATTCTCCTTGTGGAGTGACAGCAAAGAAATGCCCATTCTAGCTGGACATTTTAAAATTTAAACAGACATGGATTTTGGTAACAAATGCTCTTAGAAAATGGCTATTGACCTCCTGAGTTAAAACTATAGGGTATTTATATGATTTTCTTTTACAAGCACTTACATTATCGGAATCTACATCATCCCAGAACCCATTAACTTAAGAATTTACTTTACTAATATCAATTACTGTACATAATTTATCTATTGCTAGATTTCTGAGATGCCATGGTTCCCTTTAGACTATCAAAATAGTGCCAGTCCAACGAGTTTACTGTATGGTCTCTTTGTTGTAATCAATTTTAATTAGCAACCTTTTTTAAAATGATTTTTAGTTTTACCTACTGCAGGTGCAGCAGTTAAAGTAAATTCTTGTTTACAAAAAAAAAAATCTGCTTAAATTACTTAACTAAACTTTTTTTTTAATTACCAAAAATAAGAAAAAAAACTTTTTAGCATACTTTTAAAGAAACTTTTAACATTTTAAAGTAAAACTTTTTAACATATTTAAATCATGCCACCCCTATATACCTTATAATATAAGTAACATAATTATTAATAAATTGACTTTAATGTTATTTCTATATAATAAAACACTTTTATTAAAATATTCCACGGTAGTAATACGCTATAATTTTATTAATCCTATCTCATTATAGCATTGGTTCGCATGTAAATATATAATGCTGTTAAGACAGCCATGATAGTGGTTTTTAACGCTTGATTTTATGTGTTTTAAACATTTAAAATAAGGTTCAAACCTAGCACAGACAAGTAGGTTATTAGGTTGATGATGAAATGGTAAAGGACTGGGAGGTTACTGTTTCACATCTGACTACTGTCAGACCTAAGATCCTTGAGTAGGATGCTGAGGATGATGTGATGAAGTAGATAATCTATGATTGCACCCATTTTCAACAAACCAGCTTAATGTTCATTTATTAAATTCAGATGAAATTTGGATCAGTTCATCCACATCTCAACCCTTCTTTCAGTTTTCATTATTCACAGAATTTAAATCAGGGAGAATTTGTTCTTGACTCTCTTAACAGGGATGCACCAATACCAGATGATGATTACTGTACCTCTATATAGGTCACAATTGGTATAATCTATCTAGAAATTGACTAAATAAATTTCAATTTTATTATATAAGTATATTATATGAGTGTGTACATTTGAGGCTATAGATTTATGAGTCAATACTAAGTTGATTTAATAAACTAGAGAGATCAAATTGATATTAATAAATTCATTAACATTTATTGAAGAACAAGACAAAAATAAGTTCAATATGTTTTAAACCACTAAACATCACATGATCACTATCTCATACTAGCACAATAATTGTTATTAAACAATTCAAAATACAGCAAAACTCTCCATATAGTAGTGCCATCTTGTGCTAACAAGAGCAATCAATGGATGCCAGAAGGCTTGTGCATAAAATCCCTATCTAGTGCCTACTCATCCAATATCCCCAGTCTAGTTTCTGGCTTGTGGCCTTCATCAGTGAGGAGTCTTGGATCTGAGAGCACTGCACCTAGATCTTAGGATCTAATGCAACCCTCCAGCACCCACCTTTTAACTCTATTTAACTACAAAACTATTATAATGAAATTGAAAACACTATTAATATTTTCAATCCAAGCTCAATAGCTTATATAGTCATATGGGTCTGAACTCAATTCAGTACCCATACATTTTGGTGTCTTTGACTATATAACTATATAAGCTATTGAGCTTGGATTGAAAATATTAATAGGGTTTTCAATTTCATTCTCATAGTTTTGTAGTTAAATAGAGTTAAAAGGTAGGTGCTGGAGGGTTGCATTAGATCCTAAGATCTAGGTGCAGTGCTCAGAGATCCAAGGCTCCTCACTGATGAAGGCCACAAGCCAGAAACTAGTCTGGGGATATTGGATGAGTAGGCACTAGATAGGGATTTTATGCACAAGCCTTCTGGCATCCATTGATTGCTCTTGTTAGCACAAGATGGCACTACTATATGGAGAGTTTTGCTGTATTTTGAATTGTTCAATATGTTTTAATAATAATAATATATATATATAAATTATAATTATGGATGTCAGCAATGGACTTCTATCATATCAGTACTTTAATAAATTCAGATTGCCATCCCTATGATCCTTAGATAGAAATTCATTTTGATAACATCACTTAAATTCAAATTACAAAAGAAAAAAATAAAACCTTGATTTAACATAATGTAAGTCTAAATAATTAATTTATAAACTTCCATTGACGTATCTATGTACATGATAATCCATATCCAAAAGTCTAAGTTAGAATTCCTTATGAACCCCCTCCAATATATATGTACAACTTATCATATGATAGCAAAAGCCATTCACAAAAAAAGGGGATTAGTCATTTATGCAGAAAAACAAAAATAATGATTGTTAGTCAATATATAATAAACAACACAAATTCTGTCTCAATAAGATGTACCTATTCAATGTAGTAATAATAATAATAATAATAAAATCTTACCTTATTATCATGGAGTTAATGGTCAAATGTCAGTCGCTATGCGTGGAAAAAGGTTAATCTAGATTTTTATTTATGAAAGACATCAAGTAAAATTAACTATCCCTTCCCTATTTTCAACTTCTATTTAAGATTGACTTTCATAAAAAGTCAAATCACAAATATATATATGATATTTCCAAGAAAATAAAAAATATATACTTACAACAGTAATTAGAGATTTAAAACATATAATTAAAATGTCATAATTTCTTTAAAACGATTGGATATAAAATTGATGGGTTGACAAAAGTCCTTCATATATATATAGTTCATGCTTTACAGAAGATTCTCTTTAAAGGAAGTACAGGCTGTTTATTGGCATCTGTTCGATGTGCACTCAGAACAGTTCTATCTTGGCCCTCACTCAGTCTTTCCACGGATCCATCAGTAAGCATTTTATATATGACAAAAGATATTTTTTTGGCATTTCAAGAATAGATAAAGGAAATTCTCATGCTTCCATGGCAAGGGAAAAGAACGATCCACCTATGACATCATCAATTTAGCAAGAAAACATCACGTGGTGGTAGTTGGCATTATCTAGGTTTTACTTATGATTGAAGATTATTTCAAAATTATACTTTGAATACTGACAATTTTTAATATTTTGAATACTGACAATTTTTAATATTCTTCGATTCATGTTAGTATGGTTATGATTATTTGATATAAAATATATTTAAAATGAGTTTATGACTTTATTCATTCAGGTGAAATTCTTTATTCTTCTTTGCTTTGAATATTTCTTTTATTTATTACGGTGTTATATGAAAATTATAAGTCCGAAAATTTCAATTTTCCGGAACAACACATCCGAATTTTCTTGTGTTCTAAAAAAGTTTTTTCTTTTTTGATCTTTAATAATAATAAAAAATTTTTGCTAAAAAAAGTGTAAGAATTGCAATATTGTATATGAGAATAGCGGAAATAAAAGAATGAAGAAGAAAAGTGTTTAGAAGGATTATATATAGATAGCTTTTTTGATCTTGTCTTTTTGTAGTGCATAAGTAATTCACGAAGATCATGCAAGTAAAAAAAAAAGATTTTATATTTTTTTATCTTGTGTAATTCCCGTTGTTTAGCATTTTAAAATTTTCATTTCTTTATTTATAGCTGTATTTGCTTATTATTATGCGCATTACATTATCGGCAATCGATTTAAAAGTGATGTAATAAATTATCATTTTGTTTTCATACTTGTTTGTATAGCGACTACTTTAACCTCTGTTCATTTCCAAAACTGATAAATGTCAGTCCATGTCATTGTACTGCTTGGACTAGTGACGCATAAGACAATAGAGACAAATTCATTATAGGTTGAAATATATATATAAATTTGTATTTTTTTTAAGGTATTTAATTTTGTGCGTTTTCATTAATAGGGATTTTCTTAATTATTTATATATGTGACAGGAGTAAAAAATAAGTATTTTCTCGCCAATTTAACCTTTTGTCATTTGTTAAAATATATATATCACATAACCACATCTAGTTATGTTTTGACATTGTAGTTTAATGCATATACTATCTGTGTATCAATTAAAATTTGTTATTTGAGGTAAGTGTAAGTTAGGAATGGGCACAAATGGTGACATGAGTAATCATGGGTTGTTTTGATCAAGCTTGTAAGCTGCCCTCACAACATGAAAGATATTGATTGCCTAATAATATTTTATGCTACAGGTTAAAGACTACTGGAGGTTATTTGTTACCTAATTCTTATGCCAAAAATTCGTCATGTATATACAATGTTTGTGTGATCATTATTGTCCCTGCAAAGTTGAATATATCCTTCATCAGGTGTTCTATTGGTAATGATTATATTCTAGTATTTTAGTGAACTAAAACTTGACAAATATGTTTAAAGTCCAAACTTCTTAATAGAACTTATACTGGAATACTATATCATACCACAAAGACCAAATGAAACCCTAGCTATTGACTTTTATGGACCATTACCATTCTATAGGCAATTCAAGTATCTGCTTGCTACCTATGACATATTTTCCAAATATGTTGCTGCTTATCCTATATGAAAATGGATACTAAATCTACAATTGACAAGTTGCTAAATCACCAGTTCCCCTTTATAGGAAAGCCTAAGGCTATATTGTCAGATCATGGCACTCCATTTATTTCGCAAGAATGGAAAACATGGATTGATATACAAGGGCTCAAACATGTTTTAACTTCAATCCATAATCTGCATCCCTGTGAAAGAGTCATGAGGGAACTGAACAGGTTTTTCCATGTTTATATAAATAATAACTATTGATGTTGGGTCAATCGAATTCAACAAGTTGTAAATTACATTAATTGAATCCCAATCAAACTACACATTACCCACCCATTTGACAACATTTTAGAAAGCATAATCATTTTCTTATAAAGACCTCTTTACCCATTATTAGAGAAGAGTTTGATCATGAAAAAGATGTGTGAATGGCCAGAGAAAAATTAATAAAAAAGGGTAGGCAGAGAAAATAGAAAGGTAGTGATAAACAATGTCAATTTAATGAAGGTAATCTTGTAGTAGTGAGAGAGAACCCTGTAAGCAGGCCTGAATTAAATAAATATTTTTTAAAATTCCATTGTATGAAGGTCCATATTAAATAGTTAGCAAATTTGAAAAAAATGCATTTCTGCTTGAGAATGAGAGAAGTGTTAAAGAAACATATAATGCTCATAATTTGAAACAATACTATGAACTGATGTCTTAGATATTTTGAAAATATGAGGATTATATAATTGTATATAGTCATTAATTTTATTGTTTTAATGGTATAGTTTTATTTAATCATAAATTATTGATGGAAAGTTTAGTTGGTAGTGGTGATTTTATGTTGTTGTTTCGAATAATTTTTTTTATTAAGGACAGGAATATGTGACATATACAGTCATCATTTGTTATCTTTCTTTGGTTTACAGATAATATCAATGAAGAAAATAATTAGAAATCTTATGTTTAATAAATATATTTGAATTATGAGTGCATTTACAGTGAGAGAATGACTTACTAAAATCAAATGTTTTTATGTTGTATGGAATAATAACAGTGGATTTTATTGAGGATAAAATTTTAAAAATATTATGCTCTATGAGCTAATAATAAAAAGAATATGTTGCTGTTGTTATTAAAGGCTCAGCAAAAAGAACACATACTTTTTTTGGGGGAAAAATGTTGTTTTCCTACTTTTCATCAAATCTGTGAATTTGTGATAAAACCTATAATGTACTGTAAATAGAGACCATGTAGAAGAGGACGAACATAAACTCTCCAATTAATGTCTGCAGAAATAAATAAAATGGATAACAAATTCTATGCTGTCCATTTAAAACCCATTGAACCTTTGGATTTGATATGAATCCAAGTACTTACAAAAAAGATTAGTTGGATATTATTTTGTAATAACGCCTATGGAATTTTATGCATCATCACAAGAATGTTAAAAGAAGACATCACAGGAGAATGAAACTGCAATCCAAACATTAAATGTTGACCTTGGTGACAAATGCTAATAAATATTTTCTAAAATTATCTGCTCAAATAACTCATCTTTAATAATCAAAGAAATAACAATAACACACTGATAGATATTTATCCAATTTACTTTCTTTTAATAATTTAAATTATTAATGCAGTCCCTATTATTTGGTATGCATTTAATTAATAAATCAAGTAAATGAGTCATAAGTTATTCATTGATATATTTTTAAAAAGCAAATCAAAATTGAAAACATAATATTTAGTTCTAAATGTATAAAATGACTACTATAATAAAAATATTACTTGATTTAAGGTGTAAGTATTAAAAAATAATAATAATAAAAAGAGAATTTTTATATTGTGTGAAAGATTATGTACTTTAACTCTTTTCTGAGCATACATATCAATGAACTTTGGATATAAATTGTATCTGGCAGTTGCAATCTGGCATGGATAGATTATTAATGTACAATAGATTACATTAGATTGCAACTGATAAAATTAAAGTTGTGTTATTTATGTTAATAAATTTAATGAGTTGATATTTATCTGAATAAATCTAAGCATCATTTGATTTACCTATTACACAAATTATTTGACTACTAAAATATTTAGTCATATATTCCATACTATACATTCATTAAAAATAAACAATTTATTTATTGACTTAGATTTTTCTTTGCCAAACAAATTATGTATCAACACACCTAGACTCATTGGTGCCTAATAAATTCATGAATCTATTACAAGCTTAAATGATTGTAAATCCATTTGTGGATCAGCTTATTAATCTGTCCACCAGTTATCTTGTTGATTGCCCCAAGTTCAGCTCTCGATCTGTTGCATTTTGACTTGCCAAAATATGTGCGCATTTGGAGAAACTGTTTTTCATCTTCATAATTATCCATTACATTTTTGGCTACCCAAATGTGTGGGACATTTGCAGGTCAGGCAGATCATTAACTATTACAATAATATATAAAACACCTCCAGTAAATAAAAAAATTATCTAAATATTTTGAGTGTAATATGTACAACAAATATTATGTATATTTAGGAAAAAATAGTTATTTGCTTTGGTAGAATCGAAATAAAAAACTGTCAATTGTTCTGATTCTCAAAAAAGGTCTTAGATATTCAAGTACCAGAAATTTGAAATTAAGCTTTATTGCAGGAATCTTCAGCACTTGATTCCATTATTCTACCATTGAGGTAAACAATGCGTAACATATAGCAGAATGTATTAATAAATGAAAATTTACAAAACTAAAATGAAACATATTGGTGTCCATTTTTATTATGTATTTGTATAGAAAAATATATTTTTTCAGTGATCTCATTGTTGTTCGAATTAATTGAAAATTTACTTATATTAAGAAAAGTGAACAAAAGAAATGACTTTGTTGTTTGAAAGTAGAAGTACATTGGAGTTACAGTATCACTGACTGATCATTCACTACTTCCCTTCATCATCTGATCTTACAGCTATAACTTTAAGTATACACTATTGGCAAAAAGATAGTAAAAACAAAAAATAAAAATATTAAAATTCATTAATTTTAAAATGAACTGTAATTTTTATCAGAATGATAATTACTATTTTTTTCTTCAACATCCTCTGAAAACCTCAGGTAGTTAAAAAAATTATTTCCTGAAGGAAAAGTCTTTATTTATAAAATAACAATTTAATCGGTCTACCATACATCACATGATCTATATGACTATACAAGGAAATTAACCTAGATTGAATTTGTTGTTTTTTCATTTTGGATTATTATCTTTATAGTTAACAAAAAGAGTAAAAAGTAGTTGCAGGAGGGTTGCATTAGCCGCAAAGGTTTAGGTGCAGTTCTCTCAAATTTAAGATGCTTCACTGATAAAGATACTAATCTGGGGATACCAGATGAATAGGCATTAGATAGGGATTTTGATGCACAAACCTAGCATCCATTAGTTACTATGGCTTGCACTAGGTGGTGCTATGGAGAAAGTTGCTACTGTTTTAAGAATAAGTTTTAATCTATTAAGATTAAGAACAGACACAATATTGACTGACTATTATATATATGTAAAAGGTTTTAATTTTATTTGATCTTATTTACTATCTCATTTCTTTGCCTATGTTCACCTATCCCTTATCTTTGCAGTGAGATTTTCATTAAGATAAATGATTCTATTATTAGCAATCAAATGATTTACCATCACAAATCAAGTTTTTCAATCCTCACAGTAGAAAGCCGCTTACCTGATTGTGCTGGCAGTATGACTTGGGAAAAAAAGGAACCAATCTTGAAATAAATATATTCGCAAACTATGAATATAAAACAAAGAAAGACTATACTAATCAAGCCTTTTTCTGGAGCTGCAGAACCCATTAAGAAATCATTTTTATTAATTATAATTCAGAAATTCCAAAGTATAAAGAACAAACAATATAATTTAATATCAGTAATAAAAGCTAGCAATATAGATGTGTACACACATTTAAAATTTGAGATGACTTTATTATTTTTAACATTCTTTATTTAAAAAAAATAAAAATACATATTTTAATGTAGTTCTGAATGTAAAACAGCATTAATGCAATTTTATAGAGATATGAATTTTTCAAATTTATTTTTCTGTTTGTTTGCTCAACTTTTACTATATCATCCAATAAAAGGAATTATATTTTTATTCATAATACTTGTTAGAAATAAAGGCCTCTGCATTTCATTCTATATCTGTTTATATATCTTACATATGTGTTATTTTAAGGTCGCTGCTGCAAAGATTCATGTTTTGAATATTGTGCTAGCTTAAAAACTAAATAGAATAAAGATATAGCAGTTGAATCTCATGAAACTAGCCCCATCTGAGAAATTAGATGGTGATGTATTCATGAAAAAACTTCTGTTAATCCATGAATTATAAATAATCTGGTTGTCATTATAAAACCTCACTTCTATACATTACATAAAAAGATATGCCAGTGTACAGATTGATGTATATATGATTAGAATTACTGCATATCACTAGTATCATTCCTCATTTAAATAGATCTGGATTTCAATGTACATAACAAATTTGCAGCTATTAAATTCAGACTTTGCCTTTATTTAAGGAGGAAATGCTCTTAAAGAAATGTAACTGTGGAATATTTAAGATATTTGATATGTATGTAGCCACAACTGAAAAGTTTTTGTTGCAAATGCTAAAAGCATTTTGCTAATTTATTACAAACCCAAATGAAAAGGTAAAAAAGGAATATTAGATATATATGTGTAAATTATAAGTATATCTACTTTCTCTTATATAAAGTGGTTGCCCAACTCTGAGAAATGATCAGAAATTCATCTCATCATCATCCAGCATATTCATTACATCAGTATGAGACATGATCATTACCAACAGCATATCTTGCAATCTATATGTAATTAATATCGGTAAAAGTTCACTATAACGGTCTATGGTTGTTTGCCCTCTATTGTTTAAAATTTAAACTAAATTGCTTGAGAATCTGACGTGTATGTTATTATATTACAAATAAATTAAAATTTAATCAAATGTAAAAGATAATAATAATAAAAAAAAACCTTTTGAATGTTGGATTAATTACACGACATTAATTAAAAAAACATTTACCTTTTTAAATATAATTACGTCTTATACAGACTAGGAAGTTGGAGACTGCTGATGTTATTGTACGTGTAATTAATCCAACATTCAAAAGGTTTTTTTTATTATTATTATCTTTTACATTTGATTAAATTTTAATTTATTTGTAATATAATAACATACATGTCAGATTCTCAAGCAATTTAGTTTAAATTTTAAACAATAGAGGGCAAACAACCATAGACCGTTATAGTGAACTTTTACCTTAATATCTTCTTTTACACTTTCTTTAATACAAATTGATTTTGCAAATAATATTATATTTCTAGACATATATTAATTACCTATGTTTAGATATATTTCTACTATATAATTTCTATATAAACATATATATTTAAATATTTTATAGTTCTGATGAGGACTGCTGGTGAACCAAAACTGTAATAAAAAAAATTATTTGTGGAAGCAATTTGTTTGCAATGATGAAAGTGTAAAAAAAGAAATTACTAATAATAACTTTTAATAATCAATCCATAGAATATAAGGAAAAAAATCTATACTATTACAAAATACATTACTTTTAATGTTTGTGTTGCCAGAAGCATATGTGTGTTTTAAAGCTATGGGAGGTTTATAATAGAGAGTAGAAAGTATTTTGTTGTGTTTAAAAAATGTAGCTAATCCAGAAAAATGTAGAACTAGCAGTTCTACAGCAATAACATTGCATTCTTAAAATGAAGTTGCTATGTTAAATGTAATAAAACAACAATCCTTATAAAATTTAATGGTAAGTTTTAGCATTATTGTACTTAAATGATATTTTAAAAAAGCTATTGAATCTTAAATCTTGTACTTTGGAGAATGTGAATGTAGGTGAAATTTATTTGTAATGAAACTTTATATAATAGCATCATTTAAAAAAAAATTAAAGCCCTGCATGGATCAGCACAATGGTAGAATGGCATGTTTTGGAGTTCTTCACCTCTGTCATTTCCAGTATTCAAATCTTTTATAAATTCCCAAGTAATAAATATTTTATTGTGTATTTATTATTACTTACAAAAAATGAAACAGACCCTAACACACACACCGATAATGGAGATTATGGTTTGATTTTAGGCTGTGTGCTTTAAAATAGTTCATCATAAAATTTATTACTAATAGTATTTACACTTTATTTTCATTAAAATGAAATCATTAACTGAAATTTGATTACATCAATTTCCTTATTATTAACTCTTAAATAAACCACATGGAAGTTGAAGTAATTGCAAAGACTTTTTGAAAATTTAAAGGAATATCTTCTAAAGTATATAGTCTTGTTAATACTTTGTCTAGTTTAAATTTAAGTTCTTCTACAAACAAAAAGGCATTGTAATTGCTATCACTTATAACAACTTTGACACATATCTGAGTCTGGTTAAGTTTAGAATCAACCAGTTTTAATAGTATCATTTGGGCAATCTCCTTACTATCTGCATAAATTGGTCCTACAACATATTGGTTAAGTTTGTGAAAATATATTGACCCGTAGCCACAGATTTTATCATCCTTCACTGCTACAACAGTTGATGAATCAGAATTGTTAATCCAATCAGTCAAAAAATCATTTCTGAAATGTAAACAAATATGATAATCATAGTCCAAAATTTTTTCTAGGTACTCCTTTTTATATTCAAGGATACTTACATTAATCTCTTCATTAATATTTGGAATAACATCAAATTCCCGAGAATAAAGAAGCATTTTCCAAGAAGCAATAACTTTGAAGCCACCTATAGTACAATATCTTTCAACCATATTTTCTGGAGCATTGATTAAAAGATTTCTTTGTCCAACATGACTCACACCTTTGTGAAATAAAAGAATACCAATTCCTTTAGTTTGAAATTCAGATTTGACAATAAAATATCCAATCATGGCTACATCTTCTGTCAAGTTCATACACAAAATATATCCAACCAGAATTCCTAATTAAAATTAATATATATAAATTACATTAAATTTAGAATTAAAAAACTAGCTAAAATTAAAAATTCAGAACCAATTGTTTCATTGCCCAGGCAGACTTCTCAAGTGCAAAGTAGCACAAACATAAACCTATTGCAATATTAATTTAGCATACATTTGCCTTGTGTTTGTGTTATTTTGCACTTGATAAATCTGCTTTAGCAGTGAAACCATTGGTTGTGAATTTTTACTTTAATTTTGGCTAATTTTAAATTCTGAATTTAATGTAATTTGTTTATTACATTAACTAGTTTAGCTTTTGATATCAAATAACAACTTAATGTTTATATTTTTAGGAAGCACTGTCTGAATTACAAAATTTCCATGACAACACACATGCAAAAAGATACATGATTCCCAATATATGTATTTCGTGCAGAACCAGCAATCATCAGTTGGACCAGATCATATTCTCCAACACATATATAAAATCAGTGCTCAGTTTATATTAAGATGTTTGAATAGTTGGAAAGGTAAGAACATTCAAGCATGTCCATTAAAGTTTGAGGAATTGCTACTTTAATATAAACTGAGCACTGACTGTATATATATATATATAACATTATGATCTGATCCAATAGTTGAGTAGTTGATTCTTGCATGGAATATATATATATATATTGGGCATCAGTTATCTTTTTGCATGGAATGGATAATGAATATAGGATAAATCCTAAGTTCAAATCCTTCTATTTACATATATAAGAAAATTCAGTATTACACACACACATATATATATATTATAACGATCCAAAAGAAAGTGAAGATCGAATCTTACCATAATCTGCACTACAAGGGCGCCATCTAGGCATTTGAACCTAGAAAAATTTATATAGTAGGCAGATACGTAAGTTAAGATCCCACTTTATTTTATATTTAGACCATTAGCCCATTGTCACTAGCTCAGTGGAGATGCAGATATAATAATCTATATCTTTAATTTATATCTTACATATAAAAAAATAAAAGCCACTGCCAGTAATTAATACACAAACAATATTTATTTACGCACATATATAATAATTTTAAATTTGAGGAATAACATTTATTATTTAGATTTTAATATTAATTTTTAATTTAAATTATTATTTTAAGATTGTTGAGTATGAATGAATTTAATATTTTTATTAAGATCATCGAGTATGAATAGACTACATAGATTGTATTTGAAAAGAAAATGTTCTATCCCTTATTTAACTTTAGGCCAAAAGTTCGCAGCCAAACCAACATCAATCCATCTGATATATCGATGTATTCAATGCAGCATGAATACAACAGCACAAAATACTATACTGTCAGGAATGTACATCTGAACAGTAAGTAGAGTTAGAGAAGACATTGTCTCTCAACCAAAAAGGAATGCTACATCTGTTGGCGAGTAGAACAATAAACAAAAAACTCCATAGGAATGGACCACGTCTTCCGTCTTATTATCCAATTCCATAGGCAAAAAGATGGTGTGTGGCGTATATATGCAATCCTGCCTGTAGCGGATCTCATGCTACATTTACTAATTACATCAATACATCCAATCCATTGACCCAATTTAACTACAAAACAAATAACCTAAGATTACCCTCCCCTAATTAATAAATATAACTTTACAAATCTATATAGCCATTCATGCCCAACTTAAATTTAACATTTATTTAAATTCGTGCAGATGAATTTTATAAAATTTGTTTTATAATGTGGAGTATAGATCGGCTGCATAGATTCCACGGTCAAAAACATTTCAAAATAAACATAACCGATCAAAATACAAAGTCATTGATAATGTCAATTGCAGAGGGAATACAAGAAACCCAATGGCATTCATCATAAGATGCCACATTGACATCGACGACTTATATATTCTAATCGAATATGAAAACAAAAATGTAATTAAACATGAACAAATCCATGCAAGCATCTATGCCCAACTTAAATTTAATGCATTTAAAATTTAAACAATAAATATTAATACAAATAAAAAATAATAAAATGAAAATGATTTTTTTTTTTTAGCAAGCAAATATGTAAAAATTAAACATTTATAATTAATTTGAAACATAAGTCAGATATATATAATTTAAACATTAATTGTCAATTTGAAAATCAGATAAGAGTTTATTTTTAAATTTAGGTTAGCTGAATCTTAAAAGTTTGAATGAAAGTTCTTAATTATTTTTAAATTTTGAAATTGTTAAGTTCATAGCTCACAGTAGAAGAGTCCAGGTTCCTGTTTTTAATTCCCATGACATCTCCATTGGAAGACCGATCTAAAGTTCTGGAGGTGACCTTAGCTGGTTTCATTTCGGAATCAGTCATTTCATTTTTTTTAATAGAGAGAAAGGGTGATATGTGCGTCCTATCACACCTCTCAAAAACGTTCAAGCTGCCACTGTTTGGAACTCAATATTTCTCTTTTTATAGTAATCCTCCAGATTCAAAAAACAAAATGTCACTAATCCATCATTTTCCTTTGGATCCAGGCTGAGACTTGGTGCTTCCATTGGTCAAGCTAATTCTTTTTATTCTTTTATCTATCTTATCCCCTGACTTTTTAATTAGGTATATAAGAGCCCCGAGGGCTAGTTTGGTTTTTGATAATTCATAAACAATCATTTCCATTTACAAAATATATAAATCTTTAAATCTTGTACTTTTTTATAACAAAGTACGTTCAAATACTTTTATTTATTAAAAAAAAATATTTTTAAAGTTTTGCATCTGTGCGAATATATATAGTATACACATTTAGCTTTTAGTTTTTAATAAATTTATTTTTATTTGCGAACTTAGTTTTTATTTTAAATTAATGTAACGACATATTTATATATTGTTACAATATATATATATATTAAAATTTGATTTACAAGTGATCAAATTTTCTACACTCGCAACATTGATATTGATTACTGCAGATAAATATATTTATTATAGATCAACTTAGGTTCAACTAATGGACTTGTCCAGATTCCATCTTATCTTGATGAGATTGAGTATTAATCACTACAGATCAATGAATGTATGAATAAATAAGATATATCTAATAGCAGAAACCGGCCAATAAGCAATAATGCTCAGTAAATCTGATTTTTCTCATTAAAAACAAGGACCTGGCTATAAATAATCAGTCCATTTGGAGGTAAGGTCAGACAAGCTGAACAACAGAATGTATATTATCCATTGTAAGGCTAAAGCAGTAAGGCAAGTTAACACTTGAACTGAAAGCTGCTAAATAATAAAATACACAAACTACACATGAAGGAAGATGTCATAGAACAGCTGGAAATATTACTGTATCTACACATGGGACAAGCTGAAAGTGGTAAGTAAATCTAAAAAGGCAGCTGAAGTCTCTTCTTTCAATAGTTGCACAACAAGCAAATGCTGTATTGATACAACACATCAGGTGTGTGATACAGTAAACATTATTGTATATATTTGTAAACATACTGTATATAAGCTATATTTAAAGGAATCTTTATTTATCACATTCACATTTAAACACAAAAGATTTGGTGCAGTCAGGTAGTTATTTTTTCCGATTCACAAAACTATTTTTCTTCCTATGACTGGAAAAAAAAAAATTGCCAATATTTTACCCCTGTGCTTCATTTAGATCTTTGTTTTTAATTACAAAAAACTGACATTACCATTATTAGTGTATCAATAAAAATTAAAGAATAAAAAGCCATCATTATGACAGTAAAAAAAAGTCAAAATGGCTAAAATTGTTGCAGTAGAAAAATTAAATCTGCCATATCATGAAAATGGGTCAACCTATATGTATAAAGTGTTTTTCTATAGGCAAGCTAATCAAATTAAAAAGCCTGAATTAAGATTGGTAACATTTGTCACTATCTGTGATTCTCAGACATACAACATCTTATGAT
Organism: Epiperipatus broadwayi; assembly: GCA_028023455.1. Taxonomy (NCBI): domain Eukaryota; kingdom Metazoa; phylum Onychophora; class Udeonychophora; order Euonychophora; family Peripatidae; genus Epiperipatus; species Epiperipatus broadwayi. Next base: position 13,968,053 of record JAQFVV010006210.1, read on the forward strand.
CACAAACTGATCTGATACATCCAGCTGAGTTTGATTTATGTTCAAAATCCTTAATGATAATGCAGAGATATCATTTCAATCTCTATACATAATGAGAGGAGAAAAAGAAGAGAGTGATGTCACTAAGTTCAGGAAGCTTGCATTTAACTGTAACTCTTTGAGAGATCATTTCATTTGTGAAGTTAAAGACCACAAAACTAAGGGTCAAGTTGTGGATAGATTCTGATGTCATATTTGATTCAGCTGTCTCTAAGTTGACAGCAAGTCAAAAGGTTAACTACAGTATTAAATTTGGCAATCAGAAAACTGAATCAAACAAGCACCCATCTGACAATAGTAAAATCTTCCTGAATAAATCAAAAACAAACAAAAAACTTTGTTAAAGGTGTGACAAATCAAAACATGAACACAATGAATGTCCACACTGGGATCCAATGTGTAGCCATTGTGTATCAGTGACATAGAAGTGGCTGTTTTTTTTAAAAAGTAAGTTGCTCAGAAAAGAATGGAAAGTCCATTTGTAAAAGCTGAAAGGGCAATGTAAAATCTAATAAAATCAATACTTGTATACATAATGTGAGTAGCATTGATTCAGCTTTCAAATGCAAAGTTATTCTGATGATTTACCAATAAAAATGAAACTGGATATATGGTCTGCAATGATGTCCATTGAAACAAAAAATGGACTATCATTAATAGAAAAAATAACCATTGCCTGCATTCTAGCTGTAAAATGAGTATTTATTACCAAGGCAATCAAATATGACTCTTGGATCAAACAAGAATTAACATTCCTATGTCTAGTAAAACAATTCATATGTTTCTTTTTGGATCTGCTGGTAAGCATAGCAATTTGTTAAGTTTGAACTGGTTCAATCACTTGGGCTTTACAGTGATAAAAGTGAACCAGTGTACAAAAATAAAATCAAAAAGAACTACTCAGATGTGGTTGATAATAAACTGGATATAAACCCTTGGATAAAGCTATCAATCTGTATATCAGATAGTCAACATGATTATAAAAACACATAAGTGCTAAAATGCTGATAGGTGTTCAAATCCTATCTGTTTGTTCAAGAGAATCATCAAATTGGTTCCAGAAATTGCAACTAAATTAAAAGGATTGCAAACTGTAATTGTTCAAACAACAGATGAACAGCAACATAACAGGTGCAGAAAGCAGATATTCTTGAACTATATATCACTAGCTAGCAGTAAAATGTTTCCAGCCAGCCATAGAGAGTCACATCAGTAATGAAGAATCTACAAGGTTCAAATTTAGTAGACTTGATGAAGACACTAGAATTATAAATAAAGATACCAGATCTGCCAATAAAGTCTTTGAACCTGAAGAAGCCAGGAAGTAACAAATATGTTCACCAAAGCATCTCAGTTACTACATTCTTCAATGCTAATTTTGAAGGGAATATTGAGCTCAACTTATCTTCAACTAATGGACTTGGCCAGATTCCATCATATCGTGATCAGATTGAGCATTCATTATGTGAATAGATAAGATATATCCAATAGTAGAAACAGATCAAAAGATGATGATGCTTAATAAATCCAATTGCTCTCATAAATAGATGGAAATATGGCTATAAATAACAGTCCATTTAAAGATAAGCTCTGACAACAACAAATTACTGAAAGAGCTAAATAACACTATGCAGGTTGTCCACTATATAGCTAAAGTAGTAAGGCAAATTCACACTTGAGCCAGAAGCTGCTACTTCATAAACCAGACATGAAGCAAGCTATCATAGAACAGCTGGAACCATTACCATATCTACACATGAGGCAAGCTGTCAAGGTATAACTACAAATGTTAGTTAAACCTTAAAGAGCATGTGAAGTCTCTTCCTTCAATAGTTTGCATGACAACCAAATGCTATATCAAGCCAATGTATCAGGCATAAGGTATAGCAAACATTATTGCATATATTTGTAAATATATAGTATATGGCTGCAGAAAGGAGTTTGCTATTAACTGTAAGGAGACCCTTTGATTTCTCTTGGAGGCCTTAAAGGAACTGAGCAGGGCAAATTCCTAATGTCTACTTCATAAGTTCTTGTTGTTGCAGCTGTTATTACTACGTGATTGGCTTCTCATCAACACACGTTAGCCAGAGTGGTTTATTGGCTTTTTACCTCTGAGTTTAAGATAAAAAAACCCCATGGTATTTCTTCTCAGTTGCCTAATAAGGCAGAATGAATGTATGTGTAAATGATACATATTTTTCAATTTAAATAAAGATTGATTATGATGAGTTAGAAGTTAACAGCTACAAATACCTTGGTCAGATTATTAATACAGATGGAAACATAATGGATGAAATTAATCATAGAATTAAGCTTGGTTGGAGTGCTTTTGGTAGAAATAAGTTGATACTAAAAGGAAATATGCCGATGTGTTTGAAAAGGAAGGTTTTTAATAAATGTGTTTTACAACTACTTATTTATGGATCTGAGACTTGGACACAATAGAAGAGCAATACAGAGACTTCAGACCACTCAAAGAAGTATGGAGATATGCATGTTGGGAGTAACAAGAAGAGTTTGAAAACGTAATATATGGGTAAGAGAACAAACAGCTGTTACTGACCTCATTGAAAAAATTAAAAGACTGAAGTGGAGTTGGGCTGGACATATTGCTAGAAGAGATGATAACAGGTAGACAATTAAAATCTTAAACTGGATTCCAAGAGATGGTGAAAGACCCAGAAAGAGACCACATGTGAGATGGATAGATGAAATAAGAAAGGGTGCAGGGATGAGGTGGAGAAGAGAAGGTAAAGATCGGACAAGATTGATTGAACTTGGAGAGACCTTCATCCTATGGTGGATTGATAACGTTTGATGATGATGATATAGTATATAAGCTAAATAAATAATTATAGTATTTATATAAGTCTACGTTTATTACATTCATATATAAACACAATATTATTACTAATCATTTATTAAACTAGAGTTAATCTTTAGCCCAAATATAAACTTTAAATATCAGTTAAATATTAATATATCTGGTTTTTAATTAAAACACATTGAATAACTTCTCTCGTTTATCATATCTTGTATGGATTAATAATATTGTTAATTGTAATTTACTTATTAACATTTATGGAAATCAATTTTAAATTTTTTTATAAAAGAATTATTTATTATACGTTATTTGAGGTAGCTTTCAGTTGCTTCATATTTGTCTATATCAATAATTTCCCTCTACAGTACTGATGATAGTTGAATGAAAGAATTTAAAAGCAGATTGCAATAACATATTCTAATTATTATTAAATTATTGTTTATATAAAATAATATTACAATTTTATTTTAAAAAAGGATTGTATTATATTTATAATAAAAATTAATATATTAAAAAAAGAATTCCTTGACAACAGGTTGAGAGTGTTTTTTTTTTGTTTTTTTTTTTAAGTGTCATAGCATCGGCCGGGACGCGAACCCGCAAGGCAGTCGCGCTGACCTCTCGACCACCAATGCAAGACAGGTTGAGAGGGTTGATTGTTATTGATATTGGGATTATCTAAGTGTTCATTGATTTTAATAAATATACTGTATATATAAGCAAAGCAATCATTAAATAATTATCTGTAATAATTTTTGCGTTACTGTTCTTCCAGTTAAGAAAAAATTACTCCGCAGAGGATTTCATCTACAATATAGCTAATGTCCATTTATCAATCAATATTTTATGGCTAACTGGAAGGCTTATAGAGCCATGGATTATGGGGAAATGGAAATGATAAATAATAAGCCATTGTGTTGATTTTAAATCAATTGTTATTTTATCGTATGTCATTAAAAAAATCAGATTATAAAAGCTAAAAGCTTTGCTTTTTGGATTCCCAAAAAACAAAACGAAAGTTTCTTCATGAGATGGTTTAAAAAATGTAAAATCTGTATTAGTGGTGGATAATTCTATTAATGAATACGTATTTTTTTTGCTCTTAAAGAGACTGGCGAACATAGATAATAGAAAAAGATTTTGCATTTTATAATAAAATGTATATTGTTTATAAATATTGATGAGTATATTTTAAATTTAAACATAAAATAACGGACACATCTATAGAAAGTATGTGCGCATGCGGTAAAATTCTATTTTCATTATCTTTACTAGCATTATTTTATATTTTTTTTAAAAAAAGAAGCAATGATTATATTAAATATAAATAAAGCATTATAATATTTTCATTAAACTGAAGTAACTTTGAATAGTTTCATCTAATTAAAACAGGTTTATTCTTATATACAGTATATATATATATTGTAATAGACGTAAAGGGAGGTAAGAAAAAAATAATAATCTGAGTTGCAAGTATAAAACATCAAGTCAGAAACAGATTAAATGTAAAAAGTTAAAAAAATATATATATATAAATTGTTAATCTAGCAAAGGTTAATCTAAAATTTAAATTGAGATTTTGCAAATATAAATGTGATCAAACAATCTTATACTACGCGACTTACATTTCCATGCTTATAGTAAGAGTATCTGTTGGTGCGCGTGGTGTAATAAATCACAGAAATAAATAAGGCTTTAATTAAAATAAAATATAAAGATAATTGGAGATTTGAACTCAGATTTTCAACTATTCAGCCTATCTCATACAACCGATATACATGACCACACACATGTAGAAAAGATAAATAATTACCAATAAACGTATTTCATGTTAAACCAGCACTCATCAATTGGTCTCGATTATCATCTCCCACACATATATATAATCAGCGCTCAGTTTATATTAAGATAGCAAATCTTCAAACTTTAATGGACAGGCTTCAATCTACTCCAACCTCCAACTTTTCAGCCATCCATATGATTGAAAATCTGATGATGAAAACCCAAATCCCATGCTGATGCTAATATTATGACCACACCCATGTTGACCATGGGATTTGGGTTTTCATCATCAGATTTTCAATGATATTTAAATACAATCCTATATATGAGGGGTCAGAGGGACTTGAGGTCAACATAGGCATGTCAATAATATTGGCATCAGCATGGGATTTGGGTTTTCATCAGCAAATTTTCAATGATGTGGATGGTTGAAAAGTTGGAGTAGATTGAAGCCTGTCCATTAAAGTTTGAAGATTTGCTATCTTAATATAAACTGAGCAATGATTATATATGTGTGTGGAAGATGATAATCTGGATTAACTGATGAGTGCTGTTTTAGCATGAAATATATATATATTGGTGATTATTTATCTTTTCTACGTGTGTGTGGTCATGTGTATCGGTTGTATGAGATAGTGTGAATAGTTGAAGGGTGCTTGAAAATATGAGTTCAAATCCCCTATACTTACAATTAAGCTCCAGGTTTGTGAAATGTTATAGTCCTCCCTTCTCTCAGAAATGAACTATTCCAGATGCCTCCTTATCTGATTGGATTAAGCATCACTGTTTGCCACAGGCCAATAGGATGATGTATAGATAAAACATAGCCAATGATTATTACAGGCCAATAAACAACAATGCTTGCTGAATCCGAAGGTTTTCAATAAGGTCAGGGATCTGGCTATAAATAGTCAGCCTTTTGTGAGAATCAGGGAAGAATGTCTGTCTAACCTGAAAAGACTCTTCGCGTTCTCCCAGGGAAGCTCTGCTAACCTAAACAGCAGCAAGTATTCCCATTGATAGCACTACACTATTTAGTCTATGCAGCTAGGCAAGTCCCACAGAGACTGGATACTGCTAAGACTACTGTTGGCTTGAGGTAAGCTGTCTTGTACAGCGGAAGACATACACTCTACCCGTGAGGCAAGCTATCAGGTGTAGCTGGAAGCGGTAGGCAGAACCCAGAGTTTACATTAAGCTACAATATTCAACATTGTAAATATTCTCTTGTATATATACTGTATATTGTATTGTATATATTTGTAGATATAATAAATATATTAATTGTAATACTTGTCTTAGTATTATTTCTGTAGGTTGGGTCTGTAATCCAGACCAAACATAATATGAAGAGTGCCTGGTTTTCAAATATTTACATAATTGAATAGTTTTATAAATATTATATGATGAAAATTTCTTATTTAACGTTTAAAATAATTTTGTAAAAGATTATAAAACATTCAAACAAGGATTGTGAATTAGTTATCATTGATTTGGGAGATTAGGACAATGAATATAAAAAAACAAAGTTTTTAATTTTGAAATTGATCAAGAGTTTGTTGTCCAGTAACACTCACATAGCTGTAGTCAATGATAGTGTTATGTAAGAAAGTCTTCTTAATAACGAGTATTATTAAGTCTCTTTAAAAAAAAAAAGAAGAAACAAAATGTCATGGAAATCTTTAATATGGATGGTTAAAATCCTTAGATTTGCTCTGCAGTGTCAAACTTCTCTAAATGCCCATTTGTATCCAGATTACAAAGTGACATAATACAAATGATTATTGAATCAACTAAAAATAATTTTTATTTAGTTAATCCATCAAACTGGTGGATAAACATGTAAACTCCTACAGCACACTAATATATATATTAAATAAATAATAAGTGAAATAATGCTCAAGGTTAAATTGGTTTATAAGTAACCATTAGAAAACAGTCAACACTTAGACAATCCCAATATAGATAACAATCAACAATTTCAATCTGTTGTCAAGGCAATCTCTTTTCAGCAATTCCTTTTAGTGATTCCACCTCTATTGCTGAAAGGAGGTTGCCTTGACAACAGTTTGAAATTGTTGATAATCTATATTGGGATTGTCTAAGTGGCGTTGAATGGTTTCTAATGGTTATATATATATATATATATTAGAATACAGGCATGTCATAGCTTAGATTAATAATCAAAAAAAGAAAAGAGAAAAGTTGAACAGACCATACTAATAATAATAATCAAATGGTTTTATTGTTCAGGAATTGATAAGAAGTTCGAGATCAGCAGTGCCAAAACTGGGATTGATCCTAGTACTTACATTCAAGGGTCTGTTGCTCTACCACTGAACTAATGCCATGCAGGAAATATATACTAATCATTTAAGTTTATAAATATGGAAATATCTTGTCCCAGATTCAATGAAGCAGCATAAACACAGAGTTTGCTCTGAAAAATAACTGAAATATGCTGACTCATGAAAAAAAAGTAGAAAAGAAAGAGTAATATCTATATAGTGAGTATTAAAAATAATGAGTCTGTGTGAAAATCATATTGATGACTGCCATGATTATAAAATATTTTAACAGTGTTTTAAGTAAGAGATTAAATTATGTCATTAATAATCTGTCAATAAATAAAACCTCTGATTGAATGACAGAAACTAAGACTGTATTAGTTTAGTTTTTAAAATCCTATATATATAAGGAATCGAAAATAAATCCCTACTAATAAATGCTCATATATATCTGCCACTGACAGTACTACATGCAACACATTATTGCATTTCTCCATGCGCTAATACTAAGAAACACATTTTTAATAAACACTCGTCGTTTTAGAGCAAGGCTATCCAATCTTAAATAATCCAAGAGCTGCATTAATAAAAGTATTTATCCCAAGACCAAATAATAAATACAGTACATATATTAAATTATTAGAGAGTCCTATCATTGGTTAAGTTTAGCAGGTGCTTCAAAAATTTCATAAAAAGAAAAAATAATGATGTTTATAAAAAAATTTATTGAAACAGTATATACATTACAATAATTGTTTATAATATATTATTTTAGGAAAAGTTTTGTGATAGTTTGGTTTCATTTAGAAATCTATTTATATCAATTTGATGCTTGTAGAATCAATCACATTAATAAAATCTTTAGGTAGATCACCCAAAATGCTATCACAGGCTGCATGCAACCTGCAGACCAGGTTTTAGAGCATTAAAATTGAGTCCGCTTACATTATTTCAAAGAATGGGAGATTCAAATATAAAGGTAATAATAAATAGTTTAATTTATCATAGGATAATAGAATGATAAATATCAGATACCCATATGTAATAAAAAATGAAGCATCATCATCATTATTATTATTAATAGTAGTAGTAATAGTAGTAGTTTGGTTTTCAAATGAACTTTATTGAGAAAACAATAGATTACATCAAATGTTTATATATATACAATGACAAAAATTAAGTATTACAATAATAAATAAAGAAAAAAAAAATACAATAAAAATTACAAGGACAAAGGAAAAATAGATATGTGGACTATTTCCTTCATCTATGAGTTAATGTTGAATGTATTTAAAATTGCAAACTTTCCAAATACAAACAACTTATTAGTAATAACATACAAATAGACAACACAGATTAGTAATTACTTAGAGGTTGAACTTACACCTTTAGATTCTTGAATATCAAATTTAAGACAAACGCTCTACCAACTGTAGTAGAAATTTGATATATTTATATATCAGGGTTGGTTCAAATCCTCCTGAGTCCTTTAATTTTTATTTTTTATGAGCAAGGCTAATTAGTTTTTTTTATATTATTGTTTAATATTTTTCCTAAGAGCAAGATTAATTAGAGGCTTCCATACATTGTGTATTGCCACACTGGATTGACTTATAGGATTATTTACCATTGTCATATGAGCAAATTCCTTTAATTTTCTTCTATGCATTTTTTTCTTTTTATCCAATATCTTTATATTTTCCCAATTAAACATATGGTCATTAGTGCACACATGATCTGCTACTGTAGACACATTTGTTTTTTTCTCTTTTAACGATTAGTTTATGCTCTTTCAATTGCTGTTCAACAGGGTGACAGGTCTCACCATTGTATTTCCTTCCACATTCACATGGTATTTCATATATGTAGTTTTTGTTCTTCAGCATTTCCAGTTTAGGCTTAGTAGAAATAAGAATTCCTCAAAGTGTGGTATGGTTTTGGAAAGCTGTTCTAATGTCATACTGACTGCAGATTTTCTTTAATTTGTCTGCATTCCTAGTTATGTATGGATACACTGCCATATCAATAACTGTTTTCTCTTTTGGTGTCTCTTTGTGTTGTCTATTGAAGGTTTTCCTGATGACTGCTGATGGATAACCATTCTTCGTAAGCATTTCTTCTATGTAATCACTGGTTTCTGAACAAACTTCCTTTGCTCTGTTTCATAGTGATAGTACAATTCCATGTTTAGTGCTTTTTGTATGATTGGACATATATGCCAAGTACTTGCCAGTGTGTGTTGGTTTCCTATACACAATTTTTACTTTTCCCTGAGGGAGTCTTGTCATAAGAACATCCAAGAATGCCAATTTTTGTTCTTGTTCTGATTCCATTGTGAATTTAATTATAGGAAATATGTTGTTAATGTGCATCCAAAATGACTAATTGTACCTCACCATGTGGCCATACCACAAATGTATCATCAACATATTGAAGTTCAACTTCTAAGTGAATATTGTCACTGTGCATATAGGCCAGCAACACCTGAAGAAGAGTGGAGAATAATACTACTCAAAATATTGTGTAATTACTAACCTGTGCTGTCTATTTGTGTGTTATTACTAACAAGTTGTTTGTATTTGGAAAGTGTAAATAAAGTTTACAATTTTCAATACATTCAACATTAACTCATAGATGATGGAAATAGTCCAACATATCACATCTAATAATATACCATCATTACAAACCTTCAGACGAATATAATAAGTATATACATAAATTGCAACAAAAAAATTGAATATTATAAAGAAAATATATATACACAATGAATTATAATACATAAATTTTAAATAAATTAGTATATCATTTTTGTATGGTTATTTTTAATTTACTATAATATAAGGACTAGAGACTCGAACTTTAATTATTATTGTGTTCTTCTATCATTGTTTTTTGCTGATGTAAACAACAACAATAATAAAAAAATGTAATATATTTGAAAATATGAGTAATTTAATTTTATTAGAAAGGAAACCTGGAATTAATATATTTTATTTAGAAAATAATCTTTGGGAAGCAATTAAATTAGCAATGAGAGCAATGCCATTATAATAAATTGAATTACAAAGCCAAAAAGTTCATGAACATAAAAAAATAAATAAATCATGTAATTCATAAAATAGTGCCCAAAGACAGTCATTTAATGAAGTTGCAAATAGGGTGTGAATGTCATTCTTTCGTGGTTTTCCACTGGGTGATATGTAATTGCCCATATGTGATTTGCTCTAATTTAAGTGTTTTTCAATTTGCAAGTAACACTTTTAAAATTTTGATAAAAATGAAAGGGTTTAGATTGGAATTTTTTTTTTTTGGAACTACATAGATCAAGACTTATTCATTGCATTTCTCAAACACCTTCATAATACTTTCTGCACATAAAATTTTCAACAGTACCTGGCATTTTTTAATATTTTTTTACCTATTGGATATATATATATTTTCATGATTGTGGATTGATTTGATATGTAAATATATTGTTGGGTTTGTTTTTCAAATTTAAGTGTTTTATGCATTTGTAGTCATCACTCTACTTTAGGTCTGTTTTTAAAATAAATTATTTTATTTTCATATTTTTAAACAATTATTTTTTATTCACCAACTACCTGTTATAAATGTATATTAATTTCATGTTTGTTTTCTAAATAAGTAATGTTATTTTCATGATTTCAAGCATATTAAATTATTTATTTGTTGTTGTTTTGTTTTTTGCAATATTTTAGGGGAAAACATGAAAATTATTGATTAGTTTGTTCTGGTGTTCTTTGGTATGAGCATAGTGTTTCACCAATAGTAAAGCATAAATGCAAATACCACTTTTATTTTTTGTAGTAGAAATAATCAACAGCAGAAATATATATATAATTTTATAGGTAGATAGTCTGCATTTAAAACTTTATCTGAATAAAATGTACTTGATTAAGTTATCCAACTTTTTATATACGGCTTATGAAAATCATGACACCCATCCACTCTCCCTCTTTCTTTTCCCCTCTTCCTCCTCTCTCTCTCTCTCCCTTTCGCCCTCTCTCTCCCTTTCCCCCTCTCTCTCCCTTTTTCACTTTCTCCCCCCTCTCTCCCCCCTGTCTCTATTCCCCCTCTCTTTCCCTCTATGTTTGTCTGTCTTTACATATATGTGAATTAAATAAAAATACCCATCGGAAATTATCATTAACAATAATAAATATAACTATTAAATATTAATAAAAATCTTAGCAATAATAATTATAAAATTCAGAAATACTTTAATTTACGTTCATATTTTCAACTTTTTAAACATTTAAAATTTACCTCAAGTAAATGACATTGCATTTGCCTATTAATTAAAGATTTTCTATTTTTATTTATAAAAATTGCATCCTTGATTTTTCTTTCATTATAGTTTCTTTCATTATGAAAAATTCTAATGTCATCCAGATAAAATTATACATTTTCTCATGATCAAAAAAAACAATCATAGGATAATTATGATATATATATAAATGTGTGTGTATGTGAGTGTAAAGGAAAAATGATTACCAATAACTCAACAGAAAATAGTAAAAGAGAAAATTTTATTAATCAGTCTATGGCAGGCATGACCAACAAACGGCCCGCAGGCCGGATCCAGCCCGTGTTATGAGTGTATGTGGCCCCCGGAAGCATTTTTGATTATGTAATTAACAGACAAGTTTGTATATTCGCGTAACAGAATTCAGAATCCAAGCAAAAGAGACCAAAGCTGACCAGACAAGGACTGTGACATCCCAAGTCCGACCACACTTCAACTTGTGAGCCAGGATTCCAAGACTCAAGACTCTATGAATGACCACCTTGAAATTACACGTAGTATACCTCTTTCCACATGGCCGGCATAGGTCACGTAGACGCAATAAGACTCTGCTGAATAAAAGAAAGGTTCTTAATTGACTAAAATATTAATGCATAGTTTTCATATATATAGACTATAAATAGTAATTAGAATTGGATTGAATTAGATCAATAACGAGACAGAGAACGAAATACATTAAATTAATTATATATTTATTTACAATTGGCATGAACTTGATAAGTTTTACACATTTCAGCGTCGAATGTACACAAACATTGGGTGGATAAGAGAACACATTCTCTTTTTATATACAATTCAAAATAGCTTTATATAAATAATTTCATTAAATTTTCATAAATGGGTTTAACATATGCCCATCTTATGAATTGCTTTACAACTGATACATATTTAATCACTACATTATGTATATAAATCTAGTTAAGCCAAATCCTATTACCTTTGTGGCTGGTATATAAATAATTATATTGAACTTTGATCATGAATTCATTTACTAAAATATACAATACAACTTAATAACGAGCGCATAAACCAGCTCGAGTAATGATCGATCGAACATGGCTTTCGAGAAGAAAATTTCAGAATGCTGAAAGCGTTATGTTAAGGTGGGAGAGTTGGCTGAAATAAGATTTTACCAATGTGCTATGGCACAGGTAAACAATAATAGGAAAAGTCGCTCTGCGGATGGATGAAATAACTTCAGGGTTCTTGCGACAAACGCCGGTATCCTGTAACTGATCGCAATGCTGCGTAAAAAGGAACATTGTGTTCAGGAATGGCGGGGGAACTATGTGCTAACCTGGCCTTGGCTCAGGCTTTGCTACTGCTCTACCCTATAAGAGAAGATGTGCTGGCAATGCCGTGGCTCCATCTTGAGATACATATATTACATATAGCAGCAAAACGAGAATATTTTTATAAAATAATATCACATCCGCCAAGCAAAGAATAGTATATTTCATACAATGAAATATGAGTTAATAGCATATTAGCTCTATCAAATTGGGACCAACTTTTATGTAGCCTGATAATAAATGTCTATGCTACTAAAGGAAATATTAATACATCTGTACTTTGACATGCTCGATCTATTAAGTTACTTATAGATAATAAATATTTAAGGAGGGAAAGTATATTTCTATGGACTAAGAACTTAAATGTCAAATATACTTATAAATACGATCAAGGCTAAATTTAATTCTAAATAAAACTATAAGGTTAAGTTTTTAACTGGTTGATTAAAAGAGCCACATTTCACATATTAAATCATTTAAATAATAAAAAATATAGGATTTCGAAACAGCACTGAAAATAGACGCTATAAACAAATTACACGAAGATCTTCAAATAATATCTTCTTTAAAAAGATGAAATTAAGTGCTCACTGTTTCGAAATATTGGCATATAAATTATAAAAGCATTTAATTAAAATAAGCAAAGAAATATAGACACAACCACAGTGATATAACTTTAAACTAAATAATTTACTTTGAAGTGAATGGAAAATATAAATAAGTCAGATTATTTAAACTTTAACAACATTAAATTTTGATAGCAATTGACATATTTAAAATATTAAATGGATTTTAAATTTTGATTACATTTAGCTTTATCATTATTTTAAAAAGAGAGTTAGCTAACTTATATAGATATATTTACACAGAATTACACAGAACTCTGTGGTTTGAAAAATAAAATGGTACCGGTATTATTTATCTGGATGGCAAGTTCTTGCTGTAGGTTTGGTGAGTTTGACTGGGCGGCTGGTGGCATCATCTTTCCCATTATGTTAGGCTTGTCTCTTCTATCGGCATGATGGTGGTTTAGGCATTTCGACGACAGAAACCCCATTCTCCCGCGGAGTAACAGCAACAAGATGCCCGCTTTTAGCCGGACATGTTAAACATTAACAATTGTGAAGACTGGCTGCAATTCTCACTAACAATATGGCTATCTTTTCTCTTTGTTAAAAATACAGAGTATTTATATCTTTTCCTTATCGGAATCTATCGCCTCAAGACTCACTAAACTCAGGAATTTAATTAAATATTTTTCAATTTATAATCCAGATTTTTATAATCTTAGATAACTTATGTTAGCAACATTCCATAAGCTATTATTATAATTAAGATTTTTCGTTGCAAACAATTGTCCAATTTAGATTTTAAAATAACTTAATCTTATCTAAGGAGATTTTAATTAGTAAATTTTGAACTAGTTTTACTTTTTACAAATTCCAGGTGTGGTCGTTAATGACACTTGTTTACAACCAGAAATCTTTTTAATTACTTGGCCAGCTTTTATTTTTAATCTTACATATAATAGAAACTCTTTTTATTTAAAAACAACCTTTTAACATTTTTTTAAAACGCAAACCTTTTTACATATTTATTTAAAATAATTTACAAACATATTTTGATATAGCTTTTAAATATATTTTTGAGAAACTTTTCCCTGAAATATATTTAAAACAAGAAATCTTTTAACAATTTTTAAAGATATTTAATATTATTTTTAGATAACGGCTTTTACATATTTTAAATCATGTCTTTCTTCTATATAGCACAGATTATATATCCACATACGAAATTACAATATTAAACAACAAAATGAATAATTTACTCTTAACTTAAATAATATAATGAACATTTTTAGAAATATTAAATAAATTTAGTATGCTATAATTTTACTAATCCTATCTAATTATAGCGTTGGTTCGCACGCAAATATATAATACTGTTTAGACAGGCATGAGCAAATTTTAAATTTATTAACATTTAAATAGGTTCGAACTTAGCACAGATGAGAGTATCATTAGATTTGATGGTGAAATGATAGGGGCTTAGAAAGTTATCATTTTAGTAAGTAAGATAGAAACTGCACTTTTTTTTCTATTTTCCATTGCATCGCAGTTCATAGATTCGCAGTATGTAACTAAAATAAGATTTAGTTTTTTTTGTCCCTTAAATTTTTTATATAAAAGATTTCTTTATGAATTTTCTTTTTGTTTATCTGGATCAGTAATCTGCATGTCATTTTTATTCTCTCCAATTTTAACTTTAATTAAATTAAATAGATAAATATGAAACAAAAACAATTTTCATTGTACGTTATCTAAAAAATAAATTATACTAACTAAAAAAAGAAAAATAAATTGCGATTTTAAAAGCTCTTTGTTGTACTTGTTTAAAATCGATTTTTATATTTCTCAATAACCACTTGTAATGATTTTAGTAATACAGTTGTAGTTTTTATAGATATGTTATTGTCACGAACTCAACGAAGCTTTTAAACTAGACTACTAGAGTGAGCTTCGATCGCTTTATTGCGAATAAAGCTCTCATGATTGGATGCAGCTTCTAATTGACACGCCTATATGTTTGTGGTCAATTTTTTTATCACTATAATTTTTTTATGGCGAAAAATACGCAACTTGCATATTTTAAGCTAAAAAATTTTTTCATTCTAGGGATGACTTCCAAAAAACCAAAAATTGATCTTGAAAGCCGTATATTTAATGAAGAATGGAAGTGGAAATATTTTTTTACTATATATAATAATAAGATGGTTTGTCTTATTTGCAATTTGAGTATAGCTGTTTTAAAAGAATACAACTTGAGAAGACATTTTGAAACGAAACATGCAGGTTACTCACAAAATTTAAATGAAGAAAACTGAAAAAAACAAGCCGCAGATCTCGAAGTAAAATTGACCCGGCAGCAAAATGTATTTACACAGCAAAATCGATTAAAAGAATCTGCTACTGAAGCAAGTTTTCTAGTAGCAAAATGGATTGCTCAGTGTGGAAAACCTTTTACCAAAGGAAAATTTCTAAAAAAGTGCATGTTGGATATTTGTGATGTAATGTCTCCAGAAGCTAAACATAAAATTGAAAATATAAGCCTGTCTCGGTAAACTATTGCCCAAAGAATAGAAGATATGAATGCTAATTTAAATGATCAGTTACTGAATAATTTAGAATTGACCCATTTTTATGCAATAGCTCTTGATGAAAGTTGCGATGTAAAGGTTACTGCTCAGTTGTTAATTTTTATCAGAGTTATGTAGTGTCACGGACAAGTTGATTTAAGATTTGTTGAAATTCTTTATGTAAAATTAAAGATTCATAAATAGTAAGTGTATAAAAAGTATTGGAATTATTAATGTAAATTGTCATGTAAAAATAACCATATATGGGTTTAAAGTTAAGTAAAATGTACTTACAAAATGCCTCGCCTTATAAGGTAAAAATGGGGATAAATCAAAACCCATAGGGACTAGCGAAGGGTTCAGTTGACTGACCATATAAGGAAAGGTATTTATGGAATGTTTGTTAGGACTCCAGAAGTCAGGTATATAAGTGGGATGTAGAGGGAGAATAGTGAGCATTAGTAGAAAAAGTTAGACTACAGTGGCCCTAATGAGCAGACCTATGATACCCAACTTTAAAGGAGTGCTTTAACCGACGTATGTAACAGTAATGTATATATTTTAATTTGTGGAAAATTAAACTAATAATTTAACTTACTCAAATCTGTCTAAAGTCTCATTTATTTGATGCATACACATAAAAGCTGGCGCAGTTTGACAGGATCACTGTAGACAGATTTTGGGAACAACAAACATACGTCGGACTTCAGTATTAAACCAAAAAAGGGAACCGCGACCGGAGATAAATTCATGCATCAAAAATGGCTCCAACATACAATTGCAAATAGCAGACTTCGATGTCGAAAATCTAGGTAACTGGCCATTATATGTAAAACTAGTAGAAAACCATTTCCTGGTAAATAGTGTCAAAAAAATTGATATAAAAATAGCTACTCTTTTGGGTTTTGCAGGAATAAAAGTATTGGAAATAGCCAATCGTTTGTTTGAGCCAGATGAGCCTGAAATGTTACAATATAATGAGGTAGTCATGAAATTAACTGCAGAGTTCTGCCCTTTACCATCAAAACATATCGCGAGATTACATTTCAGACTATGACGAGGGGAAAAAATAAAACTTTTAAAGAATACGATGCGGCACTATGCGAATTAGCAAAAAATTGTGCTTACGGTCAGTTCTCAGAAGAATCAGTCCTCGAACAATTATTACTGGGAATATATGAAACAAAATCCCGCGAACAGTTATTAGCGGACTCGACAATAACATATAAGAAAGCAATAAAAAGAAGAATAACACATGAATCAGTAATCACCCAAGCTAATGAATATATAATTAGCACATAGCAGTGTATTCAGTACCAGTCGATTCAGAGAACAGTCGAGCGAGAAGGGAAAGGCAGAAGCCAGAAAGATTATAGATGCAGTCGCATATGTTACAGCTGCGGAAAAACAGGACACCACGAGCGAAATTTTAGTCAATCCCAGCGCAACCCATCAAGCCATGCAGTGTGAGGACCTCTAGTGAGAGATCTCAATGATTTAAGTTTAAGAAAACAATCAACAGAAATGTATGAGATAAAATCATTAAAGAGTGCAAAGTCTGAAATTATGCAAACAGTATACTTAGAAGGAAGGCGTTTAAAAATGGAAATAGATAGCGGCTTGGGAGTATCTCTGATATCCTTAAGAGATTGGAAGAACATTACTAAAGAAAGCAGTTTTTCTAAAAAAAATCCAAGAGGACTGAAGTTTGCACTAGAGACGTCAATGGAAACATGGTTGAGATCGTCGGAAGAGTTTTGGTGAGAGTAAAATTAAACGTGAACAGCAGAGTGCTACCATTATTCATTGTGTATAACCGAATAAACCCACTGATCGGTAGGAACTGGTTCCGACCACTGGGAATTACAATCAAGGTAATAAAAAAAATTTATATCGGAAAGGAAATACAAAATAAATCCCCACTTTGATTTAGAACAAGGTTGGGTCAAAAACAAACAACACCAGTGCAACTACAGTTAAGGGATACTCAATGCCTGTAATATGCCAAAGCCAGAAGGTATCATACGCACAGTGGAGCAAGGTGTATGAAGCATCTGAAGTAAATAAAATGATTCGTGCAATTTGGATAAAAACAAAGGAAAACCAATTGTGAAAGTTAAGAGTGACAGAAGTGAAAATGCTTCCAAATCTTAAAATCCGACAAGCAAACTTGGGGAAAGGAATGTGAGAACTTTTGATAAAAGTAAGGAAGAAATAATTCATGAACGGCAGTGACAACATGAAAGAGAATTACGCGAAGCAGCTCGACAAAGGCATCAAGAATGGCTCCAGCAGAAAGAATTTGAAAAAAGGCAGAGAGAAGAAGCTATAAGATTACGGATGGAGCATGAGAAGTTCATTGTTGGTGAGATGGTGTACAAAAGACATTTTAATCACATTCGTCACCAGAGTGTTCTAAGTTGGAAGGAAAGACACCCCGACGAAAACAACATGAACAAATCAAAAAAGACTTTGTGGAATAGCCGATACTTCTGGAGTGGGAGGAGGAGTGTAGTGTCATGGACAAGTTGATTTAAGATTTGTTGAAATTCTTTATGTAAAATTAAAGATTCATAAATAATATAAGTATAAAAAGTATTGGAATTATTAATGTAAATTGTCATGTAAAAATAACCTTATATGGGTTTAAAGTTAAGTAAAATGTACTTACAAAATGCCTCACCTTATAAGATAAAAATGGGGATAAATCAAAACCCATAGGGACTAGCAAAGGGTTCAGCTGACTGACCATATAAGGAAAGGTATTTATGGAATGATTGTTAGGACTCCAGAAGTCGGGTATATAAGTGGGATGTAGAGGGAGAATAGTTAGCATAAGTAGAAAAAGTTAGACTACAATGGCCCTAATGGGCAGACCTATGATACCCAACTTTAAAGGAGTGCTTTAATCAACGTATGTAACAGTAATGTATATATTTTAATTTGCAGGAAATTAAACTAATAATTTAGCTTACTCAAATCTGTCTAAAGTCTCATTTATTTGACACATACACATCAAGTTATTACTGAAGATTTTCAAATTTTGGAAGAACTTTTGTCAATTGTTCCTATGAAAGATACAATAAAGGGAGATCTTTTCCGAGAGGTTGAAAAATTTTTTTTTTAAATACAATATTGACTGGAAAAAATTGGTGAATGTAACAACAGATGGATCACCAAATATGATTGGAAAAAATACTGGTCTCATAAGACGAATTGGAGACAAAATTTCTGAAATTGATCCAAATCATAAAATTATACCCATACACTGCATCATTCATCAACACGCATTATGCAAAAATATTTTAAAAATCGATCCTGTTACAAGTGAAGTTGTGAAATTAGTGAATTTCCTTCGATCAAAAGGATTAAAACACAGGCAATTTATTGGACTCCTTGAAGAACTAAATACTAGTTATGTAGATGAACTATATCACAATAAAATCCGTTGGTTAAGCTTGGGAAAAGTTTTAAGATGTGTGTGAGATCTTCAAGAGGAAATAAAAATATTTTTAACATTTAAAGAAAATGAGGATTTGCCTGAATTATCAAAACCAAATTAGATTTGTGATTTAGCATTTTCTTTGGATATTCTAACACATTTCAACGAATTTAATGTCAGTTTACAGGAAAAAAATTTATATGCTCATGATTTAGTACAAAGGTTAAAATCTTTTCAAATGAAGCTTAATCTTTTTTCTAGAAATCTGGCTGAATGGCAATTTGTTCATTTTTCAACGTTAGAGACCGTATCATTAAATATTTCAAGAGAAAAAGTTCAAGAATTTAATAACAATATCCTTGCACTAATGACAGATTTCGAGCAGCGATTCAATTGCTTCAAGGAAATTGATAAAATTTTATCTATTATCTGAAATCCATTTTCTGTACATGTAGATGACGTTCCTGTTGATATACAATTAGAAATAATTAATTTACAATGTGATGAATTATTACATGAGAAATATCAAGAACAAAAAAAATGTGTGCAATTTTTATAAGCAATTGAATGATAGAAAATATGGAAATTTAAAAAAACTTGCCAAGGAATATTTAGTAATCTTCAGCTCAACTTATATTTGTGAACAAACTTTTTCTTTAATGAATCTAAATAAAAGTACAACAAGATCAAGATTGAATGATTTACATTTAGAGGCTGTGTTAAAAATAGCTACTACAAGTATAGAGCCAGATATTAAAAAAATAATAAATGAAGCAAAGCGCCTCAACACGTCACATTAGTTTTTTTGTTAATTTTTTGTACTAAATTATTTAATTACATAATAAAATTTTGTTTAATTAAACGAATTGTTTTTGCATTTAACATTTTTAAATTTTAATATTTCATCTGGCCCATGAAAAAAGTTTTCTTTCTAATGTGGCCCTCAGACAAAAACTGTTGGCCATGGCTGGTCTAGGCACTGCTATTTGCCAAGGGTTTTTATTGTTTTTTTTTATGTCACCCTCTAAAATCTTGATAGCCAACTAAAAAAAAGTTCTAAGCACGCTTAAAAATTTTCAGTTAGATAAAAGGCTTTCTAAGAACTAATCATATTAGATCTCCAGATTATGGATTTGTCAGGATAGATAATAATTTTCTCATTTCACAATGATATATTATACTGTATCTCGAAATGATCTGTATACAAGCTAATGAATTATGCATTAAAACAAGCAATGTGGAAATACTTTAGTCAGATGTGTTATGAAAGAATTGAAGGGCCATACATGAATAATAGGGTCATTTTTAGTCTCAAAAAGAATAAGTCAATTCAAATACCAGGAATGGATGATCTGAGACACATTTCAATTGGGGATATTGACTCAAAAATATTAGGCTGAATATTATTTAAAAGACTACACCAATTGATAAACATTAAAATTTCATCTGTACATCATGTTATAAAAGGGAGTCCAGCAGTGAATGCAGCTTTAAAAATCCAGGAAGCAATAAAATATGCCAAAGAATTGAAAATAACACAATATTATGCTATACAAATAGACTAAGTCAGCATTTGATTTGGTAAATTGGTCATACCTGATACCTAATGCCTGAACAAATATATCTAGTCCAGGCAATTGAAAACTATATAAAAAATAGTGGAATATCAATAAAAAATTTATGAGAAAATCAAACTTATTTTTCCCAAAGAGGGAAATCCCACAGAGCTCATCATTGACTGTACTCCTATTTGCTATTTATATAGATCCTTTGGCAAAAAATATAGAGGGGCAAGTACACAGTCTTTATCTATCACATTTGGGTATGAAGATAGGTGTAACTGCTTTCATAGATGATATAATAATAATATTCCAAAAACAGTTATAATATGCAGGCAGTTATTGATATTCTAGAAAATTTCCAAATAAAAACAGGTTTATATATCCAACCAAAAAAATCTGCAGCATGGCAACTGGCTACAGGTAAAAAAATTAAGAATTTTTCATTGATAAAACTTTATGAAGTTTCAAGAGTGAAAATATATAATGCTATAGTAACAGGGATTTTGGGATACTATGCTCCTTGGGTAAATTTATACAATAAAACAATAAACAAATAAATAAAATAGCAAAGAAATATATTTGGGGGAAAACATCAAGAACCAATTAACCAGGAAGGACTTAACCTGATTGATCAACAAGTATATGTATCTTACATTAAAGCTAGAACATACATGAATGTAATACAAAGCGGAATGTTTTAATCCACCAATATGTGATTTAAAAATTCTTGGCAAAATAGGAAAAGAAAGAAGATCTTTCATGGCAGATTTATTCATATTATACAAAGACTTACACGATGAATTAAACACCCACTTGTTTAACATAAAATATAGGGATTTAAAAAGGCAAATAGATCAGGATGGATCTTCTTGGGTGGAGGTATCAAAAAGAGTGTTTTGAAGATCTTCCAATCAATATGTGCTCCTTAATCTTACATGAAATTTAATTTTAAATTAATGAATGTATACTTCCAACAACAACATATCTAAATAAAAGATTAAACATGAGTTTGGAAACATTATGTATATTTTGTAGGACCAGAGATGAGACGTTTTTGCATTTGTTTGAGGAATGCAGCACATTTAAACAAATAATAAATAAAGTATTTCATACTCCATTTATAAATCTGAAAAATTTGGTGATACGAACATAAAAAAATTTACCCCACATAATGCAATGATTGTGGTGCACACATTAAAAACAATATGGACAATAAGGTGTGTTATGATTTTTGATAATAAAAAGTACAACTAGTTGAAGAAATTGGATAATTATGGGATAAATATTTTGATCAATGTTTAAAATACCTACAAGGAAAATGATGGAAAAGATACAGGGAAGCACAGGATCAACATTGTGTGAAATATGAAAATGAAGGTATCAGTTAATTTAAAACAGTCAATCAAAAAGATTAAAACATATAAGAACAGTTGTATAAGGAGTATATTGAAGAAAATGAGGGTAATTTAAAGAAATGTATGTATGTATGTAGAGAGTGTAAATAGTTTTGATTTTTTTATTTCTATATGTGATGATTTAGTTTTTGATAATAAAGATATTACTTAAAATAAAAAATGATTACTGGTAATCTATGGAAAGTAAGCATTAAAAAACTGATTTGTTTTTGACTCCTATTTTAGTCAATCTTCTATTCAACTCTCAGTAAATCCAGTCGCGGATACATTAAAAATACTATGCTAGGATGGATCTTACTTTATTAATTCTACAGTCTAAAATGTATAAAGAGAACATATCAATTGCTTAGGACCTTACTGATCAATTTTAGCTCTTGCTGCAAGAATGAAAAAACTGTACTT
Organism: Epiperipatus broadwayi; assembly: GCA_028023455.1. Lineage (NCBI taxonomy): Eukaryota > Metazoa > Onychophora > Udeonychophora > Euonychophora > Peripatidae > Epiperipatus > Epiperipatus broadwayi. Next base: position 13,990,565 of record JAQFVV010006210.1, read on the forward strand.
TTTAAAACTATGGAAATGGCTTACTTAAGAGACTACTAAGCAAAGCAATTAATATTTTTTAATTGGGGCACTTTCCTCATCATATCACTTAGAAGACCAACCGGTTCTGTATTTATTTATTTTAGAGAGTTGTAAGCAGTCTTGATTATTTTTTCTATTCCAACTGCAATTTAATGTTTCTCCAGGGTAGTTATTGGATATTTTAACCACTTAGATGACTAAAAAATATTTTTCCTATACTTTAATTTTGTTAAATTATTTTAAAAAATATTATATTTTTTTAAAAAAATCACTAATGCCTTGTGTTTACCTCCATATTCAGCAACCAGACAACTCTGGGCATCCATTCTCTTTCCAGTGGTCAGAAAATTTTGATGCAGAAATGTGTTATCTTCATCTTCGGTCAACGTTATGATTTTTCTATAGTCATCAGAACAAGCATTTCTGATCAACGGAATATCATCACTACTGGCCATAAATGAATCTATGAGAAAAGAACTAATTAATTTATATTTAAAATAATTGAAATAAAATAAGAGGATTTATAATAATCTATTTACATATGTAAAATAATAAAATCATTATAGCATAATTATACTACACTCACACAAGAAAAACTTATGGTTTTATTGCTTAGAGATTCATAAGAAGTTCGAGCGCCAAAATCGTTACCGGGATTTCCCGATCCTAAGTCGGACTGTCTACCAATTACGTCAAACCGCGCACAGCATATAACCCATACATAACAATTTTGCTGATTCCGAAAAGTCTGTAAACAATTTTAATGTCAAATTTTGTAGTTTATTGCATGGTGACAAATGCACTTTGCTAATACGTATATACACGTGTGTGCGTACAAAGTCATTGTGATTAGTAATAGACTGCGCGATTTGGCGCATTAGATAGAGCGTCCGACTTGGGGGTCAGAAAATTCTAGGATCCATTTTATCGCTCTAACTTCCTTGTAATAAAACCATAGGCCTTTTTATTTATTTATGATTAGCAAAAAAAATAAATATTTGATCATTATCTGTCATAACTTTTCATTAATATCCTTTAACAAAAAATACTAGAGCATTTACTTTGTACTAAAGACAGCAGATATATCCACCCGCACTTAATATTTTTACTATATTATGTCATATTTCAAATACTGATTTTAATAATAAAATGTTACATCTTAACTTACCTGTTTGCTTTGTCTGCTTTTTATTAAGTAAAAATTAAAATTATTATTTAAACAATTAAGGTATTTAGAAATATAAAAAACAAACAAAAACGTTAATAAATTTTATGACTTTTTGTAAGTAAATAATTTTTTATTTACGAGTATCACAAATACACTAAAATATATATTATATAGCTCGTTGAAATGAAAAAAAAAAACAAAAACATTCAAATTCTAATGTTTTAAAGTCACGTTCGTATAATCTCTTCGACAATTACATTAATTTAATTTCTAAGCCTAAAAAAAAAAGAACGTTTTTGCTATTAAATGAAAACTTTCATTCTGAAAAATAATCTATATTTGCAAATACTGACCGACTGATTCTAATAAGAGAACAGGTCAATTTTATAAATAGCAAATGATGTTTTTTTTTTCCTGCTTAGTTTTTCAACGCATAGATAAATCTAATATATATATATATTTGCTTTCTGTTACTCGTGAAAAATACTTATGACTACATACATATGCAGTCCACCTTAATAATGTAATTAAAAATACGTTGAATAACTCATTGTAGAGCAAGATGCTATGTGGTGCACCGTGGCTTCTCCCTTTTCAAAATCAGGAATCTCTCAGCCACTATGCCCAGAAAAATCTGTTCGCCACCTTACCTTATCTTTCCATTTTTCATCCTAAATTTTTCCCATATTCTTTTCTATCCTGCTCCATCCCATTTCCACAACATTATCTTTATCCACTCTATGGCCTTTATATCTAAATCCCCCTTATCTTTTCTAAACCTAGCATAAAAATCTAGAACCCACTTTCTGTATAATTTTGTTTACATCTATTCTCCCACAACTTCATTATTGTACCCTTTTTGCTTGTAAGCATTTACCCTCAATTAACAGATGCCTACTATTTTCTATGCCTTTCTTACATAACTTGCAGACTAAATCACCCACATTTCTTCATTTATTTGTGTATTTCCTTGTTGCCCTCGAGCGGAGGAATAGTGATCGTGAAAAGCACTATTTATAGTGAAAAGTTTAAGGGGGTGAACACTAGCTAGAAATGGTATTCTACGTTTATTCGTACAAGATTAGCTGATGGGGGACGAGTTCATGCAATTTATGGACTAGGTTTTAGGTTCAGGCTGCAATGTAACTTATATTCTTTATTCCCCTTATCATTGTGTGGAGCAGATAAATATATATGCTAAGCTTAAATGGAAGATCCACATTCTGAAGGCAGTAGACTATACTTTTTTCTTTGAGTGCTAGTAGCAATTTATAATTTATATTAACACTGTAACAGGCAACGGCAATTATATCTATGTAAAACGTCATTAGCTGGAGAATTGGAGCATATAAAATATGCATATTATTCATAGCACAGCAGAGAAAAAAGAAATTGGGAAAATGAACAGATATAATACTACCAATTAATAAATCATGTCCCATATATCATGTTGTGTGATCTAAACTTTAATCTACACTATTTTCCAAGGGAATTAAATCAAAACCTATTAAGTCATTATATATATACTTCATTAGGTAAACTAATATACATATGCAAAGTTATTACAAATAAACAAGGAAGTGAAATTAATTTATATATATATCAGTAAGTTTTTTCTAAAAGCTTATACTCATTTTCAAACAGCAGTTCATCATCATATTATTTTTTTAGCATAATATTTCGCTAAAACCTAAAGTCAATACTATATCAGTACTTTTCAGTGACAGTAATATGTTTAAGTGACTTTAGCACCAAATATAATTTACAACTGAATACTGATGGTCTGTCAAATGAATAGCAACAATCATACATTCGATAATCAAATAAATATTTTTATAGTTCACCAATCAAATCATTAAAAATATCATCAAATCATATTCCACAACAGTATACAAGATATTTTATGAAAGAAATCTTAGGCATATGAAAAAAGATTTCTTTATCAGTTAATATTGATGGAAAAATTAACATAATAAATTATATAATTCAAAAGATATGCAGACACTAAAATTCAGAAATATACTCGGGGGTAACCAAAAATAACTGTAATTTTATAATAAAAATTGTTTATTTGTTTTTAAGTGCTATAATTTTTCTCTCTTTCAAATTACTATCCATTTGATACAATACACCAGTCTAAACGTGTTTTTCATTTTTCAAAGTAGTCCAAAAACACTTGCAAAGTGATGCCTTTTAATGTCTCTGTCATTTTTTTTGCATCACTTCTAAGTTCACAAAAAAAAAAAAAAGAGACATTTTTTCATTCGAGAGATTAAAAAAAAATATCACACAAAACAAGATCGAGCAAATATGGATGATAGATAAGCTGAATCATGCTGAATTTAATTAAAAAGTATTTCACTCAAAGCTTTGAAAGATGACACTTTGTGGAAGTGGAGCTTGCACTCTTTTCTTTGCCACAAAACAGGATGTTTACATTTTACCACATCACATGAATGTTTCAAAACTTGTAGATAGAATGCCTGACCATTACAAATTAAATGTGAGATAAAAATATCATTTTCATAAAAGAAATCAGCATTGTTTTGACTTTGGACTTCACTTGCAATGCTTTTTAGAGATGTGGCAAATTTAACATTTTAATTAAACCACTCATAAACTTGTGTTTTTATGAGATCAGCTTTCTTGTAATCTGTTTCAAGCATTGCAACATTTTCCATGACATTTCCTATAAATGAAAACATAATTTTACATTGTCAAACTGTTCAGCCATTATAAAAATTTGAAAAAAAAAATGCAAAATGCATTTTACATAACAAAGTGTTACATGGCCCCATGATTTCACATGACCCATGTAATTTGGAAGATTGATGCAGAACAGTCCTGGCAAAAAGTATATAACAGCTGAAGCATATACTACAGCAGGTACGCAAGCCAGAGAATGATTCCGGTTATTTTTGGGTCTCCCCTCATATATACAGAATGCTTGCTAACATTAAACAACTTATAATTTTTTAAAAGTGAAATTAATTTCAGTCAAATTATAATTTGAAAATGACTAAAACATGTTCTCTGAAAGAGTTCAACTTACACTACCCAGGAAACTGGACTGCATATATGGACTGATTCACATTTTTGAAATATGACAATGATAGTATAAAGCAAGATATTAAACTATATACTTTGATCTATTCATGTGACCTAATAGGCTAATGTAATCTCTGGCTCAAGATATAAAATGGCAAAATGTTTCTGTTCAAAATCATTAACTATTCATCAAAGCTATAAATTCAGTCAGAAAGTCCATGTGGATCTAAAAAAAAACAATAGATTTTACATTATACTTGTGAGAAGTAGTCTGTATGATTTCAGCTCCCTCTATGGGTGATACACAGAAAGAGAAGGATATATGTGGCATAAAGAACAAAGTTGCCATAGATCAGGTGTCTATAGATAAACTAAAGTATTCAAATCACATTTTGCAACAGCTCAGAAATAAAAATTATAAGCATGCTAAACATTTTGTGAGATTGGCCAATCAATCAATCAAAAAAAAAATCTGCCTAGAGGTGATCTACAATAAAAGATGGCAGCACTGTAAGTGCAATCATGATTGAGTATCATGATGCCATAAAAATGTATTTTCATTGTCAGAAAATAGGGCATATAGAAAGGGCATATAAAATTAAAATATATAATTTATTCCTACACAAGATGGGCAAAAGACTAGACATAAGAATAATAAATTTAAGTTAAAAAATAAATGTTTTAAAAAGTACAATTGTGAAATTATGGAAACTAAAATTGAAATTAATGAATGCTTCATAGAAATGAATCTGGTTACAGTATTGGCAGACTCCATTGTCTCCACAAAACATGGGAATTTGTAAACAAAAAGGAGAGGGACATGTCAGGAACAGTTATAAATATATTAATACAAGTTTGAAATGCTGGAAATAAATGTAAATATGAGTAATGGGAAATTCAAAAAGAGAACATTTTTATTAATTTCAGATCAAAATCATAGCAACTTTATGGAAAGAAATTGGTTTACAGAAATTAGGATATGTTGTAGTTGCTGAAAATCAGGCAAACAAGTACTTAGATGTATTGCAAAATTTCCAAGTTTTTTTTAACAAAGAGGCAAATGCTGCAAGAGTTTATCTACTTGGCAGATGCTATAAAGTTTCATTTTTCTTAGTGGAGTGCTACAAAGGTTCACCTACTTGTCTCATAGTAAATAATAAATTTCAACTAACATGCTGAAGGAACAAACTGCTATTTACACTGAATGAAGAAAGAACTGAAGTAACTTCAGAAGAAAAAAGTAATTTGGTTATTCATTCAGAATGGATTCCTCTTCTTGTTATATTGCTATCTATTAAACAATAATAGTGCTATTAACAGTAGATAAATTTTGGACTAAAATAAATTCAGAAATAGGATTGTTTAAATCTTTGTAGATTGGGAATTCACCATAGACATTTAAATTATAAATATGCGACTTTTTTCACATTCGTTAGTGAAGCTGTAATTATACTTAAAATAAGGTGTAATCGGTCTGCTTAGCGCTTTCGAGATTTAATGTTGGAATCTCATACTCATAGCTTTGTGAATGAATACTGTCGTTATTTATTATACACATATGCAAATGAGTTTTAATATTTAAGTAAGTGTAGTGATATTTGGAACAGCTGTGGCTCAAGACATTTTTTGATATCTTGTAGAATTCTAGGAGACTTATCTGACTTTAAGGATTTCCTCCTAATAAAAAATACATTCAAAGATCTGCAAGTTATTACCAGTCAAAAGAAAAGCAAGTTTGATATTTTAGATTAATAATTTCCTGAGTTCAAAATCAATGTCCTGGGAATACATCCCACTAAGAATAAAGTAGAGGCCGTTTTATAATAAAAATAACCATGAAGATAAAGCAGTTCCTGGTATTTTTAGCTTAGCAAATTATTATAAGAGTTTAATTTGTAATTGAAAGAAATAGCTAATGTATTTTGCAGAATGTTTCTAAAAGAAATAAAGTAAAAATGAAATAAATCTGGCTCAGACATTTCCTAGAGGAGCTGAAGTGGTACTAGCCTATGGCAACAAAATCAACTCAGAAAAATCAATAGCTTTTATATCAATAATTTTGGACAAAAAGGCCCTCACAGGAGGATCAGGTATAAAAAAGTTTAATGATTTATCCGATGGATGAAAATTCACTGTTATTACCTACCACAAACCATTGCTGGGATTCTAGGGCATAAAATGGATTTATAAAATTAGCTTTTACACACAGTATTATTGCAGTTTAACCTATTGTCTGCATATAACTTTAAATTAAAATGTGGCTGAAATTTCTCACACAGATGCGTTAAGCAGATAACCTATGTGTGCAAAAAAGCAAAATAAAAAAGACCAATCAAAAATGACAAATATGATAGTTGTCAGAGCCTTAATGGTGAAATGGTAAATACCTCTTTACCACTTTCCTTTTTTATATATCAAGATTCTCTGCAATGTCTTTTCTAGAAGAGAATTTGTAATCAACCAAGCATTTATTTTTAAATATTTTATATATCCAGCAAATATGAAATTTCTTTTATTTTTAATCTTGACAATAATGATTTAAACACTAATATTATGTATTGTCGTGTGCTGAATCTAGAGGGCACTTTAATTATATGTAAACAATTGCATGAGTTAATGTCAAAACAATTGTTATATAATGTGTGGGTAAAATACATGAATAGCAGTACATCAAGTGTTTACATTAAGATTAATAAACATTATTAATTTTATTACTAAATAGCAATAAAAATTGTAACCATAGAAGTATACCTACTTCTAAAAAGCATTAATGCCAGATCGTATAACTTCATAGACTATTGTTGTTTTGAAACTTCTGCTAGGAGGAAAATGGACTTTTATTGAGCATGATATTGGTGTTAGTTAAGATCTGTTGTTGCTTGCTTATTCAAAAAAGTTTCATTGTTTTTTAATTACTTAAATACTTATAATTATCATATAGTTAACAGGTTAAATAAATAACTTTTCTTTTAAAGTTATGTGTATGTTTGATTGTATTTATGGTAAACGAATGCCATTGATTAATATTATATAAATTTATACTTTTTGTAGGTGGTGATAAGTTTAAAATAAATCCCCATAGTTATTGTTTAAATAGTTTTATAAGCAACATATTTTCAGCCTTCATCTCTAATGTCTGTGGCTAGACTCATCACATCTTTTTTTTATGCTTTTTCCGAAAATATATTTCTAATTCTAAAAAGATTTTTATTACCATACTATCAGTTCTTAGTTTTATATGAAGCGGGTAATTAGTCTTTTATTGCAGCTGTTAGATATTATTCATCACTCTTCTCAGATCTTAATTTCAGAAAACTCCTTTGAAACAATGTATATAAAAATCTGGTATCTCGCTATTATTGTTAAGTCCAATGTTAATCTAGATTGTCAGATCAATGTAGAAAAGATTACTATAAAAAGCAAATATTGTAAAGAAGTCAGGGGGGATTGTCACATTCCTATAGGAACTGATCCTATAGTCTATCTTTTTTTGAAACATCTCGGTCATTAGCTGATAGTAAAAAAAATTAATACTTATAAACAACCGTTATTGTAAAGATTAGAGTGTTTAATTTTGTAGTCATTTTGGTAGTAATTTTTTGATCTTTCCTTAATTAGTTGGTGATTGTGGAAGTGGTTGACTACAATTATATATATTATAAGATTGTTTGTGTTGCTGAAGCTATTTTTCTAAGTTTTGACTATTCATCTATTTTGTAAATATTTATGATATAGTTCTGCATATCATTGATGTCACAGTGTACTAATTGATATTGAAAGAAAATTTGATTTGTACTAGTAAGTCATTTATCTCTAATTTTCATTTTGATCAATACATATCAATGGAATACTTATGTCAGGTTATTTGTAAGAATTTTACCAGGTTGCTATAATGTACAACCAAATATATGTTTTTTAAGTCATTTTTTTGTTCCTGTTATTGTTTTATACTGTTTTCCATGAGTAAAGTTAAGGGATATTGTGCTATCTAGTTGTTTTAATAATGATCATTTTGGAAATTTCAATATCCAAAATGAAGATTTTTATTCATGACAAAAAGAATGGAATATAATAACCTGATGCTTTCAAAATTTTAATCTTTAAAGCATGTTATTGTGGGATTACTATTTGCGAGCTTGAGTGTGTTTTGTTTTCAATATTTCATGTTAGAAACATTTTTTTATATTTAAACTGTAATCATGTTTATATCATTTGTGTCAGAGTTGTGAAGTTTTTGTTGTCCATATTTTTTTCTATCAGGAAGCCACTGTCTAAGTAGGAAATGAATTTATCAGGAATGAATAATGTAGATTCAGTAATACCTTATTAAAGTTTTAAAAAAACTGTCTATCACCTATGTAATTCAGATTTCTCCAAAAAATATTTTCTAACTACAGATAATAAAGTTTACAATTGACATTTACTGGTAACTTTACAATATTTTTCTTCATTGTTGGTGAACATTTTCGTATGTCTTAATTGTTTTTTTTTATGTTCAGTGTGTAAACAGTCATTTAATACTCTGCAATTTACTACATTTATTAATCACTAGCTAAAAATATCTAAAGATCCAACTACTGACTACTAGTTAATGATTATTTAAATTAGTTAATAATTGTCTACATAGTGCACCGGGTTGAACCGCTGAAACCACTTACTTATACGTATATATAGGTTTTGGCCGGTTTCAAACTCCTTCGTAATACATTTATAATCTTATAAATGTTACGTGGACGAACCGGCACGTTCGAGCAAAATGGGAGATCTTATTGATAGCTTTAACTATCAACAATGGCCCATCTCAGCTGCTAGATTCAAACCCTTACTATCCAAATACTTTATTTGTTTCGGGGTAAACCCCGGGGTGCCAGCTAGTCTGATGACTAACGTATTCGGGCAGTAGGCTCATAATCCAGCACTCGAAACATTCCCTAAAACTAGCTCAGTCTAATTTTCATTCAATAACAAAATTATACAAAATTAGTGGCGGAAAGAATTAATAAAAAGGTTGGTAAAAAGAATTGACTGACAAATAAAGTTTAAGTTTGAAGACATTTTATTTTAATTAACATTAATTAAGTTTAAAGATAATTTATTACCCAACATTAATTGACTAAATTTAAACATCTTTATAAATCTCATTTAACACACGCACATTTATATCTGGTGAAAAGCATAAATAATTTGTGACATCATTAAATTATCTCACATTCACACACACGCACATCAATAGTTCATTTTATGCATGCTTAAGAGTTCAAATTACTTTACTCGGTAGGATTAACGAATTACAGCGGTGGCTACTACATATAAATGATAATAAATAAATGTTTACCTAGGATTTTTGGAATGTGGATATTGCTTGTTGTTGGCTGCTTCTGCTGCTTCTGATGGATTATATCTAACCGGTTAGATTTGGACATTTCTTGAAGAGATTTTATGTGAATCCCTTTGCTTTATTCTTAAAGACAGTTGAATGTTTGACGGAGGATTTCTGAGTTGTTATGCAGACATTATTTCACAGGCAGGTTTTGATGATCTTGTTGGACTAAAAAGGCTGAAGCACGAGCGTATATTTCGACAAGCTGCTCAACAATGCATTTTTGTTTCTAAATACATAATAGAAATGCACTGTTATCTCAACATCTTTAATTAGTAGCCCACCACTGGTGTGGTTTTTTAAAATCTTTATTTAACTTAATAGCCATCACTGCGTTTTCCAAATATAATTTCTTTTTTAAATTTCATTTACATATATATATATATATATTAATATTATTCTAACATGCATATATTTATTTACACTTGCACACACATATATAATTTATTATAATAAGATTGAATGAAAAGAGATTTATATATTTTTTTTAAATTTTAAATTACTTATTTTTACGAATACTAATTTAGAAAAACTTTACTTTCTTTTATAACACTTTTAGTTTGCCTTTAAGAAAACGCCCTTCCCACTTTTAATCTTTTATTTCAAACTCTTTTACAAAAGATTTTTATTTTATTTTAATAATTTTTTTGGACAAAATTATTTTATATACATGTGCCAAATTGGCCTTGGCACATTACACCCCCCTTCGTTTTAGAGTAAAATGCATCATTTTGGACCATTTTATCTCTTGCAATTTTAATTCTTGACTCTAAAGATTTATTAATTTATTATTTTTCTAAGTTAGCATTTTAATATCTTTTACTTAACATATAAAGGGCAATCTGTTTTAACTACCCTTTCCTTCTATCTATGCCGAATACATTGCTCACAATGATCTAAATCATGGATAACGACCACCGGACAAACTAATTTTGTGGCACAGGGATCTTTTGGAAATGATGCGGAAGCAGATTTGCTGACTTACACTGACTTACACATGTATAAAATCGAAACTTCATTTGCTGATTCTCTTGATCGGACTTGGAAAAAGAAAGGGTCACTGCAAAATGGCAGGAATTTTCAACTGTCCATTTTCAACTTATGCTTTGGAAAGAGGAATGATCCCTGACAAGTCCGTTACGGGTACTAAAACTTATCCTGTCGGCAGCTTTAAACTTATCCTTAACTAAACTTATTTCTATACTACCCTCATTCCCTTTTGCTATAGATAAATTCCTACACATGTGTATACGTGCAGCATAATTCTACACCTACTAATATTCTAGATATCGAGTTATTTCTGGACTTGCTTACAGGGAATCTATAATAAATAAACCCCTTTTTGCATGCATCATGAGGTGCAGCAGTGCCAAGAAAATAACCTAAAAGAATATCTGGATAAATACATTTAAGATACGCATCATGAGGTATCGTATTTACCATATATTACCAGTGTATGTGCGCGTATATACACATGTATACTTACACACTCTTAATACACCTTAGATTGACTTTATATTTTTATTACTAATCTTACAACATTATTTTTAAATTCATATGAACATTATTCTAACATTTGTATTAATCTAATCTCACAATATTATTCTAAACTACCACGGACATCAGTTTTCATATTTATTTATATTAATCTAATCTCGAATATTATTTTCAACCCTTACTCAACTTTTTTATCTATGTGCATGTATTCAGAAAAACTATTTTACTTTATTACGATTCATTATTTACTCAACTTTTATTAACTTGCGTATATTCAAAAACAACTTACTTTACTACGATTCATTATTACACTGATATATATATATATTGACTTGACTTTAAATCATTTATTTACTTCCTTTTATTACCGTGCGTGTATTCAAAAAAAAAAAATCTATTAGTTTATCATGAGTCACTTTTTATTTTTATTTATTACAGATATATTTACACTTATTTATTTAACTTGATTTTATCGATTTTATTTTAACTATTTGACCTACTTATTTATTTATGAACATTTTTCTTAATTAATATGTGCGTTGATCACTTTTCCCCAAGTATTGACCACTTCAAATTCTTATTTTTCTAGAGTGCATTTTTAGTTTTTATTTTCATCATTAGGTAATAAATGTAATGTTAAGAGAAGTAGGCAGCAAAGTATAAGGCAATTCAAACACACAGATAGATTTTGTGCTGATTTAAACCAACTTTTAATTTCTTTGCCCAAATACTCGCACACACCTCAATCCTAATTTAATACATTTTTTTATTATTTGATAATGTTTTATTTTTATTAATACTTTCATTATACACTTACTTATTTCATTTTTATTTTTAAAGCGTTATTTTTACACCCCCCCTTTTTTTTTTTTTAAAAAAAAAAAAGAAACATTTTCATTTTGCTTGTCTCTTTTGATTTACACATTTATTTTGTTTGTGTCATGCTCCGCTATGTTCTAGACTTACGAGCTGGGATATCAATATAATCGATAAGACATAATCGAGGGTTTTGACATAAATTGTTTTATTATTTTTACTCTCCCCTTTTTTTTTTTTTTAAAAAAAAACATTTTCATTTTGCTTGTCTATTTTGATTTACACATTTATTTTGTTTGTGTCACGCTCCGCTATGTTCTAGACTTATGAGCTGGGATATCAATATAATCGATAAGACATAATCGAGGGTTTTGACATAAATTGTTTTATAGATGCTTTGACATTTTAAACTCTAAGATTGTTATTTTATTTTACTAAGACTAACTTTAATCATTTTTAATTATTCAAACTATCTTGATACTCGTTTTTACATTTATTTCATTAAACTTTGTTAAACATTTTCCATTATTCCGAGTCCATGGTTGTTATATACTAGGACAATCCAGTGAATCCGTCAGATTGCATATTTTTAATTTTTGTCTGGCAGTTCTTTATTATTCAGCCCTCCAAATAACTTTAGTGACCTAGCGTTATATGTTCCTTTTTCTATATTTCCTTTGGCTATCACAAAGGCATTGAAGCCAGTTTGAGGGACTATACTATATGAGTTTTTGGAAATCATCTGAATTTTTTTATAAATGTGTTTCTAAGGATGACTCATGGAGTTATTTGTAATGTGCATGTTCGCACTCAACTGGTCTGGCTTTGTTATTTCAGTTTGTGGGCTATTTTGACTACGATTTATCTGATTTACTTTTACAGTTAACTTTGTAACTTCAACTTTTATCTCTTCAATTATTTTTCTATCTTCTATCTTATTTTTTTCTATTACTTGGTAAGCAGTCTCTATTTGATTTTCTACTTGTGTTTTAATCTCTTCTATTTTTTTCCTAATTTCTTCTTTTATTTTATTCTGGCCCATTTCGATCTGGTCCTTTAACTTTTCAAGCATTTCAGCTTGCCCTTCCAATTTACTCTTCATTTCATTATTTTGGTTTTTAAGCTCTTCGGCTATTTTTTAATATTTTTCGGCTGTTTCTTTTTGTTTTTCAAACATGCTGGTTAGTAAAGCTATGATTTCTCTTTTTTTCTTGTTGGGGCTATTTTCTATATTTTTACCTTGAGTTTCCATTTTGGCTTTATTTGTTTTCTTTTATAATTTATAATTTTAAACACTTTTTATCATTATTTTTAATACTGTATTTTATTCACTTTAATAAGTTTACTAATTTCTGTTTTATTTATTTTTTACTAAACTGGAAATACACGCTGACTCCGCCCCTCCTTTGTTCATTTTTCTCCACCCGATCTTAATGCTTTAACTCTGCCCAAACATACAACTGTCTCTGATTTAACATAATGATTTATTTTAGATAACGTAAATAGCATAAATCTCTTTTCATTTAAAAGAAAACAAAGTTTTCGGTCAATTCTTTTTTTTTTAAAAAAAAAAAATGCTTTAACATACGTAATTTAGCTTTTGTATAGAAAAAAATTTTTTAAACAAGAATCAAAGTATTTATTTACTATTGTTTCTTAGGTCCAGCCCCAAATGTTGGGAAAAGCCATTTATGTACCGGGTCGAACCGCAGAAACCACTTACTTATATGTATATATAAGTTTTGGCTGGTTTCAAGCTCCTTCGTAATACATTTATAATCTTATAAATATGACGTGAATGAACCGGCACGTTCAAGCAAAATGGGAGATCTTATTGATAGCTTTAACTATCAACAATGGCCCATCTTGGCTGCTAGATTCAAACCCCTACTATCCAAATACTTTATTTGTTTTGGGGTAAACCCCGGGGCGCCAGCTAGTCTTATGACTAATGTATTCTGGCAGTAGGTTCATAATCCAGCACTTGAAACATTCCCTAAAACTATCTCAGTCTAATTTTAATTCAATAACAAAATTATACAAAATTAATGGTGGAAAGAATTAATAAAAAGGTTGGTAAAAAGAATTGACCGACAAATAAAGTTTAAGTTTGAAGACATTTTATTTTAATTAACATTAATTAAGTTTAAAGATAATTTATTACCCATCATTAATTGACTAAATTTAAACATCTTTATAAATCTAATTTAACACACACACATTTTTAAAGTAACACATTATAACATATATCTGGTGAAAAGCATAAATAATTTGTGACATCGTTAAATTATCTCACATTCACACACGCACATCAATAGTTCATTTTATGCATGCTTAAGAGTTCAAATTACTTTACTCGGTAGGATTAACGAATTACAGCGGTGGCTACTATGTATAAATGATAATAAATAAATGTTTACCTAGGATTTTTGGAACGTGGATATTGCTTGTTGTTGGCTGCTTCTGCTGCTTCTGATGGATTATATCTAACCGGTTAGATTTGGACGTTTCTTGAAGAGATTTTATGCGAATCCATTTGCTTTATTCTTGAAGACAGTTGAACATTTGACGGAGGATTTCTGAGTTGTTATGCAGACATTATTTCACAGGCAGGTTTTGATGATCTTGTTGGACTAAAAAAGCTGAAGCACGAGCGTATATTTCCACAAGCTGCTCAACAATGCATTTTTGTTTCTAAATACATAATAGAAATGCACTGTTATCTCAACTGAAACAAGACTGTCACTGCAAACTAGACTGAAAAAAACTGATTAAAAAAATCGGACTATTTATGTATCCGAGTTGTTTTCGTTTTAATATCCTCCGGCAATACGGTGCAATAGGTGTTGTCAAAATTCATTTAGTAATTAATCCTATGACAATGTGTTTTTGATTGATTGTTTAATTAGTAGTAGCTTTCATAAACATATTGTTTTTTTTATATCTTTAATTAGTAGCCCACCGCTGGTGTGGTTTTTTAAAATCTTTATTTAACTTAATAGTCATCGCTGTGTTTTCCAAATATAATTTCTTTTTTAACTTTCATTTACATATATATATATATTAATATTATTCTAACACGCATATATTTATTTACACTCACACGCACATATATAATTTATTATAATAAGCTTGAATGAAAAGAGATTTATATATTTTTTTTAAATTTTAAATTACTTATTTTTACGAATACTAATTTAGAAAAACTTTACTTTCTTTTATAACACTTTTAGTTTGACTTTAAGAAAAACCCCTTCCCACTTTTAATCTTTTATTTCAAACTCTTTTACGAAAGATTTTTATTTTATTTTAATAATTTTTTTGGACAAAATTATTTTATATACATGTGCCAAATTGGCCTTGGCACAATAGAGAATATTCTGAAATTGCTGGGAAATTTCTCAAGAGATTTTTTAGATAACTGAACAATTTCCAAATTCTATTCTGAATTTAAATCATAGAATGGCTGAATAATGCATAAATTATGTTACCATGGTTATTTTTGATTATTACATTATACTAATAAGGTTGACAGTAAGTGTGGCTACCCTCTTTAGTTTAGTCTTTGAGAGTTAATTGTAAATCTAGCATCTGTTTAGGATATAACATCCTATTTGTAGCTAGGATATTATTATATCTATTTTATTTTTACAGCACATTTGTTTCATTTCATTCTTCCAATCTCATTTCACTTTCTTTATTGGCCTTAATATTTGAACTACTGGTTTGTTCTTATTAACAAACATCTGTTTCATATTATTTAATTCAAAATTATATTTTGTCAGTTTATTAATTTGTTTTAATATTAAATTTTTAGTAAATAAAAGACTACAGTATTTCCCTCAATATTTGTAATTTCAGTATCCTCTGTTTTTAATTATCTATGATTCAAGAAAATAATAAATAAAATATAAATTTTTTTAAAATTAGTTTTTACATTGTATTATTTTGTTGTTTACAATACATATACAGTGTATAAATACTCCCATATGTATATTGACATGGTTGCCTCATTTAAACATGGTATAGTTAATTCCTATTAAGGCAAAGAATGTTTAAATTTATATATACATACAATGACAACAACTGTAATAATAATAATGACAAATCAAAAAAAAAAAAAAAGAAAGTAATAACAATAGTTGTATACAAAGAGAGAAAGGTCAAAAGAAATTAATAAAGCATATTGATGATAATTTCGCATTTAACAATGTAAGAAATAGCTGATAAATTAGTATTTAAATTCAGTTTTATTCAACAATACAATAGTTATAACTTAAATAAATATGTTAAAATTAATTTAAAATTCTATGAAATATTTTAAACGATATAGGCATGCACACACACGTTAATGACAGAGGTGTGCTGATTGAATATATGCTCTATATAAAAAAAGTGTTCGAATTTCAATTATATAAATAAACTAGTGTGTAGAAATATTTTGCTATTCACAATTTAGATCAATTTTGTATATATTGAAATATTCCAAAACATTTGAATTTCAGTAGTTTGAATTCCCCAACAAAAAACATGATGCTGCAAATAAAACCATTATCCAAAAGAAACTTGCAAGGAATGATAGACAAATAATACCATTTACCATAGTAGTATTCTTTTCCTAATTCAAACCTGCCAAGTCCACGTATATAATCCTATAATAATTTATTTTAATATGTAATAGCGTATATTTATGTGTATGTGCATATATTTGTATATATCTAATATATTAATGTCTGTATGCATATTGTTTATGTATACTCAGTTATAAATTAAAATATTACATTAAAGTTGTGTAAACATTGTTGTATATGTATAAGAGCACCTACATATATATGAGATTAAGATTGCGATGTAATAGATCTTATAAGCATTGCAACGCTATTTAAATTATTTATCTTTAAGTACAAATTTACTCTTGTTCGCATATAAATTTCCAATTTCAAAGATAACAAAATTACTTATATAACAAGATGTTTACAAGACTTAAATCTCTTTTAAAAAAGATTGTCTGATTCTTGGAAATTATCTTATGTCACACACACCTGGTTTAATTTGTGTGAGAACCAAGGACAGAGTTTTAAAAATAAATTTCAAGATAGATTTTAAACCCAAAAGGGAAGAGGTCAAGCTGCAATATTTTCTGAATAAATTAATTTTACTGTTGCCTTCTTTAAAGTAATAAAGAGATGTTAAAACTTAAATCTTAAAACTAAAGCTTGTAAATGACTGTATGGTTTTACAGGGTTTCTAAAATAGATTTTAAGACAAAGAACAAGCAGTTAAGTTGTATTATGTTCTGAATAAATTAATTTTACTTTGGTCTTCTTTAAAGTAATAAAGAAATGACAAAACTTAAATTGTAAAACTAAAACTTGTAAACAACTTTATGGTCTTGCTGGGGGAAGAAAACCATTGATAAAATCCCCCAAAATTCAAACATCAGGATTCACTCTCTTGAATTTTGTAATATTGCCATTGGAGACTATGCCTCCTTCTACAATGGAAACTGCTGGCTAGAAGGCAACCAGTCACTGTCTTCCTTTCACGAGTTTGGTTCAGGATGGTGGAGAAGTTCGAGATCAACAGCCTGGCTTGAGGACATTGAAGACACACCAGTATTAGAGAAAGCCAGTACCAAATACCATGAAGACATCTCAGCTAGAAGATTATCAGTAAACATATCTTCCTGCAGAGGTCTATAAAATTAAATCTAAAATTAAACTAATTTCATAACTCTCTAAAGTTAGCTATAAATATTAAATGTTCATAAATAATAACTTGTAATAAATAAACTCTGTAAAATAACTTTAATGAAATTACAATGTAATTTTGATTCAATAATAATCTTTGTAAGAATCTTGGCTCTTTTAAATCAAATAATTTAATTTAATAATCTTTCTAAATCATAATAACTGTATTCAGTTATTATTATATCTGTATCTTTTCTATCTGCGATCATGTCCATATTATTTTACCTTATACTGTTATTTTATTAATTTATGCTATGCCTTAATTCAGAGTGGAGATTGATATTATTACTAATTTTGGAGAGATGATAAACTCTCACATAACTAATTTATATTGCTTTTTAGCACACACAAATCTCCGATCTGAAAACCTACTTTTATATATGTTAGTTAAAATGTATGTATATACTTCAACAAAAATCAATAAATTAAAAAATTAACTGTGATAAAACACAGTTGCTGAAGCTTTAAATATAAAATTATAACAATAAAGCTGAGCGCTTTCGGGGTTTAATTCATCCGCATTCATACTCTCCCCAAGTGCACAAGTTGGCATCTTTGAATTCATTTTTATATAGAAACCACCATCTTTGCAAATTTGAGGCACATAGGAAAGAAAATCTTATTTGTTTTATTGAGGACTTAATCAAACTTGGACATAAACATTCAATTATTAACAATAGAGTTGTAAAATTTTTACATAATTTGCAGTTTAAACCTGACAAGATTGAAAAACCTCGTATAGTTTTACCATTTATTCATTCTATTGCAAAACAGTTAATTAATAAGTTATCTCCAGATTTTCAAGTAATTTTTCATTCACCTCCAAATATGAATAGATTGATTAACAATTCAAAATTTAAAATTGAATCTAACTTAACTCAGCATGTGGTTTATAGTGTTTCTTGTCCTCATAAAGATTGTGGTTCTATTTATTATGGTGAAACTAAAACCAATATTTTAAATAGAGTGTCACAGCATAAATATTTATATCATCATACTAAAACTAAATTTTTGGGCAATTCAGTGTTTGTGGAACATGAAAATAAGGCTGGACACTTATGTCAACCAGTAGAGGCAAAATTGGTGTGTACGGAGAAGAATGACGTAAAGCGTAAGGTTAAAGAAGCTTGTTTTATAGCTGGTAATCCTAATGCTATTAATAGAAAGGATTCTTGTTTTAATATTTCTAAAATATGGACTTATATAATATTTATTTATTTATATTGTATTTTATTTATTTATTTAGAGTTAGTTTACATCTTATTTGAGATACGCATTTTGCTTGTGAATAAGTGTTTATATTTTGTATTTGTTTTGTATTGAGCTATGATTATGGAGGCTTAAGTCCCCCGAAAGCGCTCAGCTTTATTGTTATAATTGTATATTTAAAGCTTCAGCAACTATGTTTTATCACAGTTAATTTTTTAATTTTTTAATTTTTTAATATATGTTAGTTAAGCTACTATGTTTTAGCTTATTGGTATTCTGGTTTGCATGTTAATAAATTATATTTAATTAAGTGGTGACAAGAATAATATTTTAAAAGCATATTATAAATAATTAATTAATTAAGTCCCAAATATGTTTTATTCCTACTTAGTTTATTCTTATAAACTATATGGATGTAATTAACAAACTAGATCACATATAATTCCCCCTTTTAGCATGATATAAGTATGCTAATTTACAAATCATTGTATAGTAGTTTCCCAGATCAAAACTATTGATTTAGCGCTTTAATAATTTTAATATTTGATAAATTTAGAAAGCTTTATGAATGTGTTCTTATAAAGCACACAGATGCAATATACACTTTGCTATATGTATTTTTTTATTAGAATGGGTTTTGGTGTATGATCACCCCATTATTCTTAGTTTGAACAGCTCTCTTTTTTAGAACTGGAACACAAGGGTCCAGAAATGTATATTAAGCTGCTCCGATCACCGAATTAAATGTTCCTTTTGTAATAGCAAGTTGTATGGTCCATATCTTTGATTGATCTTTTTATATTTTTACAAAAACAAGGCTTACAAGTTATAAATTTAAGTATTAATTTTGTAACCTGCACGATTTAATAATGCATGTTAGCTTTTTATATATTTTAAATATCTATACTTTTTATATGTTAATAATATGATGAAGCTTTTTATGTTAAAAATACATGGGCTTTTTTTGTAACCTGTGTGTGTTAATGCATGTTAACTTTTTATATTTTTAAAATTTTTTTTTTTTATCATGCAATCTCAGATCTATTTTGCAAAGTTTTGTTTGAACAGATTTCTGAATTATTTACATTTTGGCTTTTTTTAATGCAATCTCAGATCTATATATGTTGCTTTTAATTGATATTATAGTCATGTGATCTGAGTTCTAAATCTTTTACATTTTGACTTTGTTTATTATTATGTGATTTCAGATCTATTTATATACCTTTGATCAATCTTTTTATATTTTTTACAAAAATGAGGCTTACAAGTTATAAATTTAAGTGTTAATTTTGTAACCTGCATGATTTAATAATGCATGTTAGCTTTTTATATATTTTAAATATCTATTTTTTTATATGTTATTAATATGTAATGTTTTCATATGTTTCATAACATTTTGGTTAATCACTTCCTTTTGTTGACTCTGAAGTCCCAGTATGGTTTTCCAGTATCGATAATTTTTTAATATGATCACCTTTAATGCATGGGTGACTTAGACAATGGATACATTTCAGATTGATTTTAAATATTGTTTTTGGTAGATGTGTCTAACATATCAGAAGCAAATATCCAGACAGTAAAGTAAATAATTTTTGATTCAGGTTAATACTTTTTTTAATAATAGGTAATAGCCTCCATTTCAAATTTTACAGGAGGTTCAAGCAGGGCATTCTTTTATGTTAAAAACTGTATGCTTGGAGGCAATGGTGTTGCAGTTCAACAATTAAATCTTTAATTTGATAACTGCTGATAACTACTAACCTAATTTGGATCTGATGAAATAACATTTTAAATTGTCTTTTATAAAATTTATTACAAGATTAACTTTTTTATTATTATCAAAACAGGTTTATTCATACAAGGTTTTATCGTGTACAATTTATGAGTGAATATGTTCATGTATAAACAATTAAAACAAACAAGAAGGAAAAAAACAAGTGTAGATATCAATGCTAATTGATAATTTTCAGTTAGGTTAAAGTTTCTTAGGAATCAAGATCTATCAACATCTATTAATTCCCATGTCATCTTGTAGGTAATTTCAGGTGCCAACCTCATGTCCTTG
Organism: Epiperipatus broadwayi; assembly: GCA_028023455.1. NCBI lineage: Eukaryota > Metazoa > Onychophora > Udeonychophora > Euonychophora > Peripatidae > Epiperipatus > Epiperipatus broadwayi. The sequence continues at coordinate 14,011,519 of JAQFVV010006210.1, forward strand.
TCACTCATGGTCTTCAATTTATTTATAAGTTTACCTAGGGTCAGTGCAATTGCTATCAAAGAGAAGTGACCACCTCATAAGCCACATAGAATATGCTAAAAACATAGTACACCTGACTACAGCAAATATACCTGCGTTAATTGCATGCGTTAAAGTTGCAATGAATGGGCATTTTCCCCTGAACAAAGAGTAAATTAGGTGTCTACATTGGCGTAATGAAGTATTAACTATTTGATATCATGAAACATCTTTTGCACAGCTTATAAGCTAATCCACTCATTGTGCAGGTTGTTTGTAAAATATTTCTGACCTGTTTACTTTGCTCCCAAATTTTAATTACCTGATGCTTTTATGGACAAATTATTTTTCCTTTTTTTTCTTTGCAATAGTTTTAATCTTTACACAATCAAAAAGATTGTACTTGTATTTTATATTTAATATTTTCTTATTATGACGTGGTAACTGAATTTCTACAATTAATTTAACTGTAAATTATAATTTTCTGGACAGTTACTTGCTTTTAGGGATATATGCTTGGAAATATATTAATTAATTCACTAAACTTTTAGAAGCTAAGACTATATGTATTAATAAAAGCTAAACTTCCCACCACAGTAACAAAAGTAAAATTTTGAACTTGGCAGCCTACTTGAGCTCATGACAAAATTAATATAACATGTACAGCTTTAATTCTTTTAGTCTTGAATTATTCGTGTTCTCTTATTCACAAAATCAAACAGCTTTCTGGATAGAAAAAAAAAGCAAATAATTAGAAAATAAATTCAGGTTTTGTTTGTAACATACAATTTGTATATTTCCTAGGACATATTTTTATATAATAAAAATTAATATTTTTATGTTTTGGCAATATTTTGTTTTATTTTTAACAGTGCTACCATAATATATAAATATTTATAGTTTACTTCACTGCCTATTTTAAACTTTTTTAAACTTAAATTTCTATTAGTGTTGAAAACTGATTTACAATTCACAGATGTTAAAATACCTTTCCCATGTAATGAGAAGAAAATGGAAACATCATTTCCTTATTTTCTTTCTGAATTTTTCCTAAAGATTTATTTATATTCTAACAGTCTTTGATCTTTAAATGTGATGTGCAATATCCAGTACTAGTCGGATATATATATATGATCGAGGTTCGAGTGAGAGTTATCGCACTCAACAGCGACAAGTAATTATATAATAAACACACGAACACGGTAGTGGAGTTAATAGGTTTATATACATAAATACATACATGGAGATCGATACATAATACAATTATTACAAAGATAAAACTGACTAATACATTAATATACAACTCTAGTCTTAAAAGCCCGCAGGCTTACAATAAATAATATTAAAGTCTATACGACCTGCAATGGTCCCTAAGTCTACCTTGGTACGTTCAGAGGTAGACCTCTCCGCGAGACGAGCTGAAAGTGAAGTAGTGTTTGTGCACTCAGGAAAACGCATCCATCCTTCAACTTCACCTCGCAAGTCTGACCTTGTTTGTTCCCGCCGTCCTGGATGTAACACAGTCTATTTCCATTGGTCATCCTATGACACGAGATACAAAGTGGTCAGTTTGTTATCTCTGACCAACCTTAATCGTTACTGTGATGCTTTTAGCATACACGCACATACTTGAATATTTGTAATAGTTACATTATTATTGCGTGTATCTGTTAATACACACACATACATAGAGTTATTATTATTGCGTGTATATGTGAATGCACACACACACATAGCATGATGTGACTGCATTCTATGTCTGCCAATAGTTTGTGCTGCTCTCTATTTTGTTAATGATAAAAGAGTCGTATCAGTCTTATTATAAAAGTACAATCTTCAATGGGAAAATGTTTTAACCGCATTCAACAATATTATGTAAAATTTGTATATTCCAATAGTCTTTGGAATCTCAGCATACATCATTTCCTATCCCATGTCTTTCAGTGTCACCAAGGAATAAAATTTCTCATTTCAGCATTTTCATATTTCTCTTTATCTCTTAATCTTTACTTGCTATTTGAATCCAATAGTCCATTAGCATAGTCAAAGCTTTGTTTCTTACTTGATAGTTTTAATCTTGTCTTTGTTTGTGTACAGAAGATAACCAGTTAACCTATTATTTTCTACATTCACATCTTAAAATGATTTTTATAATTATTTCACATTCCTCAGACTAAACATATTTCTTTTACTTTTTCATATCTATTTTTTTTCTGCTTTTTCACACTCGGAATAAATTTGTACATAGCTCAAAGTTTGTAAGTATTTTAATATTTGCATTATTCATCTGTCTTTCTTGCCTAATCTGTCTCTCCTTAAAATATTGTGCTATGTCATTCACTTCATCTTGCATTTTGTCAAATGCCTCTTGATTCTCATATTTCTCCATCTTAACTGCTTTCTAATTATGCAGTGCAAAGTTTTTATTTTTTCTTTCTGTTCTTCTTTTGCTTGCTTTTCTTCATGAGTTATCTTTTCCGTTTTCTGATTTCAACTATTCCATCTTTCTTCTAATACATTCTTTACATTTTCCATATTACTTTTTCTTTTTGAATAATATTTTCTTTGTTTTTGTTATCTTCAAATTTCTTATACCTTTTATCACTCCTGACTTTTGTTTGTTATTCTTACATATGATTATACACTTGTTTGAACGTTTGTTTTAAGATCATATCATCATGCAAAGTTGAGTAATTATTTTCTGCTGCTGGAATTTCTAGTCTTTGTCAATTTGCATTTCTTGGGCATTGACCTCTACTAGTTGATTGGTTCTTTGGTTTCAATCTTTTCTCTGGTTTATATTTTTTCAGTTTTCTTGATCTGTGCTAGCATTTTTTGCTTTGCCATTTGTTACCATGTGTATTATTATAATTTATTCTATGTTTTTTCTTTCTTAATGTGTTCATTCATTTCTATCACATAGCTTTTTTTTTTTGCATATTTTGACAGACCTTTGCTTTTCTCTATCCTAATATACTATTTATTGCCAGACCTATTGTAATTTTACTTTGATCATTTTGCTCTCATAATTTTATTTTGTTTAATTCATTCTAGTACAATTTTGTTTTGGTTTGCTTGTTTATTTATCGCCCATTCTTTATTCTTTAATATATAAACTCTGCTACTTTTATATGTTTATTTTTCCTTTATGATCCTCTCTTTAACTTCAAGTTCCATAAAAGGAAGTCATCTCGACTCATTTATTGACCACATGGTAGTTGCACCAAATGTAATGCCAGAAACAGCTTACCAAAACTTTATTGAGGAAATTAGTCTTAGATTGGTCATTGACATCCAAATGCAATGAGAGAAATCTCATTGGCAATGTTGAGAGTTATGTAAAATCATGATAACTATTTCATCAATCCAGTGGCCATATATTAAATATAAAAAGTTTGGATAAATAAATATCTTGTGCTAACTTTAAAATGTTTAATTATGTATGATATCAGATAAACTAGATCAGGAGTCCCCAACCTTTTTGCACTTAAGAGCACATTCTATAATACCGGCCAGATGGTGGGCACCATTTATTTTTTCCAACCAGATGGCGGGCACCATTTATTTTTTCCAGCCAGATGGCGGGCACCATTTATTTTTTCCAACCAGATGGCGGGCACCATTTATTTTTTCAACGTAAATTTATAGCTGGATATTGTTAATAATACATAAATTGTACAAAAAAATATTTATTTCAAAAATAAAATTTTAACATATAATTAACATTTATATTTTTACGCTGTAAAAGTATAGTATGCCCTACAATTTGATTACAATATAATACAATAATTTATAACAAATTTTAAAAATTAAATTTATTTGTATCAGATAAATAATTTTTTATCGTGTTCGAATAGCGGCGGGCACACGTAAAATGGTCTGCGGGCACCGTGGTGCCTGTGGGCATAGGGTTGGGGGCCCCTGAACTAGATATTCTGAGTATATTAATCAAATAAATTATTCAATACTCATATTGATGATGAAAACCAAGGAGAACATCTTGAAGAATGCAATTTATCCACTCTACTTTTGAATACTTTTTTTAACAAAAAACCTTTTAATTATACAGATATGTACACACAATGTACAATAAAAAGATTTTTTGTTAAAAAGTGTTCAAAGTAAAGTAAAAAAATTGCATTTATTAAGATATTGCAACAAAATAAAAGAAGTTTTTGAATTTGGTAATTCTTGAAGAAGTGAAAATTTCTTTATGGTAATTGTTTTATTTCCAATTTGAAAGTTTGTGTTGAAAGAAGCTATGAATTTGTTTTTATCCAGTAATGTATTTGGAAAGGAATTCCATACTGACACTTATTTTTGGTCATTTTCCAATAACTTTCCACACTCGTATTAATATTTTTAACAATCTTATCATCTTTTACAAAGGATTTTTTTTTTGCCAATTCTGGAGTTGTTTTTGATTGATTAATAGTTACCAATATTATCTTTGAAGTAAAAATTATTATCAAAAACAAAAGTCCACAAGTTATACATTGTTCAGATTTAATTGATTTGAATGCTTATATCATCAATAACAGAGAGAAAAATCATTTTGGAAAAAAAATGAAATTCTCTTATTATTGTAATGAATAATATTTCTGTAATGTAATTTTTGCTAAACCACTCTCAAGCAAGGTAGAGACTGGTTTCTACGCACTTTTAACACCTTGTGGAGAATTAATTATTAACATATGATCAAAGACATGTGAAAAATATCTGTGATCCCCAAGATACACATTTCATGCTGAACCAGCACTCATCAGTTGGCCCAGACTACAATCTCTTACACATGTCTTTATCATTGCTCAGTATATATAGACAGCCAATTACTACAGTTTATTTGATGTTAAACTTACTGCTCTCACAACCTTGACGCAAATCATTTAATGGAAGTATATTAATATTTTTTATTAGTTATTCATTATATTATCTATATATACCAAACTTTGATAAAGATATGTGTATGAGATTGGTCTGGGCCAGCTGATAAGTTCTGATTCAGCACAAAAAGGGGCCATTGGAGGTTATACATTTTTGTCACGCCTTTTGTCATGTTTATAATTACACCCCTTCATAAAGTGTTAAAAAAATGGATAGAAATCAGTCCCACCTTGCGTGAGAATGGTATAGTGAAAATTATAGTATAGAAATATTCATAAAATGGATAATATTTAGTTTAATGAATGAAAAAAATTATTAAATTCTTTTATTAGTTTCAAATAATTCCACCACTACCTACTTTTGAAAAGTTATTAAAGAAGTAACAGTAATATCGTTGCTAAGAAGGAATTCTTTGTTGTTTAATACAGCCTTGGAAATAATTGTTCTAAAGTAGTCATTATTTAACACAAGTATTAGATTTTAAAATTGGGAGAAAAGCGCAAATATTTTAATCTTACTAACAAAACAAAAATCTCAATTCGCACATATAATTTTTAATCGAAACATAATAATAAAAAGTACTTAAATATTACAAATCATTTGATATTCTATAACAGTTGCCTAAGTTAATTTGGTGATATCAAACTCCTGTGAGTAAAGACAAGACTCAATATTATCTTTTGGAGTTAAATTTTGAAACCGGTCTAGACTTACTAGATCTAGCTTCAAACAACATCAATATTTATTTCCTTTGGTCAAATGCATGGCAGTCATGTAATGTTTAAATACGTGAGAGGTTAAACACAGCATTATTCAATCGAGAAACTGAATTTTTTTTTTCCGCTAATAATTGACTGAGTTCAGTCACTATCTCACCGCTGCCTAAACTATAGAAGACTTTGAATGCAGCAACCACTCCACGAAATGCATGCCTTTTTTATTCAGCGTAGGTATGTTTACAATTTGAAAAAAAAAAAGATATTCATTGGAAGACAATATTATTTATTTAACATTTCTAGAGTACATATTTTAAATTTTATTAATAAATCAGTTTTATTTTTGGTTTTAAAAAAGAGCAAAATTGATTTATAAAAAATAACAAGGATGTTTTTGATTGATAATTCTTTATCAGGTTGTCTCTGTGATGAATAAACCAGTCATTTTCACGAGAGTGACATGTAGATAAAACAGGCCGATTGATAATAATAAATTCAGTTTTCAAGTCAGTGTGGGTGTTTTCTGTAATAAAGAAATGAGGCACTTTATAAATTCCTGATGGGTGAGAGCCAAAAAATGATTTGGCCATTTCTTGCTTGAAGATATACAAAAGATTATCAAAATTATAGATTTTATCCAAGGTTGGCTCTTTCAATCTATTAGTTTTAAATGTTTCTAAAACAGCCTAAAATAAAAATAATAAAGAAGTTTTATATGCATATATAATATAAAAATTTTGATACTTATTATATGGTCAATGTTTTTATGTATAGTCTATATAACATGCTAATATATTCAAGAGATAAACTCCAACATGTCATGCTAAAATTATATATATATTATTAGAATCAGTAAATAAAGTTAATGTTATATAACTTGGTTTTTTAAGAAAATGAGCTATATTTTATGCTCTCTCTATATATATGTTAATATAAAAATACTACTACAGAGATTAAATATGTTAAATAAAATTTAAATAGATCAAGAATACTTCAGATGTCTGTGTTATAATTATGATAGATTAAGAAGCTATGAAATCCATTCTGTTTTGCTAATCTTAATACTGTTTGCTCTTTATTTTATTATATATTTATTTTGAGTGAGTAAAAAGAATGAATTTATCTTCGAGGTTGAGTCTGTGGTCTATGGATCTTATAATGTCCAAAATCTCCGACCAGCAGAGCGGAAGACAGATACATGGTACTGGGATTAGGGGAAATAGTAGAATTAAATGTTAGTTGAGAGTAAAACTTGGTGGGCAGACAGCAGCTGAAACATAAGGCAAAATTACAATTCTAATATTAAACCTTAAATGTGGGAGAGATAAAGAAATGAATATTTTATTGTTGGGGCTGTTGAAATGTTTTTTCATCATGTCTCAAAATCAAGAAATATATATTTGCTCCAATGTCAGGTCGAAGAAAGGTTAAAAGTTGTATTTAATTTATAAAGATTTTAATTTTGTTATTAAAAACATTTTATTTTATAATTTTTAAACGAGCGTGGTATACAATGTATATAACGCACGTACATGCAAATAATCTTATAAATCATTTGTAAAAAAAGAAACTTTGTCAAGCGTTATTAGCCGAGAGGTCGTTGCAGACGGTTGTTGTGGGTTCGTTTTCCGGCCGATGTTATGACATAGGTAAAAAAAAAAAAAAAGAAACTTTAAAGAGGAATTTGGATGATTTTTGTAAAAGTTTATTTTTATCTATGTCAAACAATGCCAAATGTAAGGGACGATTTTTTTTTTAATTGTAGGCAGTGTTAAGATTAAATTCCTAAGTAATTAGTTTGAAGTGTTTAGAATTTAATCAGCAGTTAAAAATATTATATTATCTGGTGTTATTTTGAATTTTTTTTTCATATGTCATAGCATCGGCCGGGAGGCGAACCCACAACCGTCTGCAAACCAATTACTTGCTTGCAAGGCGGCTGCGATGACATCTCGGCTAACAACGCTTGACTGGTGTTATTTTGAATTAATGCCGAATTCTAGAAATTTATTAGAAAATAGGTGGGGAACAAAAGAACTGGAGATGTATATCGGCTAAAAAAAATTTTTGTTTTCATTCACTTGCTTTCTTCAATTCCTTTGGGAACATGGTCTGTGTTATTTCTATATTTTTCGTGATTAAAAGTTTCTAGTTGTCTTGCATTGGTGGTCGAGAGGTCAGCGCGACTGCCTTGTACTTGCAGGCAGTTGCCCGGGTTGCGGGTTCGCGTCCGCAGTTGCCCGGGTTGCGGGTTCGCGTCCCGGCCGATGCTATGACACTTCAAAAAAAAAAAAAGTTTCTAGTTATTTCGATGCTTGTCACTATTAAATTTTTTTAAAAAAAAAAAGAATTTATAGTGGTTACCTGCAATTACCATGTTATACACGCCAGTTAAAAAAAAACAAAAAAAAACAAGCAATCGCTTCTAAAAATGAAAGGATCACCATTTCTAATGTTTTAGTTAACAGTATGTGTAGATAAAGCTATCCCACTGACGAATTCATCTCTTTCGGCATAACTCCAATTCCCATTATGACATAAGCTACTGACCCGACCAACCTGCTGTTTTGCTGATCAATAACCTGGACATGGAAGCTTCTCTCTTAGCTACCTGCTAATGGAAGGACACTTAATTTTGGACATTCAATTTAAGTACGCACTTCTAAAATCAAAAGTCTGCAGAATAATAGTCTCCCGGTAAAATGTGAGAATTTTTATATCCATCCAGTGATCTAATCTTTTTAAATAATTGTACTATTATGTATGAATATGTTGAGTATATAATCATTACTGGGCAATTTAAATTAAGTAACTCTATTTATATCTTCCATTAATTTCAGTATAACTGTACAAAAATTGCATTTTTAATTATTGATGAAAATTGCGATTTTTAAGCACCATTTTTTGTGACCATATGTTGATAATTGATGTCATTTATTGCTTGGATGTGTCAGCAGGGGTTTTGGGCGATTTTTAGAATTCAAAATGGCTGTGGTGGTGTACTAAATCAGCACCTTAATTTCCTTATGAGGATGAGTTATTAGTTTGTTTTTCGGTTGATAATTAATAATAGCGACTAATACGATTAGGGTTAAGTTTATTATTGTCACCTGAGATTTATTTATTTTCTAACCCTGCATTATTTTAATTAACTTTGATTTTTTAAATTTTTAATATTAGTCGAATATTTTATATAAATTATTTATAAATCATTGGGTATAAATTTTCTGTAAATTAAAAAAAAACAGTTTGGTGCTTTATTTAATTTGTACAATTGGCTTGAACTTGATGAAAGTATCTGACATTTTGTTAATAGAGTAATTGAAAGTTGTATGTGTTAGATATATAGCTGTCCATGTAAGAATTTTGAGGATTTATTGTAGCCTACTTTCTCTTGCCCTTGAAAGTAAAATCTATGTCCAAGATTTATATCTCGTTTTAATGTATTGTTTTTGGAATAGTGATATGTCTTTATCTTGCCTTAGTTAAGTTAGTATCACTACTAGGGCTGTCTGTTTCATCACCGCCATGCTCTGTATACATCTTTCCAAACCTCTGTTGGCAAAGTCTCTGACAAGCTCCACTCTCTCACAACATTGAGAGATACCCGTATTACTTAACACCAGTAAGATCATCAGGGTTTTATTGCAGAGGTTGTCATATGAATAGTTTCTCATGTAATATTTTTATATTATTTGTTGGACAATGTAGAAAAGTTAAAGTATAAGTTTAGAATTAAGTACTTAGATATTATAGTTGCTAAAGTGGTTGCATCTTGCTATTGAAAGACTATTGAAGTAAAAAGGTAATTAAAATTCTGTAATTGAATAATAGACAATAATAAACTGTTTAAATCCTTTAGTTAATAAAACCATCAATAATTGAAATTAATCAATTTTAAATTTACTGTATTTTTTAGATCCTTTAGTTAATAAAACTACACATAATTGAAATTTATCAATTTTAAATTTAGTGATTGTTTTTTGTTTTATTTTCATTTTTAGTAATTAATAAATATTATTTTGATTATTTAAATTTGCCTAACATTTGTTTTTCTGTTATTTGTTTATCAATTGTTTAATCAAGTCTTATACTCTAAGCTGGGCCAATGTCAGGAGCAATTGTTATACTAAAATATATCCGGACTATTTTCCAAACTGGTTTACTGGTTTGGTGGCGCCCTCAAGTGATATCAATATGAAAGTCCTACAATAGAAATTAAATTGTTAAATAAAATTAAGTAGAACAAGCATACTTCAGAGTTGTGTGTAATACTCATGGTTGTTCTATTAAGAATCTATGAAACCCATTTTTTGCTAATCTGAATATGTTTGCTCTTTAGTTTATTATTTATTTTGTGAGTAGAAAGTATACTTCATCTACTTAATTTTATTTAACATATTTAATCTCTGTTGTAGTATTTTCATATTATAAATAATGACAGAGAACCAAAATATTACGCACAGGTATATATATAACCATTAGTAACCAGTCAACATTTACACAATCTCAATATAGTTAACAATCAACAATCTCAAACTGTTATCAAGGCCACCTCCTTTTAGCCATAAAGTAGAATATATATTGAAATGATATTTCACAAACTACTGTAAGCTAACTAATGAAATGGCGTAGGAATCAAAGATATGAAATCACATAATGAAAATGGTTTAAAATCATAGTAATTCAATTTGTAATGCATTAAAAGTCTTGTAATATTAATAGAAGTTGTAATAATTGATTTCAGTAGCACATATATGTTAGTTAAAGGAGTATAAATTTATTTAACAAACATTGATTACGTAAGTAATATTTACTAAGGCAATAAACCTAAAGTTTGTGCGATTAAAAATGTGAAGGTAGAGACCTCTACAGGTCTTAACTACAAGCTTACACATTGGAAGAAAAGAGGGAACCCCTTCTTTACTTCAATCTACTTTCTATATAAATAGGTGAAGCTGAAGCGGTTAGATCTAAGAGTGTGAAGCCATTCAAGCTTTAGATTTATTGCCTTAGTAAATATTACTTACATAATCAATGTGCGTTAAATAAATTTATAATTACAACTTTAAATTATCATAATAGATTTCTAACTATAAGATCTTTCCATTGACTCATAAATCAAGAGATTTCACAAGTATTAATATATAATAGGAATTGTGGACTTAATCAGTGAAGTATTGAATGGCTTCACGCTCTCAGATCTAACCGCTTCAGCTTCACCTATTTATATAGAAAGTAGGTTAAAGTAAAGAAGGGTTCCACTCTTTTTGTCCAATGTGTAAGCTTGTGGTTAAGACCTGTAGAAGTCCCTACCTTCGCATTTTTAACTGCACAAGCTTTGGGCTTATTGCCTTAGTAAATATTACTTAAGGGAGTATAAGAAAATTAAACTGAAAATTTAAATTATTGTAGCTGAGAGATGGATAAAGCAACATTGAATTATTTTTGTTATTAAATTTAAAGAAATAATGATTTTGAAAAATAGTAATATCAATTGAATATATGTTCTATCGATTGGTGAAGCTACTAGCTACACACTGATGTAGCATAGAAACAGGTTATTGTTAGATTTTACATTTTTCATAAAAACAAACAAGAAATAATATAATATGTGTGAAAACATGAAAAGAATTTATTTACAAAAAAAAACAAAATTATTATATTTAATAATGAAAAAATAGTAAGTAAAAACCAAATATTTTCAAAAAGTGTGATCAACGCAAACATTCCTAAGATATTGAATTAGCAATAACAGCAAATGGAATTAATGAGAGTAAATTAAAAAATCATGAAAATTACCAAAAAAACAAAAATTGAAAATATATTTTTTAAGCAAGTAATGTTTAAAAAACAAATATATTCAATAAGAAAAAGAGCATATAGGTTTATTGCTCTGGAATTCTTAAAAAATTTGAGTGCCAGACCTATGAGCACCAGAATTGATCCTGAGACCTCCCAATCCCAAGTTAGATGGCGCCAAAATGCACAGGGCATATTTTCAATAAATGTGTTCAATCAAAAAAATAGCAATGATGCCTTTTTGGATTAAAATTTTTCATCAACATAAGACTACTTCCTTTTTATATTGTTATGCATGTTAAATTCTTACTTATAATCAGCACATAGATATAATTTATTATGGAATTGCATTTAGTCATTGCTAATTTAATTTTGTACAGAATGTTTGTATTAATCAAACATATTGAAAATATTTGTTAGTGAATATTCACTAAATATATTATTTTCAGATTTGTTTCATACATAAATTATATTTTCATGTGTTTAAATGGCACTATATTATTTATTTTAATTTTATTATAAAAATATGAAACTTATAAATTACATTTTTTTTGTTATATTAGTATGTGGATGATAGAAAACACCATTGGACACAGAGCATATATTATACTAGTACTAACTATTGTATCAATGTTGAGTATGTGTAGCAAAATAATGTACACATGATAGCAATTGGGAATAATGTCTATAAAGACCTTAGAATTATTAAAAACAATGAACTTAATAAATTATGAAAATAAGTTTTTGAGGTAGGATTACGCAGTTATTGTTTATGATATAATCTACTTTAGGAACAATATTAATGATATAAATAGTATTGATTATAGTTTGTGTAATTAATTTCTTTAAATTTTAAATATTTTTAATAAATTTATATGACCAGTTGGTCAATAGAATTTTAAAACTACTGGTATTTATAATATTGTGATAATAAATTCATTTCAATATAAAAATATAAAGCTTTAATTTAATTAACTTGTTCATAATACATTTTTAAAAAAATGTATTATGAATAAATCCGTTTTTGCTATTAATTAAATGTTTGAAAAAAATTTTAATTAAGAAAGCTTGTAATTAAAAAACAGGATGAAGAGATATTAAATTGCTTTTGATAACAATAGGGAAAATTCCCAAGTATTTACAAAAAAACTCTATTATAATTTATGTGCATCAAATAAAATAGTTATTGCATAGACATATAATGTTTCATATAAGGTTAGAAAATAAAAATCAGCAAGAATATACACTGAACTTTGTTTTAGCATATTATCAATAATACACCAAGACATCAAGAAACAATTGAATATAAGTTTCTTCGTGAAGGAAAACCCCAAAAATAATGAATAAAATTATAAATTTCGGTTGTCACTATGTTTTAATATCCTCTCCACACCTTAAACATTTATATGATATGCTAATCAAATGCATTATTTGGGCAGCCTAGTCTACCTGCCTAAAATGTCCTAAACAAGTGAGAGAGAATGAAAGGTAAATATTGAGTCAAACAAGGCTCGAAAAATGCATTAATATGCCTACTGTCTGCTCTCTCAAATGTTAAATATTTCTGGACCATAATTTATGTCATTTAACAGTAAGGAAATATTAAAAAAACTAAGGATAATATCTGATTGCTGGATAGTGATTACTTACAACAAGGAAAATTAAATTCAAATGACTTTTGCACCATGTTTAATAAGCACTAAAAATACTTAACATGCACAAACTTTCGAAAATTAAAACCAGTAACATATATGGCACAGGGGGTGCTAAAATGTTTTTCAACAGTGTTGGACTCATTGGTCAAGACTGGAAATTATGTATGAAAGTTAAATAATGTTATGTTTATTATATTGCAAATATATGATGTCTTCACTTACACAGGCTTTCAAATGGATAAATAATGTGCTCTCCCATGAAAGCTTGAATTAGTCTGCATATATATGAGGCTGAGCTTCCATCTATATTGTAATACTTTCATTCTTGTTTAAAAATAGTTACTAGACTTGATAACTGTTATGTACAACCAAGGCAGATACTACAAATGGTTGAGAAATCTAGTACTATGGGGGTTCTGAAATGTTTTTCAACAGCGTTTGGTTTTGTTCGTCAATTTTTTATAAAATATTTGAATCTTTTATAAAGTTATTTAATTAAATAGTATATAAATAATACAAATGTTTTTGTGGTATTTAGTTATGAATTATTATTAATATCAGTTATTTAATTAGTTAATTTAGTCAGAGATGTTGCAGAGGCATTGATTATTTAAGCTATAATACAATTTATAATATAGAGGCAAAACTAGTAGCTTCATTCTGCAATTCATAGTAATAAATGGATGCAAGAAGGTTTGAGCAGTGAGGAACCTTAGATCTGAGAGAACACCTAGATCTTAATGCAACTCTACAGCAGCCACTTTTTACCTTTTTAGTTAACTTTAAAGCTTTGAGTCTATCGATTGATTACTCTAGCTTGCACTGAGTAGTGCTATTGTATGGAGCATTTTGCCTTTGTGCTAATAGCTTGTCTAATGTAAGGAATAGTGATCATGTGATGTTTAGGAGTTTAATTTATAATACACTCATGGTAACATTAAATTTAGGTTTTAAATTAAGAAAAGCTGTTACTGAAATATTTGGAACAATTCAGACAGTGTGGTAATAGACAATGACTATGTTTTCAAAGGATTTGCAAGATTTTATAACCAGGAAAGCATTATAATGTGATGCAGATATTTTGTAGTAACTATGTCATTTCATAACATGTATTCATTCAGAGATGGCACTGCATCCAGCTACAAAAAGACCTGGGTCACTTTTTTACTGGGACACACTACAAGTCTATTTATATCTAGTATATTATTTAACATTTCCTTAGTTTTTATGTTATTTTAGATATTACATAATATTAAATTAGTGTAATAAAATTAAGTTGCATCCATAATATTTTTCTCTCTAGATCTTGTGCTTTATTTAATGACACTCCTTTTTTAAAAATATGTGATTGTTGAATCATCAAAAATTGAGTCTTAAGGTCTTTGATTTACTAGTAGCAACAACAGTTTAATGATTAAAGAAAATTATAGAATGGTTAAAGTAAATGAAATTAATCTAAAGAAACCTAGAATATGGCATCCTCTGTGATATTTTCAATTTATGAAATAAATGAAAGCTGATTTTTTACTAGTCTTATCTTTTTGGGTGCATTAAGAAAAATAATGTGATGATGATTGCTACTAAAAAAATATAATTACTTCACCAAAACCTTTATCTCATGACATATTTTGATTAATCAATCTATATAGCTTGATAATAATGGAGAGATTGTGATGGTAATCTAACAACTGACATCTTTTTATTATCTTGCAATTATGTTCATTTTGTACTTTGGTGTAATATAATATATTAAATTTAATTTCAAGATTATATACTTTAAGGCATCAACAAAAATAGTTAATAAAATAATAATACCTAATACATTATGAAAAAATCAATGCAGAGTAATGATTTAAGAAAGAAAGAATTATAATTCAAATCTAGATGACCTCATATAATAATATGTTCAATCATTTTCTCCTCCTCTAAAAAAAAATGATAAAACAATCATTCTTATATCTTTTTTTAATGAAAATTGATGATGTCATGAAATGTAAAAGATATATAAGAGATGTTAAATTTATAAATTTTAAGTGATTGTATCTCTTACTGCCGTATTTTCACTGTGAATTAGAAAATTAAAATTTTCCTTAAATTCTATCAAGCATAAGAAATGCATGATGTGTTTTACTTTTATATTTGTAATTTTTTTTAAAAATCTGTGCACTGTTCCTCACTTTAACTAAAGAGCACATTGGCATTTTTCAGTGTAACATATATTCATAAATATTACCAAATTCACCACTTTCTTTATTTTGCTGTAATATCATATATAAATGCAATTTATCCACTCTACTTTGAACACTTTTTAAAAAAAACCTTTGATTGTATATATATGTATACCCAATCTTACATTTCAATTGTCCTGCAATCTTGTTCAGAACGATGATATAATGAATAAAATAAAATACATAACTATATATGTAAACAATAAAAAAAAACTTAGCATAATATTTACATATAACACAGTAATATATTTATGAGAGTTATATAATAATAGTAATAAAAGTTAAAGTGTATAAATAAAGAGTTGTAGTGATTATAGATATAATTAGTTTAAATAATATATTTGTAGAGGGAGCTAGGGTATAAGATAATTTGATATTTTGGAAGAGGTGGTATGGTAAGGTATAAATAGAAAAGAAAAAAAAGGGGGTGGTGGTATAGGTGTTATATCGAAAAAAATATTTAAATATTGTTAAATGTCAAGAGCATTTGTGGTTTGAAATAAGGTTGGGTAGACAAGAATGGATGGTGGCTGTAGTGTATATAGCCACTGGAGATAGTCAAACTGTAATGGACTGAAACAGTAGTATATATGAATGCCTAGTTAAGGATATACAGAGTTTTAAAGAAAAGGGGAAGAGAATAATGGTTATAGGGGATATGAATGGGCATATTGAAGAAATTGATGATGTAGCTAATAAGAATGGTAGTTTTTTAAGGAATTTTGTCAAAGAGTAAATTTGAGCATTGGGAATTTATCAAATATGTATGAGAGACAATACACATGGTCTAGGGATAATATATTTCACACAATAGATTATGTATTGGTAGAGAAAGAGGAAATGAATAAAATATGGAAAATTATGGTGTTTGATAATGAAGAGAGAGTATGTAATAGTGATCATAACTTTATTGTAATAGAAATGGTTAGTAATGTGATGGAGGGTAGATATAAAGGTAGAAACAATAGTGAAAGATGTGGATGGAGAGTGAATGATAAGAATAAGTTGGAAGAGTATAAGATAAAAGTTGAAAAAAACCATGGAACAGTTGGTTGGGAGATGAGTATAAGGACTGGTGTGGTGAAATAGAAAAAATGGCAAATAGGGTTTTAGTTGAGAATATGCAGAAGAATAAAAGTAATAAAAAAATGAGAGTTAGTAAAAGTGTAAAAGTAAGGAAAGAAGCATGCAGAGAATATAAGTGTGCTATTAAGAACAAAGAGAGTGAAAACAATATTAATGTTAAATGGGGAAAGTACTTAGAAAAGAAGAAGTTGGCAAAAATGAATAATTATAGACAAAGGATGAAGTTGAATAGTAAATTGTTGGAGGATATTAATAAAAGTGGAAGAGATGGGAGTAAAAAATTTTGGAGTTATGTTAAAAGGAGAAATGTAGGGGAAAGAGAGATGATGAGGGAATAGAGTGTAACTCTAGAGAAGAGTTAGAGAGAATCTTAAATAAATATGTAATGGATATAGAAAAGATGTTAGATGTGAATGACATAGTGATAGAAAACATGAAAGTATTTAGTAATGGGAATATTAGGTTCACAAAAAATGAACTGAATGAGGCAGGGAAGAGATTGAAAAGTGGAAAGGCAAGAGGTTTATATGGGTGGGCAGCAGAAATGGTAATTAATTTAGGGCATATAGCAAAAGCAAAGTTATTATCATGTTTTAATAAGATGGCACAGAAGAGAGTTTTTCTGGGTAGTTGGAGTAATACAAGAATAAGATTATTATTTAAAGGAAAGGGTAAGGATCATAGAAAGTTAAATAATTATAGACCAATAGTGGTAACACCAGTTTTATATAAAGTTTTCTCATATATGGCAGCTGGAAGAGTTGTAAAATGGATGGAAGAGACTAATGTAGTGGGGAAAATGCAAGGAAGTTTTAGGTCAGATAGGCATATAGGAGATAGTTTGTTTGTAATTACACAACTTATGGAGATGAGTAAAAATTCAGGAAGATTGTTATATATGAGTTTTATAGATATAGAAAAAGCATATGATAGAGTAAATAGAAATAGATTATGGGTAAGGTTAGCAAATTTGGGAATGGATGAAGCTTTAGTAAATATTATTAAGAAATTATATGAAAATAATTATTATACTTACCAATTAGAAGATATAGAATCAGTTAAAGTTAAAAATGGTGTGGGATTAAGGCAAGGATGCCCTATGTCACCTATTTTGTTTCTGTTGTATTTGAGTGAAATGGAGAAAGCAATAGAAAGATTAGAAAGAGGGATAGAGATACCGTTAATAGGTGGCAAGGGAGTATATACTTTGTCAGGTCTTTTTTTTTGCAGATGATATCTTTTTGTGTGCAGAAAGAAGAGAAGATATGGAAATTATGTTGAGGACATGTGCAAGGGTGGGTAAAGAGATGGGGATTTAATTTAGTGAAGAAAAATCAAATATAATGATGGTTAATACTGGGGAAAGAGAAGATGTAGAATTTTCATTGAGGGATATAAAGTTAAGTGTGGTGGATAGATATAGGTATTTGGGAATCATCTTATGTAATCAGGAAAATTGCTTGGATGAATAGGAGAAAAAATTGGTAAATGAAGCAAAGAAAAGAAAGGGTTTGGTAAAGAAATTAACAGTATTTTCATATAATAAATATGATGTAGCTAGAATTGTATGGAAGAGTTGCAATAGCATGGTTAACATATGGTAATGATGCATTGTGTATTAGTAAAAGGGTTTTAGATTATTTAGAGAAAGTACAAAGGGAAGTAGGAAGACATGCATTAGGTGCAGAGATGTGGACAGCAAAGGAGGCAATTCAAGGAGAAATGGGATGATCAAGTTTTTATATGAGAGATGCAAAAAGTAGAATGAAAATGTTTGGTAGGTTGCAGTTTATGGATAGTAAAAGAGTAGCCAAAATAGTGTTTAGTTGGGTTATGAGTAAAGGGCAGGTAACAAGATGGGTGAGAAAGGTAATATGATATGCAAAAGATTTGGATAAAGAATTTATATCAGTATACTTGTATAAAAGGTGGAGTGATTGTGTTAGGAGGATTGTTGAGTGTTATAGTGATAAGGAATGGGATAAAAAAATAGAAGCATTAATAAAAAATAGGGAGTTGGAGAGATGGAGAACTAGTATGGAGGATAAGAAGAGTTTAAATATATATAGAAGTAAACAGAACATTGAATGCGAGTTAATTTATGATAATAGTAAGGAAAGTAGTTTATTGTTTAAGGCTCAAATGGGATCTTTAGCAACAAGAGAATATACATGTAAATGGAAAACTATGGGTGATTTAGTGTGCAAATTGTGTAAGGAGGGTATAGAAAATATTAGGCATCTGTTGATTGAATATAAATGCTTGAAAGCAGAAAGGGTACAGATAATGAAGTTATTGGAAGAATAGATATGAACAAAGTGATTATACAGAAAGTGAGTTATTGGTTTTTATGCTGGGGTTGCGAAAAGATAAGGGGGATTTAGATATAAAGATCATAGAGTTGACAAAAATTATGTTGTGGAAATGGGATGGGGCAGAATATGGGAAGACTTAGAGTGGGGAATGGAAAATAAAGTGGCTAACAGGTTATCTAGGCATAATTGCTGAGATATTCTTGACTTTGTTTAAGGAGAAGCCAAAATACATCACATCAAAAAAAAAGTCTTTATTTTTAAAAAATTAAAGTAAAAGTGGGTAAGTTGAAAGATTACAATATTTATATTTTTTAAATATTAAAAAAAAGACAAATGTAAAATATTATTAATAAGAGAAAAATGAATAAAAAAATAATGGATATGATTTAAAAATTAAACAATGTTAATAAATGAATTAAGGTTGAACTGAGAATTATATGAAAGTAAAATTATTGAGTATTTTATTAAGATGAAGCTAATAAAACTAAAGTTTAAGTTTATAAGAAATAGAAGTAATTAGAAGATTATTAAAAATAATAAAAATGAATAATATATTTAAATTAATAGTTGTTCATGAATTTGTGTTTTTGTCAGAAATACACATGTATAATTTATATATATATTGTACATTTTATCTTATATTAAATGCATTATTTTGGGTTTGATTATATTTATTTCAGTTTCATGTTGTCGTTTTTATTAATTTCATTGTTTATATTTTTTATGGTATTATTTATATAGTTATATATTTTATTTTGTTCATTATATCATAGCTCTGAAGAAGACTGTACGATAGGTAGAACATAAGATTGTGTATGCATATATGTACAATAAAAGCTTTTTGCTAAAAAGTGTTCAAAGTAGAGTGGATAAATTGCATTTGTAACATATATTATTATATATATCAAAACAAAACTTAATGACATCATTATACTTTTATAATTAAGTACATGCGATGTTTGTAATGGCTGCAGAAAGGAGTTTGCTATTAACTGAAAGGAGACCTTTTAATTCATCTTGGAGGCCTTAAAGGAACTGAGCAGGGCAAATTCCTAATGTCCACTTCATATGTTCTTGTCATTGTAGCTGATATTACTATGTAATTATTCATATAGTATATGAACATGGATAGGCTGCTTAACAGCATTAACCAGTCTAGTGAATTTATTAGCTTTTTATCTCTGAGTTTAAGATCAAGAAACACCATGGTCTTTCTTCTCAGTTGCCTGATAAGGCAGAATGAATGTATGTGTAAATGATAAATATTTTTCCACTAGATATATATACAATCATGACAGACAAAAATAAATCATGGGCTTTATTCCCAGGAGACTGTAAAATCACCAACCAAGAAAGCAGTTGGTGGTCAAAGGATGAGGGTGCTAAGAATCCCCTGATTGTGGACCCAGGCTGCCATTTGATGATGACTTTTTATTTAGGTACTTAAATCTGAAAATCACTTTCAAGTGAAGAAAGATTGCAAGAATTAGAAGAACTGTCTTATATTAAATGGGACATTATTGGACTTTGTGAAGTTAGAAGAAAAGGTGAAGAGACAATTGATTTTAAAAGTGGACATGTACTCTACTATAAAGGCACAAATATTGGAAATTCAAGTGGAGTAGAATTCATTATAAATAAAAGTGGAAGAACAACATTGTGGAGATTTATGGTGTATCGGACAGAGTGACAAAATTATACAACTTAATAGCTGATACCAAATGCAGATAATTCAGGTTATGCCCCAAGTTCTCATAGTGATGAAGTAGTAGAAGATTTTTATATGGATGTACAAAAGGCTTTTGATCAGAATAAACAATTTAAAATTGTTATGGTAGACTTTAATGCTAGAATTGGTAAATAAATGAAAGATGAAAGTGCTTTAGGTAATTTTGGTTATGGTAATAGAAATGGAGAGAGGACATAAACTTGTGGAGTTTGCAGAAAAAGAAAAACTTTATATTATGAATTCTTTTTTTTTTTGAAAAAAAATGTTAAAAGGAAATGGACATGGAAGCATCCAAATGAAAGTACAGGAGAATTGGATTATATTTTGACCAACAGAAAATACATATTTGAAGATTGTAATGTTTTTAATAAATTTAACACAGAAAGTGATCATCGATTAGTAAGATATAAGATACATGTTAATGCAAAACTAGAGAGACAAAAATTATTAAGAAAAACAATATTTACAGTTGATATTCCTAATCTTCAGAAACATTCTAATGAATTTAAATTAGAACTTAGAAATCGGTTTCAAGTTTTAGTAGATTTTGAATATGATTCAGATTTGAATGAAATTAATATGAAAATAACTGCTACACTTTTAAAAACTGCAACAGAGATAGCTGGTAGAAAAAAGCATTAATTGACCAATACAATTTCTACTGAGACTAGAGAATTTATGAAAAAAGAAGGAATATGAAGATATATAAAAATGATGCACTAAAAAGGATTGAATATCTCGAATTTTGTAAAGTGGTGCGGAAAAGAGTTGAAAATGATATAAGAAAGTATAACTGTGAACTATCAAGGAAAGCTGTAGAAGAGAATAAAAGTCTCAAGAGTGTAAAACAACATTTTGGTATTGGTAGGAAATTTATATCTGCAATAAAGAAGATGGAACTATTACTAAAAAGAGAGATGACATCATGAAATGGGTAGAAGACTTCTATCAAGAATTATATAGTAATAAAGAACAAGTACCTCTTATATCTATTACATCTTCCGAATTGCCCAGAATTTTAAATGAAAAAGTGAGACATGCAATTAAATGTATGAAGAAAAGAAAGGCTCCAGATAATGATGGAATTATAATTGTTATATTAAAAGAAGCAGGTGAAGAAATAGAAAATGTTTTAGCAAAGTTATATACCAAATTTCTAAATGATAAAGATATACCAGATGATTGGAAAAATGCAGTATTAATATTAATATTTAAAAAAGGTGATAAAAAGATATTAGAAATTACAGACCTATCAGTCTTTTATCAGTTTTATACAAAATTTTTACTAAGATAATTACAACTCGTCTACAGAAAACACTGGATTTTCACCAACCAAGAGAACAAGCTGGATTTAAAAGTAGTTTTAGTACAGTAGATCATATCCAGGTATTGAGAGAAGTTATAGAAAGGACAAATGAATATGAGTTGCCATTATGCTTAGGATTTGTAGATTTTGAAAAGGCATTTGATTCTATAAACATTTCTTCAGTAATTAAAGCATTGGATCATCAAGGGGTAGATCCAGGATATTGTCATATTTTAAAGAATATTTATAAAAATGCAACAGCAACAATTAGATTACATAATGATAGTAGGAAAATCAACATTGAAAAGGGTGTAAGACAGGGTGACTCCATATCTCTAAAACTTTTTCAGTGGTGCTGCAAGAAGTATTTTGTGGATTAATATGGGAAGCTAAAGGAGTGAAAGTAAATGGATATTATTTAAGTCATTTGGATTTTGTGGATGATGTAGCTGTTTTTGCAAGCAATGCTTTAGAGCTGCAGGAAATGTTGCAGGAGTTATCAAATGAAAGTAGGAAAGTAGGACTAAAGATAAATGTTAAAAAGATTAATATTTATTGGATTTTCTCAAAATTTAATAATGTGACCTAGGTGTTTGTAACTGTTAACTTCTTCTAATTCATTATTTATTAAAAAACTTCCTTTTCAAACCCATAGGCATATTTCTTTTTAGTATCAAGTTATTTCTACTAAAAGCATTACAACCAAGTTTAATTCTATGATTTATTTTATCCACTATGTTTCCATCTGTATTAATAACATGACCAAGGTATTTGTAACTGTTAATGTCTTCTAACTCATCATAATCAATCTGTATTTTCATTACAGATGGAAACATAGTGGATAAAATAAATCATAGAATTAAACTTGGTTGTAGTGCTTTTAGTAGAAATAACTTCATGCTAAAAGGAAATATGCCTATGTGTTTGAAAAGGAAGGTTTTTTAATAAGTGTGTTTTACCAATTCTTACTTATGGATCTGAGACTTGCACACTTCATAGAAGAGCAATACAGAGACTTCAAACTACTGAAAGAATTATGGAGAGATGCATGTTTGGAGTAACAAAAAGAGATTGAAAATGTGATATATGAATAAGAGAACAAACAGATGTTACTGACTTCATTGAAAAAATTAAAAGACTTAAATGGAGTTGGGCTAGGGACATATTGCTAGATGAGATGATAATAGATGTACAATTGAAATCTTAAACTGGATTCCAAGAGATTGTGAAAGACCCAGAAATAGATCACATGTGAGATAGATGGATGAAATAAGAAAGTGTGCAGGGGTGATGTGGAAAAGAAAAGCTAAGATCAGAGAAGTTGGATTGAATTTGGAGAGACCTTCATCCTGCAGTGGATTGATAATGGTTGATGATGATGATATTTTTACATCTTTTTTTTATTAAGTATTTTTTTACTGTAGATTGTTATATGGTTATTAAATTTATGGATTTTGAAATTGTAGATTGAGCACGGATATGTTTCTAAGTCTTATAGCATAAAGGACAATGTGTGTACCTCCTGTACTATGGTATGGAAATTGTTTTAGCTTACAAGCAGCCAGAGGATTTTTTACAATAATCAACCTATATATTCATTTAATTATCCACTGGTAAATGGGTATCTAGCTATTTTTAGCTTAAGAATAAAACAAGGGTAAAACTCATACATTTTCACCACTCTTTATTTTCTAATCTTGAAGAATACAATTTCATTCATTTTTTCTTCTTTTGATGAAAAGATGTTAGACAAGTTTTTAAGCTGCAGTAAATATTTACTTTATATAGAAATAAAAAACTCTGGAATAAACTATACATTTACTATTATAGCATAACCTTTAATCTTGAACTTCTTCTTTCTTTTAAAAAATAGTCAGTATAAACAATATTCATCAAAATATAAAATCACAAACCAATTTTCTTTAAAAAACTTGTTTTATTATTATGACTATATGAAATTAATATCAAGAGCAACGTTTCGACTATTTACTTCCTTATAGTCTTTTTCAAGCCACTAAAATATAAAAAATAACAAAACAAATAAAATAAAACATAATACAATCATTAAACTCTACATATATTTCAAATCTTCTCAATACAAAAACATAAATTTAATATAAAACATTAGAAACATTATCTTCCTCTATTTAAAACAACCTACAATTTAATTTCTATTTAAAACACTCTGTTTAAATTATATTTAGATAAAATATCTCAAAAACCAGTCCCATCACCCACAACAATCAATTAGTTTTTTTCTTTTATTCCTATATTGTTTAAATTCCCTACTATAAAAAATTTTTTCTTTTTAAAAACTTACTTTATAATTAACTATTGTTTCTAAAAGTTCTATTTTTTTTGTAAATAATGTGACTAGTTTTTATTTTTTATAAAATCAATTAGTTTTTTATTCATATATGGTTTAAATTCCTTAATATAAAAATTTTCCTTTAAAAATCTTTCTTTATAATTAATTACTGTTTCTAAAAGTTCTATTTTGTAATTAATGTGACCAGATTTACACTTATGAAAAAAAATTGCAGATTTTTTATCAGATAAATGTTGTTTTAATCTTGTTTTTAACTTATTTTTTGTATTTCCAATATAAGAAATACTTTTACCAACATTCCAGCAGTCTAAACATTTTATCATATATACACCTTTCATAGCTTCAAGCATATCATTCTTTTCACTAACATTAATCAGCTTTTTTAAATCTTTCTTTTTTTTATATACTGGGAGTAATTTAATGTTAAATTTATTATTAATTTTTTTACAAATATTTTTAATCCTAATAAAAATATTTTTTGATACTTTAAATCCTATGTAAATTTTATTAATATTATTAACTTTATTATCAATTTTATTTTCCCCTTTAATCTTCTTTTTAATTAAATTCAAATTATAATCTGAAAAAATTTTTCCAATAATCTTATTTGGATATTCATTTAAATAACATTCCTTTTTTATCAATTCTAATTCTTTCTCCAATAATAAATCACTAGAACATATCAATATTGCTCTTCTAATTCTGTTTTTTATAATATTCATTTTACAATGTTTATCAATGTCTGAAATGGTCTGATTACTAACTGGTTTTCAGACATTGATAAACATTGTAAAATGAATATTATAAAAAACAGAATTAGAAGAGCAATATTGATATGTTCTAGTGATTTATTATTGGAGAAAGAATTAGAATTGATAAAAAAGGAATGTTATTTAAATGAATATCCAAATAAGATTATTGGAAAAATTTTTTCAGATTATAATTTGAATTTAATTAAAAAGAAGATTAAAGGGGAAAATAAAATTGATAATAAAGTTAATAATATTAATAAAATTTACATAGGATTTAAAGTATCAAAAAATATTTTTATTAGGATTAAAAATATTTGTAAAAAAATTAATAATAAATTTAACATTAAATTACTCCCAGTATATAAAAAAAAAGAAAGATTTAAAAAAGCTGATTAATGTTAGTGAAAAGAATGATATGCTTGAAGCTATGAAAGGTGTATATATGATAAAATGTTTAGACTGCTGGAATGTTGGTAAAAGTATTTCTTATATTGGAAATACAAAAAATAAGTTAAAAACAAGATTAAAACAACATTTATCTGATAAAAAATCTGCAATTTTTTTTCATAAGTGTAAATCTGGTCACATTAATTACAAAATAGAACTTTTAGAAACAGTAATTAATTATAAAGAAAGATTTTTAAAGGAAAATTTTTATATTAAGGAATTTAAACCATATATGAATAAAAAAAAAAAACTAATTGATTTTATAAAAAATAAAAACTAGTCACATTATTTACAAAAAAAAATAGAACTTTTAGAAACAATAGTTAATTATAAAGTAAGTTTTTAAAAAGAAAAAATTTTTTATAGTAGGGAATTTAAACAATATAGGAATAAAAGAAAAAAACTAATTGATTGTTGTGGGTGATGGGACTGGTTTTTGAGATATTTTATCTAAATATAATTTAAACAGAGTGTTTTAAATAGAAATTAAATTGTAGGTTGTTTTAAATAGAGGAAGGTAATGTTTCTAATGTTTTATATTAAATTTATGTTTTTGTATTGAGAAGATTTGAAATATATGTAGAGTTTAATGATTGTATTATGTTTTATTTTATTTGTTTTGTTATTTTTTATATTTTAGTGGCTTGAAAAAAGACTATAAGGAAGTAAATAGTCGAAACGTTGCTCTTGATATTAATTTCATATAGTCATAATAATAAAACAAGTTTTTTAAAGAAAATTGGTTTGTGATTTTATATTTTGATGAATAACATTTACTATTCCAATATAAAAAATAAATAATAGCTAAAACCAGCTTACAACATGTATGCCATCCTAAGTAGCACACACATATATGCATGTGGGTTTATGAATATGTGAGTGTTGTATAGATTTTTTTTTTCAAAGTTTATTAGTAATGCACACAAATGATTTGTTCATTGAAGAATATAAACATTTTAAAATGTTATGTATCTATATATAAATACATATATTCATTGAGTATGATTTTTGTAATTCCCAAACTTTTTATATAAAAGTAATTCTTCACTTATTTTCTGGCATATTAATAGATAAGCATAGATGAAAATAGATTACAGAGAAACCTTAGGATATGGAAGTTGATTAATGGTAGAATAGAATCAATGAAAATATAAAATTGGTTTAAAATAAAAAATTAGAGATAGGGAATCATAATTAAAATCAGAAGAATATATAATATGGCAGTTCTTTTTTTATGGTTAATATGACATTATTTGAAAATAGTGTGGAAGGCATAGTGTTGCTATTAGAATGATGTGAGAAGTAGAAAGAAATAAAAATTAAACTCAATAAAAATTAAGTCTAAAATGCTAGCATATAATGTGAAAAGTAAACTGAAGGGTGAAAAGTGGAAAACATTTGTCTTGATAAATAGAAGTAGATATTTAGATATTTTATTTATTGAAAAAAAAAAGGACTAATACAGATAGTTGGGTATTAGAATTGAGAAGCAAATCAAAAAAATGGAATGGGCTTGATTAAAATTGGGACATATTTGTCATAATAATTTGGATACTAATGATGCTATTTGCTTTAACATTTGGAAATGATGCATTTTGTATTGGCTAGGAAACGCAGAAAATTTTAGAATGCAAAACCATAGACATGTATTGCATAAACTTTGGACAGCAAACAAAGCTATTCAAATGAAATGGAATGGACTTCTGTTTAATGCAAAACAATAAAAGTAAATTTAAAATGTTAGGAAGGTTGCAATATATGAATAAGTAAAAAGAGTTTCATTGGGTTATAGGAAGAGAACAATAAACTTTTTTAGAAAGAAAGATTTTATAATTTGGAAGGTTAATAGATAGACAATTTATTTCCATGTATTTAGATAAGACAGGCAAAACTCACTATATATATATTGCCACCCACAGAAAGCTAGAGTAATCAATGGATGCCAGAAGGCTTCTGCATAAAATCCCTATCTAGTGCCTACTCATCTAATATCCCCAGACTAGTTTCTGTCTTATGGCCTTCATCAGTGAGGAGCCTTGGATCTGAGAGCACTGCATCTAGATCTTAGGATCTTCTGGCATCCATTGATTACTCTAGCTTGCTGTGTGTGGCAACATATAATGAGTTTTGCCTGTTTTAACAACAGTTATACACAAGCATAAGAGGAGGTGGTCATGTGATATTTAGATAAGAAATGGTATAACTAACAATGTAAATTGAAGTTATAAAATAGTTTCATAACATTGATAAAAGCAAAAAAATATTTGTTGAAAAAGTTTTTTTGCTGTATTTTTACAATATATAGACAATTACTATTGTTATGAATAAACAAATGTTAAAACATGTAACGACTACACAGTTTTGAGTTTGAAATATAAAATAATTTATTTAAAGCTAGGTACTTTCAATACCATATAGTATCATAATCATAGCATAATAAAAGGGGGTGGAGTTGTCATTCATAAATAACGTAAGTGTTGAATAATAAATTGGATTGAGATAGAATGATATTTTATTTTATATTCCTCTTCATGATAATCTTCAATCATTATTGATCCATTGCAGAATGAAGTTTCTCCAAGTTCACTTCTCTTCTCCAATCTCTAGTCTATTTTCTCTATGTAATCCCAGTACACTTTCTTATTTTATCCATCCATCTCATGTGAGGTCTCTTGCTAGAATTCAATTTAAGATTTCAACTATCTATCCATTATCATCTCTTCTAACAATATATTCAGTCCAATTCCACTTGTCTTTTAATTTTTCAATGATTCCAGTACTTGTTCTCTTACCAATATACTTCATTTTCAATTTCTTCTTGTTACTCCTAACATGCATTTCTCTATACTTCATTAAGTAGTCTGAGTTTCTGTATTTTTCTACTGCTAGGTATCCAATTTTAGATCCATAAACAAGAACTGGTAAACACACATTATTAAAAACCTTCCTTTTCAAACATATAGATGGTGTCTCCTTTTAATATTAAGTCATTTCTCCCAAAAGCATTCCAACCAGGTTTAATTCTATAATTAATTTAATCCATTATGTTTCCATCTGTAGTAATAATCTGACCAAGATATTTGTAGTTGTTAACTTCTTTTAACTCATCATTATTAATCTTTATTTTGCTTCTTTTGAGAAAATCCATTGAACATTATTTTAGTCTTTTTAACATTTATATACAGTCTTACTTTTTTACTTTCATCTGATAATTCTTGTATCATTTTCTCAAGCTCTGAAGCATTATTTGTAAAAACAGTTATATCATCTGTAAAATCTAGATGACTTAAATAATCTCCTTTTACTTCTATAGCCCTTAGCTTCCCATTTTAATCTTCAAAATATTTCTTGCAAAACTACTGTAAAAAGTTTTGGAGATAAGGAGTCACTCTGTCATATACCTATCTCTATGTTAATCTTCCTAGTATCATTATATAATTTTTTTGTTAATCTTGCATTTTTATAAATATTTTTCAGAATATGAAAATATACTGGGTCTATACCTTGATTATCCAATGATTTAATCATTGAAAAAATGCTTATAGAATCAAATGCCTTTTCATAATCTACAAATCTAAAGCATAATGGCAACTCATTGTGTGATTTATTTCCACTTTTGATGATTGTGTAAAATAGTGCATTACAGATATAAAATTATGAGAGATTGAGAAAAAAAAGTAATCAATTGGTTGAAGAAAAAGAAATAAAATTATGAAAAATGAATATTAATATAAAAAATTACAATCATGTAAGGATAAAAATTATATAAAATATGAAAATATATTTAAGAAAGCCAAAAGGGTTTTATTGTTATTTGATGCAAAGGTAATAATTGCCATATCAGAGTAAATAAGCAAAAATCGAAAAAAAAATTTGGACTGTAAATTGTTTATGTAAAGATGAGAAAGTATTGAACACTTATTTTTTGTGTATGCCCAGTATGTTGAAAGAGGATCAAAATATGTTGTAGGATGAGTGGAAGAAATTTAAAGGTAAAGAGATTGAAAGAAGTGAAATTTTAAGATTTTTAAGTTTTTATAATGAAATTAGAGATCACAGGATTGTGGATCAAATAAAATAGTTTTTATTAAAATTACATAGACAGGGGAAAAATGAATTCGGTTGACAAATTAACTGAGTAATAAAAAATATATGAGTTTTTAGTGAAGACTTACATCATATCATGATTCATTTTAAAAGTTGTTGACCTTAGAGGCTAATTTATTACTATTTTTTGTTAGCCCAAAATAATTAGTTACCTGAAATTGTCTATAATTCAAAAGTTTTGAATGAAATCCTATATGTTTCTACATTGACAAAAATCTAAAGCCAATTCATAATAATTCAGTTCCGTAGCATTAGTTATAAAATAACTTCAGAAATTCGAGTCCATTTAACAGAAAGGTATTTATCACATTAAGAGCTACATAATCATTTTTAAAATGTATTAAACAGTAGTAATCTCTTTGTACACTTAAGTCAGAAATGCTTAACCTGTAACTCGTGAACCATATGAGACTCGCCCAGCCTTTTATTGTGATGTGATGTATTGTGCTTCTCCTTAAACGAAGTCAAGAATATCTCAGCAATTATGCCCAGATAAACTTGATAACCACTTTATTTTTCATTCCCCACTCTAAATTTTCCCATAATCTGCTCTATCCCATTTCCACAACATAATCTTTGTCAACTCTATAACCTTTGTATCTAAATCCCCCTTATCTTTTCCCAAACCCAGCATAAAAACCAACAATTCACTTTCTGCATAATCACTTTTTTCACATTTATTCTTCCATAATTTCATTATATGTACCCTTTCTGTTTTCAAGCAGTTACATTCAATTAACAAATGCCTAATATTTTCTATTTTTTCCTTACATAATTTACAAAATAAATCACCCATATTTTTCCATTTACATGTACATTCTCTTGTAGTTAAAGATCCCATTCAAGCCTTAAACAATAAACTACTTTCCTTACTATTATCATATATTAACTCACACCTAATATTCTGTTTATTAGGTGTGGAATGCTCAAAGACCACCCTGAGGTCAAGGTTCTTGTCACACCCATATTGACTTAAGGTCAATCTAACCCCTCATGTACAGGACGTAACCCATTTAATACATATACAAGGGATGGGCAAACATCTCTTCTATTAATAACTGAAACACACAGGTTTAAATTATAGAAAAGTGAATTTTTGAATTTGGCATCCTGTAATGTTTAGTCAAAATTAGTTCTCTTAAAGAGTATTCATGAATATTGCAACCTCCTACATTTTACTTAATACATATGGCTTAAAAATTAAATAAAATTATTTTATTAATAAAGTAGAATAGTAAAACATTGTTCTAGAAATAAGTAGAGTACTTTCATAAATATCCATCAAAACATAAAAAAAAGTTTTAATTAATATTAAAGTTCAGCCAAGATGAAGGTATTTAAAAAAAGAAGATAAGCAATATTAATATTCAAATATATGGCGATTTGCTTTTTATTGATGACTTTATAATAGCTAATTAAAAACTTTTATGAAATAACAGCAAATGGTTCCCTGAATTTCCTGCATATTTTTTTGAACATTATGCTGTTATGAACAAATCTGCCCAGTGTGGTCTGGTCCAGTGCTCCCATGCTTAAATTTCTTAGGGACTCTAATAAAATCATTTGACAGTGATGATGATGATTTTGATTATCATCATCATTATTATTATCATTATCAGAACAAAGCTTCAATTTTTTATTTATTTTATAATACCCTAAACCATTAGTCCAATTATCTCAAAGCTTCCTTGATCTAATCTTTAATAAATCTTCATCTAATTGAGTGGTTGGTGGTCTGGTACTGCATACGTCACATATCAGTAATCGTTCACGTTATATATAAATTTATTTATGACAAATGAAAAGCAGAGTAAATTTCCAATGCTAGTTTTTTTCTAGTGTATTACTATTAATTATAAAGGATTTATTCTCTAATTTTTAAAAAAGGTTGCATTTTTTAAAAAAAAATTATACTAGATATAAATTGAGTAGAAGAAATTAAAGCATTAATGAGATCTTATAATCAATATAAGTTAAAAAGAGTGACAAAGATTTAACTAAAGTCATGTTTTGATTTGCTATAATTAACTAGTAGAAAACTCAATTGAGAGTAATTTCTTTGAATATTGGTGGCGGCATCAAATTTTCCATTGGATGTATTTTTGCACCCAGGGCATCAGAACTGTCATGTTTTAGTATATATTGGGATTTAATTTACTTTCAAGCCAAGCTTGAATATTTAGTTAGATTGTTTATGGGTTCTTTGACTAAAAAAAAAAATCCAACTTTTTTTTTAGAAGTATATAGATATAGAATACTAATACATTCAAGCAATAGTGTTTAGCTAGTACAGAAACAATAACAGCACATAAATATATATACTTACCATTGTTTTCGAGCATTGGTTCCACTCTAAACTTGCTTGCTTTCTACAGCATGTGACAGAATTTTGATGTGTCTTTTTAAAAAAAAAAAACAACAACTAGTAAACAAGTATATGAACTATTAGAATGATATAGGAATACAAAATATTTGATTATATATATATATGTAATTATATAACTTAATATTTGTGAATACAGTAACTAAATAATTAAAATTTTTATCCATTTAGGAGCGCTTTCAATTATCCCAGTAATCTGTGTCAACTAAAGCTTTGAAATGCTAACTTTCCCACAATTCCATGATCTTAACGTTTGCTGCTTACCTGTTAATTAAGTCATGTTTATATTTGTATATTAGCATAGCTTCCTTTACTTTTCTTTTATTGTTATTTTTTTTTAATTTGCAATATTTTTACACTGTTAAAATTGAAATCAAAACCATAAATACATGATTTATTATGGTCGTAAAAAACAGATATGTAATTTTATAATTTCTACATATGAAGAAAATATTTTGAAAAAGGAATATTATCAAAAAAATATTACTGTATATTATCGATATGTTGATAATGTTTTTGTATGTGGTAAACCAAATACAATTAATGAGTTGTTTAAAGAATTAAATGGTTTGAAAGGCCTAAGATGGATAAAAACAGATGAAGATTTAATGTGCATTCAGTTTCTTGATCTTAAAATAACTGGAAATCAATGCATGCTGGATTACTGTATGACCATTAAACCAATAGTAAAAAGAGGTTATATTCCATATAAATCAAAAATGCCAATGTCACACAAAATGACAGGTTTGAAGTCCTTCTTATTTAGAAATAATAGTCTTTGCAAATATTCATTAGATAAAGGCAAAAATATTGAAATATATTCGAATGAATTGTTAAATGTTGTCTATAGTTATAATCACATATATAATGTTATTAGAGATTTTAAGACAAAATATAAAAATAAAAATTTTAATAATAATGTTGATTCTCCTGCTAATAAAAAATATGGATATCAATCCTATATATTTCAAATGATCAAGTAAAGTTTATAAGGAAAATTTATAAAGATATATGTGAGATTGCATTTTACACACCTCCTACATTAAACAAATTAATAAATAACTCCAAAGATAAAACCTCATTTATAAATAAAAATTGTGGCATTTATAAATGGATATGTAGGTGAATCTAGATGTATGTTGGAAAAAAGAACTAAAGAACCCTTGCTATTATTAAAACGTGTTCAGAAATCGAAACAAAATTGCATAGCAGATAATAATATTTCAGCATCTGTTTTTTACGACCATAATAAATCATGTATTTATGGTTTTGACTTCAATTTTAACAGTGTAAAAATATTGCAAATTAAAAAAAATAACAATAAAAGAAAAATAAAGGAAGCTATGCTAATATACAAATATAAACATGACTTAATTAACAGGCAAGCAGCAAACGTTAAGATCACGGAATTGTGGGAAAGTTAGCATTTCAAAGCTTTAGTTGACACAGATTACTGGGATAACTGAAAGCGCTCCTAAGTGGATAAAATTTTTAATTAATTAGTTAATGTATTTACAAATATTCAGTTATATAATTATGTATATTGCTTTAAAAATACAGACATCAAATAATAATATTATTATATATATATATAAATCTATTTATTTTTATGATTGAATGTGTTAATTATTATGATCCATCCCAGATTACCTATAAGAAAGTTGTGTGAGATTGAATAAGTAGTAGTATACTGGTAAAATAGTAAATTAATCAATCTATTTAAAATACAAGAGTTATTTTAAAATAAAGCTTCAAAACTTATATTTGTACTACTACAAATAATGAACACGTAAACTTTTATTTTGACAGCACTATTAGGTAAAGGTGTTACATTTTGATTTACAAGTGTCAAACTTATTCAATCCACAATCAATTTTAGATAAATACAACAATGATTACTACTAATCATTTATCAAACTATAAATTTTAAAGATTAATATATCTGTTATTTAAATTAAACACGCACACACATGGAGTAATTCAATTTTATTTCTGCATGTGTAATGTCCTTAATGAATGTATTTAATAACCTCTACATCTCCACATTCTTTTAAAAACATATGAATGAAGATATATTAAAAGACAAAGGGATCCAAGATGTATTTTATGCTGAACTAGCATTCATCAATTGACCCAGGTAACCATCTCTCCTGGGTCATTTATCTTTCAAGATGTCTTCATTCATATGTTTTAAAAAGAATGTAGTAAGTATAGAGGTTATTAAGAACATCTATAAAAGATATGTTACATGGAAAAAAATGAAGTTAATGGTCCCATGTGTGTGCTTAATTAAAAAGACAAACAAATATATTAATCTTTAAATTTTAAAGTTTATATCTGGGCTAGAGATAGTCTATAGTTTAATAAATGATTAGTGATAATAATTGTTGTAGTTATTTAGAGTGGATTATGTCAATATTGTGAATGGAATAAATTTGACACTTGGAAATGAAAATGTAACAATTTATTATGGATAAATGCTACATATATGATGAAGATATATATGCGAAATTATAAATTGGGCCATCTGATGAGTGATGGTTCAGCACAAAATGCATCTTGGGAATAACGTCTTTTAATATGTCTTTAAAAAAATGTGGTGGAGATTATTAAATATATCTCTAATAGATCATGATGTTCTTCAAAATCCCAACGCACTTTTATTATCATATTTTAATTGGAAAGATTATTTCTCCTCGAAACTGATATTTTTTATTTTTGTTTTATTTTCTGCCATCAAAGCATTTTTGTTAATTCAGGTTCATATTATCTTTAGGCATCTTCTCCCAAGCTGATAAATATTCTGGAATATTTCCAGTCAGATCTACACAGTATAAAAGTCTTTTAACAGACTTTCTTCAATATAACCAATCTTGCTCCATTCCATTTTATGTTTTTTTTTTCTTTTAGCAAGAGCAGTAGTCTAAAAAACTTCAGAGTGTTTAATTGCTATGTGCTAACTTATTATCATTCTCTTAGTTATTTTCTCTAATTTTGGTTATGTAAATATTATATCACATAAGTTAATAATCCTTTATGTATTTGAGAACGGAAGTCATTAGTGTGTTCAAGAAGAGTAGTGCTTTAAAATTGAAATGCTGCATTAAATTGTAGATATGTACAGAATAATGATAAAAGTAATTAAGAAATTGTTATGACAACGGTCATCCTGTGGTTAATTCAAATGAACTGTATCTTTGGTGTCATTTTTCTTTTGTTAAATTTGTTTATCCATGTTTTTAAGCATTTAGATTATTGAATAGTAGTTTTCAAATGCCGTGTATATTCATCCAAGGACAGATTTAGCTTCTCAAAATGAAAGACTGTAATAATAACATCTGGAACTAAGTGGGAAACAAAATAATTAATTTTTTAAGCAGTTTCTCTTGAAGGTATAACAATTTTGAGATAAAACACTTTTTTGCTTAGTTATTACTAAAGCATGACTGTTAAATAATTTTATCAATCTAGTCTAGAGAAATTAAAAATATATAAAAATATCATAACAGAGATTAAATATGTACTCCGGGCATATTAAATTATACTTGTATTCTAATATTACAGATTCAACCTATATTATACCTATCCCTCTTTTATGTATTTAAATGGACAAGATCCTATACATGAGGGTTAGAATGACTTAGGGTCATCATGGGCATAACAATAATATTAGCATTAACAAGGGATTTGGGCATTCCATCATCAGATTTTCAATGGTATGGATGGCTGAAAAGTAGGAGGGTGAAATAAATTGAAGCCTATCTATTAAAGTTTGAATATTTGCTATATTAATATAAATAAGCACTGATTATATGTGTGTGTGTGCTTCAGCACAAAATACATATACTGGAGATCATTTATGTTTTTTGCATATATGTGGTCATGGGTATTGGTTGTATAAGATGGATGGGATAGTTGTGGGGAGTTTAAAAGTCTGAGTTCAAATCCCCTATAATTATATCTAAACTCCAATTCTAATAAATAAAATTAATTAAATCAACTTTCAACATATTTGCATCATAATCATAGTTTCAACAGAATAACCATTAAATACATGCTTGTTGAAAGTCAGTTTAATTATTTTCATTTAATATGTTTAATCCCTGTTTTGGTATTTTTATATTATTAATAATAATGATAGAGTATTAAGATATTTATATATAAAGTCTGTATTGAAATTGCTATTTTATTTAAAACTACAACATTTTAAAATCAGAATTTCAATGAAGTAAATATCTTTTTAAAAATAAATAAAAAGTTCCTAAACTTAAACAAAATACAACTTCAGGAATCTATCTCATTATCTTTCGTGTGTTAAGGAAATTATTTTGATAGTTATTTAGCAACCAATTAAGTTTCTCACAGTATAGTCATTATTTTCATTAGTTATAATATTTTCAAAAGATAACAAAACACCACTAGTAGCAAAACTTCTTGAACATCACATTTCCCTTCAAATAAAAGTGATTAGCTCAATTTTGATAAAAATAGAATTGTAAATGTTTTTTTTTAAATTCAATAATTTTATAATGTAGTATTGCAAATTCCAGATATTAAATCATATTAAATTTATTAAGAAAATTAGACTTGTTAAGATTGCCATGTGTGCTCTCTATTCTGCTTTCAATGACATTGAAATTGTTTTTCAACAATATTTTTTTAAAAAAAAAATCAATAATGAATCTCTGAAGAAAACTGTTGGACAGTTGAAATTGTTGTCTATTTTTGAAAGTATGAAATTATAAAATATGCATTTGTATTATGTAAAGTACCTAATTGAATGTTTTATTAGTGATTATTAAACACAAATATCAAATCATAAAAGATTAACACTCTCACATTGCACTGGCACTGTGACAATTCTAATAGTTTTCACTGGCAATAAGCTGTAAATGTTAAATTTAATATTAAATTATTATTATTTATCAGAATATAATAAATTTGACTTCATTTGAATTTTTGAAATATGATAAAATTATATTACGATCAAAATAAAAGTATTATTTCATTCTTCAGGAAGATTAGATTTTTTTTTAAGAAACAAACAAAATCTTTTTTATTTGACATTTGTTTTTAAAATGTGAATGAGTAAATATTAATATCTGATAAATCTATCATTTAAACTTTGAAAGTTAAAATTTTTTAAATAAGTTTTATAGAATTGCAATATTTTCTAACAGACAATCCCTTTTTGCACTGAGTGAGAATACATATAGAGAATTTGGCCTGTTTCAATAGCAGTTATATGCAAACATAAAAAATGGTAATCATGTGATGTTATTTACATACTGCAATACAGCAATTCATTCTTCATTGTAAAAACTATTTATTCCATAAATATATATTTACCAAAAAGACAGACATTTTCTATTTTTTGTTTTTATTAAAAAGGTTAATGAAATGCTGTAATATTTTTTTACCTTTAATTTTGATTGTCTATTCCAATAATGTTCATCTTTTATATGGTTTATACAATATTCATCATGCTCATTATTTTTATGCTCTTCATAGAATTTGTTGTATTCCTAAAAAAAAAAAGAACAGATGTTCATTTATTTTATTTTATTATTTAACTATTATATATTTCAAAAAGATATTATATTTTTACATTTAATAAAGTCTTCTATTCATTATTTTATGAATTATAATGAATATTGCTTTGCCTTTACTGTTTTTCTTTATAGGGATACTGTAAATACAGTCACTTTCTTACTTTTACAATGCTTTTTACAAACCATTATTGACACTTTTGATTGCCCCAACAATCTTCTTCAGAATGTCTATTTATATTTTCAAATCTTAAATTTTAAATTAAAACCATCAATAGTTGGTTGTGAAAATCACTGTAAAAGTAATAAAGAACTAATGTGATATTAATATTATATGGAGTTTGCAATGCAATAAGAAAAATAAAGTTAAATACAGTCACCCTATAAGAAACCATTGTAGAAGTTGTTTTATTATAGTCAGTATTATACATATATCATTTATAAAGCAGATAAGGTCAACATTTATGGATTAGGCTGAATCTACTCTTTGTAAATGTGGCAGATGCAAACTATGAACCACATCATTAATGTACTGTCAGATTGATGAATACAGGGGCAGATTTGAAGAATTTAATAAAACCATTAGTGAATCTACATTGTGGTTAGAAGCCCTACAGGTTTCTTTATGATATTTTGTTAATTGTTAAGCTGTCTAAATCCATATGTTAAGTAATAAATAAATAAATGATTGTAAAATGATACTTAACTAATATTTAATAAATGGAAAATTCAAAAACAATTTAAAAAATAATTTATATACCAATCATATTAGGTTTTTCTTTTCTTTTGTAAACCTAATTATTTTGACATTTATATTTTCTATGTCTATCAGACAGTATTAATGCACAGGAAACAAACTATCTTTCAGTAATACATAAAGGTTATGCAACAATGTCTTTGAAAAGATTCTTTAAGTTTTAAGACTTTTAAAGATAAGGTATGTAAGCACTGTTTTACCAAAATTTTGCAAAAAAATGATCCCCCCCCCCCCTTGATTCTTTGAATTAACCTGAGTATAGATAGGTTTTTATTTATTTATTTTTATTAGTACAATTGTAAAGATTGGAATCTATTTTAAGTTGCTCTTTA
This sequence comes from Epiperipatus broadwayi, assembly GCA_028023455.1. Classification (NCBI taxonomy): domain Eukaryota; kingdom Metazoa; phylum Onychophora; class Udeonychophora; order Euonychophora; family Peripatidae; genus Epiperipatus; species Epiperipatus broadwayi. The sequence goes on from JAQFVV010006210.1 coordinate 14,049,914, forward strand.
TTCAAACTATTAAAAGATAGTTATTATGTTCATTTAATTTACCCCCTGCATTTTCTGTAAATCATTTTCATATGTGATATTTTAACATTTATTTTTCAAAAAAAAAAAATTCTTTGGTAAACTTTTTTTTTTTAGTTATTAGTTTCATTTTTCTCTCACCTTTAGAACTTAAATTGACATGATTAACATCTTTAATTCAAATGTTGCTATGGATACAGGTCATAGTATTGATTTCTCTAAGACCTGAATCCTATCCATATGTGATGTTTTCCAGCAATGTAAGATCAGAAAAGCCATTGGGATGCTTAGAGATTAGATTGTATCAATAAATATAATGATACATTAAAATACCTTTTATTTGGAAGATTTTTTAAAAACTCATTAATCTAAATAGTTTCTGATTTTTATTATTTCTATCTGTTTTCTATTGGTAGATTTTTCAATTTTATTGAACATAAATATTTTAGTGCTTTTACAATTATAATATTTATAACTAGTTGATAGCTGGTATGATCCAGTCATTTATATATTTTAACGGTCACTGAAAGAGCCTTCAACGTATCTGCCGTACGAGGGCGCCATCTAGGCATTCGAACCTAGAAAAATTTATATAGTAGGCAGATACGTAAGTTAAGATTCAAAAAAATTTTTTATATATATTATTCTGACCGTTTGCCCAATGTCACTAGCTCATCGAGTAGCAGAGATTTAAACATTTTTATAAGTTTAATAGTTTTAGATTCTCAAAATATATTAATATTTAAAACAATAAAATAAAAGAAGCCACTGCCAGTAATTAACACACAAATAGATTTTTATTAACGCGCATTTAAAATCGAGGAATAAATTTATTTTTAGATTTTAACATTAATAATTTTTTTAAAATTTAAATTCAAATTAACTATTTAAATAGACCGCACAGATGGATATTTAAATTATATTTTACTTTAGCATGTCAAGCATAGATAGTCTACATAGATTTTTTTCCAATTAAAAATTTATCAAAACATTCATTCAGTCTCAGACTAAAAGTTCGTAGCCAACCCAATGTCTGCTTCCAGATATATAGTCACAATCAATGCAATATGAAGATGCTAGCATAAAACCACGCTGACAGGAATGTGCATCTGACAGCATGATATTATTTGAAGGAAATGATCTGTGTCTAGAAAAGAATGTGCATCTGTCTAAGGAATCATGTATATAATTTTTTTAAAGAGTGCTACGCATGGGGGAGAGTGGTCTTCTGCCGACTTATAATCCCTCCAGAGCTAGAAGGGATCAATGGTGCAGGAAATACATCTGCGACCATTGCAATGATATGACTGCCCCTTTGGGGTCATGCATTCAGTTGGCACGTTGCCCTGTAAACATGTTTCACATTACATTATTAATATAAACACCCATATATCCCTCCACAAGCATTGCCCTAACCATGAAACAAATAGCCTGAAATTAAAATCCGTTAAACTAAACATAAACGAATTTAAACATAGTTATTAATCTTTATCCATGCAGCTATCTACACCCAACTTAAATCAAAATACATTTTAATTAAAACATAACACACACACTAAAAAAATAAAATGGAAATGATTGCTTAAACATCTACATAAAAAAGATATCAATAATTGAATTTGCATTCTTTAAGTCAGATAAGAGTTCTTATTTTCAGCTATTAATTACTTGCAATTTTAGGAAAGTTCTTATTAGATAGACACAATAGTTCATACTTTACAGATTTAGCAGATTTAGAAGTCCATCTTCGTGATCACTTTCGTAGAATTTGTCCTTCTTTGAAATGATACTGTGACTTGCCATGCATTTGGTCAGGAACTGTCATCAATAGGCCTTAGCTGGTTGTCCGGAAAATTAAATTTATTGCAGACTTCCACATCATGAAAATCTGCAATATAGCTAGTTATAACGACATATTCATAGTCAGCTCTCTGATCCCAATTATAATAATCCTTTGGCTTTTATATTTTTATTAGTCTCTTATCATCCAATCTTTGGATTCAACCGGCAAGACATCACTAATCCTTTCGTGTTTCAGTTATGGTCCATGCTGTCATTTTCATGCTTGCATTGGTCATTTAATTTCTTTGCATTCTCTTACCATTTAATTTATTTTAAGTGCCTCAAGGGTTTGCTTTTGGACAATCATTTAATTAATAAAACAGTCATTTCCATTTTCTAAGATTATAGAAATCAACATTATTTCTATTTTTAAAATATCAATCTTTATATATTTACTTTTTTACAAAAAAAAATATTTTCAAATATTTTTTCTTAAAATAGTTTAAGTCTTCCATCTGCGCAACAATATATATATTAAACAACTTTTAATTTACAGTTTTTAAGTTTTTTTCTTTTTTATAAATCAATTTTTATTTACAATCTTTTTATTTTCATTTTAAAATAATGTAACGGAATATTATATTCCGTTACAATATATAATATAAATAAAATGTCCATTAATTAAAACAAAATTGTAATTATAATAAAAAAAATAATTTTGTTGTCGTCAATCAGCAACCATATCCCACTGGATGGCGTAGTTATCACACAAACTATAAAATATGATCATTCACGGGCCGTTAATTATAATCATTTTGATGTGTTTTTTGTAATGCGAAAATAAAAACAAAAGAAAATCGTCTTTTTTAAATATTATTTTTTATTAACGTATACAAATTAAATGATAATAATAAATGTAAAATAAAATAAACAAATTACTATTTGATTCGTCTTTTTTAGTTTGCTTTTTATTAGAAAAATCAATTTTCTATCGGAGATTTTTTTACTGGGGTTACGGCTTTTTTTTGTTGTTGTTGTTTACCGCTATTTTTTATTTCAAATCGAATGACAACTAAAAGTAAAAGTTGTTACGGTAGATTTAGGGTTAGTTTTAGGAAACAAATTACAATTTGATTCGTCTTTTTTAGTTTTTTTTTTATTAGAAAAATCAATTTTCTATCGGAGATTTTTTTACTGGGGTTACGGCTTTTTTTTTGTTGTTGTTGTTTACCGCTATTTTTTATTTCAAATAGAATGACAACTTAAAGTAAAAGTTGTTACGGTTAGGTTTAGGGTTAGTTTTAGGGTTAGTTTAGGGTTAGCTTTAGGGTTAGGTTTATGGTTAAAATAAAAAATATCAAAATTGTATTTTTGTAAATATTTTTTTTTACTAACATCTATAAAATAAATGATAACAATAAATGTAAACTATATTCAACAAAGTATAATAGTAGTCAGAGAAAAGAAAGAAACTAAAACTTTTTTAAACAACGACAAATATATATATAAAATGTTTATAATATATGCTTTTTATGACATTTAAAAAAACAGTGTACAATTATACTTTTCTTACTGGATATTTTTGTGTTAATGCTCTTTTTTATTTCAAAAATATACACATGGTACAATCTTAAAATGTCTTGTGGAAATGTTATGAACAGTACGTTACTTGACTCGTTACCTAATTCCAAATAACTTTATACATATATCTCGTCAACATTTACTACTTAAAACTTCAATACACTATGGTGTAAAAAGTCTGTTAATTATTACTTTACAAAATCTGAACATTTCAATACTTTAAAATAAAAAAAAATCCAATGAAAATAACATTTCCATCCAATTCAAAAAAACACACCCTCTCCCCAAGCTGTAACAATTTTATAAACTGTGCGAATTGGGAAAATGTATTTGCTGCATAAACATACATGCTGTACTGCAACATGACATAGCAGCCTGAAATCTGTAGTACAACAACAAAAGTTGTATTATAGAAAACGCGGGTTCGAACGTATCGGCCGCAGAAATGGCATTTTTATGTGTTTTAGCGCAAAAACAGCACCATCCAGTGGGATATGGTGGCTCATCGATGACAACCAATAATTTTAATGGTAACAAACTATTATATATATATATATTGAACCAGGTGGGGTTAATCAGATCGATGAGGGAGTAAACACAATTTATATTGACTTTTATTCTTTTATAAAATAACATTAGAAAATATGATACAATTATAACTTATATATTTGATCTACACCAATGAAATTTAAATATTGCATTATCACAGCTCCTTAGGCAGAGAAGAATAATGCCCAGAAGGCACCTGGGTCCAAGCCAGAGCTATATATATAATATATATAACTGGGACCACATTTGAAGGGCACAGACCTTATCAGCTGCAAAATTCAACACCTATCATTCAAAGCACTTTTTTGTTTCAGAGTAAACCCCGAGCACCAGTTAGTTAACCAAAGATAAATGATGCACTTTAAATGATTGGCAAACTAATTCAGTGCCTAAGATATCATAACTAACTCAATCAAAAGTAATATAATAACAATTTGCTTTAATTAGTGGTAAAAGAAGTGACCAACAAGCATTAAGTTTAAAGATAATGTATTTTAAATATGTACTTATTATTATAACTTTTAAACTACTTCTAAATTTTCTCAATTAAATATAAACAATCTATATAATGACCACACACATTCTTAATTCATAAAATAAAATATTAGATAACATGAAGCATTAAATAAATACATGAAATTAATATAAGATATCATAAAGCATTAATATATATGACATTTCACAAACATGCACATCAATAGTTCATTTTATGCAGTTATACAGTTCATTATTAATTGACTTTGGGAGGCTTCAAGGTTAACAATGGCTACATTATTAACAGAAATTCATGGAAGAAAATGTCAACATCATGTAAGAAGAATGTTTTGAATCAATTGGATATCTTGATTGCCTCTGCAATGATTCATGATCAAAAAATAAAAAACCTCAATTTAAATGAATGTTATTTCGCAAATATGGAAATGAATAGGATACTAATATAGTCTCTTATTATATATTATCTTTGTGAATCGTCATTTAAAAATATTTAATTTTATTTCCTTTGTTACTGAAATCTGTTTGCCATTGGAATAACTAATTTAAGAAAGACTAAATGAAGAGGAATAGAAGATAATTAAATTAAATATTTTTTAATATTTAATAAAATTTAGGTATTCTATGAAAGTGACTTGCTTGAGGTATGAACTGAAATATCCTGAGGTATAAAAGTAAACTTAATATGAAGGTAAGTTTTTACCATTCTTCATATTGGATTTATTCATGACATGACAGAACTTTGTTGTTACTAATTTAATTAATATAATAATGTTTGTTTCTTGTTAGTTGTGTAAACAACTAATATCTTATATGAAAGATTTTGTATTTTTTAATGATGACTATACATAGGAATGATCTCATGAAGTTGGAATTCTCTCATATGGATTGTATAATATAATACCACTACTTATTTGTATATGAATTAAATCAAGATTAGCTAGTTTAGCATTTTTATGATTCTTTTTATAAATTATAAAAATTTGTTTAATATGTTATAAATTATTAGAACCTGTTCATGTTATGAGATACATATCTACTATACGAATATGAAAAGGTATTAATTATTTAATATTATAAAATAGTAGAGATATAAGTAAAACCCTTATGATAATTTTTTTTGTTACATTAAATCAATCTGAATTGTTATTCATTAATAAATATTGTTAAAGTTTGTTTTTAATTTTAAAGAAGTTTCTAATTTATTTAATTTATTTATTCATTTTATGAAACAAAATAAAGTTATATATATATATACACACAAATGTATTATACTTATTTAATATCCTAATAATTTGATTGAAATACATTTTAAAAATATATTAAGATTATATTAAATACTGCTATTACTGTAAAATTGATGGAAACTCCTGAAGAGAGTTAATTGTAATACCTATGCTGAGTTTGAATTCTGAGCATAATGGAACAATTAATAGGGGTGAAGATTAAATGATACAGTTTAAATTGTGTTTATGTTAATATTTGATATTAAATTATCCTATTTGAAATGGATTCAATTTTAGATCATAATTACATCATTCCATCCATGGCATCCTATATGAAAACCTTAAGTCTGATTATAGTGAGATGTGACCACTTGTTTCTTTCTTAGGGAAATATCCATTCCTTTACAATATATATATATATATATATATATATCTTTAGGTTACAATATATATATATATATATATATATATATATATTGTAACCTAAAGAGCCAACATGTTGGGCAACAAAACTGTAACCTACAAAAAAAAAGAGATGGAGAGACAATGATGAGCCACAGAAAAAGGCCATAACAACTCATACCTTTATTGATTGGTCTAATACATTGGACAAGCCAAATTGTAACTTAGAAATATGGAGACATATAGACTAAAATATCTCTCGATAATAATAATATAGCTAAATTTGTAAAGCAATGTAGCTAAGGTCAGTGGGTTTAATAATATAAAATTCCATATGCTATAATAAAAAGTATACAAGGAAAACATTTATAATAAAATATTATGAAAATATGAAGTAATACTATTAATAAATAAAAAAGAGAAATCTCAATTCACTCTAGCTTAAGTAAAAGAATCTTAATATTGGGAAAATATGCCATTGAGGTTACATTTAAATTTCTTTGTTCTTCAAATATCTAAACCAATTACCCTTTTTTGATCCATCTTCTAAAGATCTAAGCATCTTATCATTCTGATCAGATAAAAGCATTATTTAAATCTTATAAAATTTATAAATGTTTCTAAGTGTATTTGTTAAAAGAATAAATGAATATTAAAGCCAATAAGAGTCACTTTATTGAATTATTTAAGCATTAGTAGAATATTTAAGAAAGATGTATTTTTCTAAAATAAAGAATTATAATTTGATCTATTACTTTGGATCAATTTAACTAATTCAATTTGCTTATTTCAAATCACTGTGGATATTTATTTTAAAATCATTTTTATATTTGAAGATCATATTTATTATTTTATGAAAAAAAATAATTTTACAAGCATCTAGTTAATATTTATAAGATGTTTAAGTAGATTTATTCTGGGATATTTAGAATGGCTATTAAATCCCTTATCCATTCTTAATATATGAGAGCAATCCTAGATTATTCATTATCTTATTGTTACTAATTTTTTCTGGACCAATATAATATCTGGATAAAATAAAAGTACACACAGAAAAAGTAGTTTTTTTTAAAAAAAAAAATTATTTAGCTTATTACTGCCTATATGCTTTTAATATATTTCTATTATGTATCCATTTCAAAGAAATAGGCTCTTTAAATATTCAAATTTAAATTTTAAATTAAATTGAATATGTGAACAGTAAATTAAACATTGATATAAAGAACCATTTAATCAAATCACTGTATGTTATGAATTTGATATAGTAAAAATATATTGAACGCATATTAGGCAGTAATAAAGCTAAATATTAAAACTCTTTGTGTGTATTTTCATTATCTTATTCTAAAATTAAGAGATCATGTTTAATTTATTTAAATTAGTAATAGTATTATTAGTATCATCATAGTGATAGGACATTAACTTAGGGGAAAGTGTATATCTTGTTTATATTATTAGCTAGGATTTCATTCAATATTGAATAAGTCTGAAAAGTCAAAAAGAATTTATTTTATAATTTAAATGGATATTACCCTGAGATACCTTGATTTACTTTAATGAAGCATATTATTTAAATTTATTTTGATAATAAAGAAAGTACGTTCCAAAGGTGGATCTTAAGTGGCATAGATTTTAAAAGAACATTTATAAATTTTATAAGAATTAAATAATATTTTATCTGATCAGAGCAATGAGATGCTTAGAAAAATTTTAGAAGATGGATTTAAAAAAGGTAGTTGAATTAGATATTTGAAGAAGAAAGAAATTTAAATGTAACCTCAATAGCATATGTTCACAATATTAAGATTCTTTTATTTATGCTAGAGTGAGTTGAGATCTCTCCCCCTCTTGATTAATTAATAGTATTACTTCATATTTTCATAATATTTTATTATAAGTGTTTCCCCTATATATCTTTTTATTGTAGCATTTGGGAGTTTGTATTATTAAACCCTCTGAATTTAGCTATATCACTTTACAAGTTTAGCTATATTATTATTATCAAGAGATATTTTAACCTATATATCTTCACATTTCTAGGTTACAATTTGGCTTGTCCAATATGTTACATCAATCATTGAAGGTGTGAGATTTGTTGTGGCCTTTTGTGGTTCATCATTGCCTGCTTCTTTTTTGGATTACAGTTTTGTTGCCCAACATATTGGCTATCAATCAGCAAAAGGGTTTAGATCAATCATCTAGGGTTTAAGTATTGTTGCTTAATTATTTCCATTATCACTCTATTTTTCTTTAGGTTATAATTGGTGCCCAACTAAAGTGGCTTGATTACATGGTATAATTGCCCAACTAAAATGGCTAATTGATTAGCTGTAACATCTATAAATTGTTTTAGTAGTTAATTTGAATTTGGTATGTTTGCCAGATTAATTTTAGTTGTATGCATAGGTATCTTGTTGTTCTGCAGTTATAATCTATTGTGATGATCAGATTTTTATGCCACAATTAAAATAATAATTGTAAGACAGTGATTTATATATTTTGTAATGAAAATTAATCATTTGATCAATTGTCTTGTAATCCCATTATAATTTTGCAATTTGTTTAATATAAATTTAATTGCTTATTATTATTAATTGCAATTTTAAAGTATTTTATTAAGCATAAAGTGACTTGCACTCTTAATTAATATTATATCTTGAAAATATAAGTCAATTTTAAAAATAAAATATTTTAAAGATTTCTGTGGATGATGATATGAAATTATCTTATAAAAGAATCTATGTTAGTGTTTAGAATATTTAAAGTTGCTATTCCATGAAATTGTTGTTGTTTAGATTTTGGGTGCTTTGATGGTTGATGTAAATTTAGATTTTTTTGTTTCTAGATAGGTTATTAATAATAGGAAATTTATAAAAATATGAGTGATTTTGAAGAAAATGTTGATGATTTGGATGAGGCCCAAGAATTATTGTCTGCTAATATCCAAAATGTTGATTTATGATGGCATCTTTTGATCAACAAAATGCTGTTGTGTGATGGACCCAGCACCCAAGTTGTTTCATTTCCTAGTTTATGAGATCCTGTGGTCCTAGATTTTGTGGAACATAGTAGACACTCTAAGTCAAGAATAGGAAGAATAAAGAGTTGAAAGAATCTTTTAATAGTGAAATGAAAAAATCTCAAGACAAGTCTTTAAAATTTCTGGAATCATCACAAAGAGAAATTAAAGAATCTGTGGAGAATAAAATTGAGGATAGTAATTGTAAATTAAATGAGAAATTGGAAGGTTTAAATAATAGACTAAATTAATCTCACAAAAGATTAGAAGGTATGATAACAGAGTCATAGGAAAAGCTTTAAATTAGCATTAGAGAGGAGTTAGAATGTAAATTAACAAAAGATGAAGAGGAAACTATAGCTGTTATAAATCATAGATTTGAAGCCATTGAGTTAAATTGTAAGGTGGCAAAACTAGCCTCAGATCAAAAGCTAGGTAGCATTAAAGATTGTTTGCTATAATATGAGTGAATCTGACATTAAATTTAGTAATTTGGGATTTTGAAATCTAGAAAACTAGTGAAAAATTAGATGAACATATTATAAACATGAGTAGTAAAATGAGAATTATTGAAGTTCAATCTAATCAAGTAACTGAAAATTTTACGCTTGGATTAGAGTATCATTTTAATCAAACAGATAAAAAACATGCTGAATTGAATAAAGATATAGAAAAGGACCAAGAAAATACACAGATAAAATTATTGGAAGTTGAGCAAAATATACATTCACAAATTACTTTAAATATGAAAGAGGTAAAACAGGAAATGATTGCTGTAATGCCACAATCAAAGTCAGAAATAAAAATTTAAAATTTTATGAACTATTTGTATAAAGACATAAAGCAGATACAGAAAGATTTAATAGAAATACATAGCAGAATTGATGCTTTGCTTGATCATGAAGTAGATCAGAAAAGTGATTTTACTCAACAAATGAATGAGTTTAAACAAGAGAAAAAAGAATATTTAGAAGTTTTGTTAGATAGTATGAGGCTACATTTTATATCTAACAATGTTAAGAAAAACTTTAAAAGTAAAAAGATGTAAAGAAACCAAATTTTGATATTGTTAGGAAGAATCATAGGCCAATAGATGACATTGAAGTAGAAATCAATGTTAAAAATCAGTTTTCTTTAGTTAATACGTTAGCACCGAATATAACTATGCTTCAGTGTGAGATTTCACCTTATAATAATAATTTTAAAGTTCAGAGTCTCTATTGTAGTGAAAGCTATAATAGCAATTCAATGGTGTTCAAATTTTTTAAGATTAAAATTTTGGAGGGTAAATACTTGGAGAATCCTGAGTACTTGCAAAACCTGAAAGAATTTTTTGTGTTATGTCATCTGTCTGAAACAGAGAAAATTGCAATTTTCAGTAACCATATTTATTTCATGGCTAAAGCTTAGTGACAATCTTTATTTATGTAACCTAAAACATATGTAGATTATAAGGTTTTAATACTGACTAGTTTCTGAAAAGAGGACTGTTAGGGCAATATATGGTACTATGTGTCCCAGAAGTATAGCAGGCAAAAAAGCAGCTATACACATTTTATTAGAGGGTAAGTGGTCAAATTAAAGACTTTAACTGCCATAATTCTGTGCCATAATCTTTCAAAATGTATAAAACAAATTTTGAATTGCAGTAGATCATTATACTATTGAAGATGTGGCTGAAATTCTAGAGGCACTTGAGACTAGAGAGGGACACACAGTAAATTGAAAACAATTACGGAACTACTTCATCCTTTGAATGATTTGAGTATATCTGTTATGCAATACCAGCATAGTAGAAATACGATTCAGAGTAAACTGTATAATCATAGGTTTGTTTCTTATGTTAGAAATGGCTCACATAAGAGTTAACCTAGGATCAAAATAAAGAAGTTGATCCAAATGAACACTTTACTAGTAGTATACAAACTACACCCAAAGTAGTTATAAAAGGTAAATATAAAGCTGGTGCATTAAACTAAATAAGACCTTGAAGAAATAAATGAAAAGGACTTAATATGAAGCTTTAAACTGAAAACAGTTACCTGCTGTACCAAAGAAATGTGTTAATCACAGAGTTAAGCTGCTTTGTTGTGCTAATGTTTCTCTACCAATTACAACCTCCCAACTGGAGAAAATGACTTGCAAAGGTATCAATGGATAATTCTCACAAGGATTTAATGAGAGAACACTGCTAGGAAAGTAAACCCTATTCTACATTAAGAGAGAACTTTCCAGGGTAAAAAAACCCTTTAAAAGAGTTTGGAAACCTTCAAGCTATGATTTATTTTTTATTTGTTTGATTTATTATTATATAATTTAAAAATACAGACATATAATGTTGATATATATATATATATATATATATATATATATATATGAAACTTCAAGTTATGATATATGTGTGAAATAAATGGAAATAAACTACCATTCCATGTACTATGAATACACCCCTAAATATTTACAAGAATAGGTGATCCTGTGAACATTTATGGAAGTAAAATACTGTCTATTCACAGTAAATGGAAGGGTAGTTTACTTCTGCTTTAGTTTCCTATTTATTTAATGCTACAGTATAATGTAAAACTAGAGAGACAAAAATTATTAAGAAAAACTATATTTACAGTTGATATTCCTAATCTTCAGAAACATTCTAATGAATTTAAATTAGAACTTACAAATCGGTTTCAAGTATTAGTAGATTTTGAACATGATTCAGATTTGAATGAAATTAATATGAAAATAACTGATACACTTTTAAAAACTGCAACAAAGATAGCTGTAGAAAAGAACAATTGACTAATAAAATTTCTACTGAGACTAGAGAACTTATGAAGAAAAGAAGGAATATGAAGATATGCAAGAATGATCATTAAAAAGAATTGAATATCTCGAATTTTTAAAATGGTGCGGAAAGATTAAAATGATATAAGAAAGTATAACTTGAACTAGCAAGAAAACTGTAGAAGAAAATAAAGTCTTAAGAATGTAAAACAACATTTTGATAGGAAATTTATATCTCAATAAGGAAAAGATGAATTATTACTAAAAGAGGGATGACATTATGAAATTGTAGAATTTTTATCAAGAATTATATAGTAATAAAGAACAAGTACCTCCTATATCTATTACATCTTCCGAATTGCCCAGAATTTTAAATGAAGAAGTGAAAATGCAATTAAATGTATGAAAAAGGAAAGCTCCAGGTAATGATGGAATTATAATTGATATATTAAAAGAAGCAGGGAAGAACAGAAAAATATTAGCAAAGTTATATACCAAATGTCTAAATGATAAAGAGTATGGATGATTGGAAGAAGGAATAATATTAATATTTAAAAAGGGAAAAGAAGATATAGAAATACAGCATCCCTTTATCTTTTATATAAAATTTTTCCAAGAAATACACCTCTCAGAGACTGATTTCCCAACCAAGAGAACAACGATTTAAAAGGGTTTTAGTACAGTAGATCATATTCAAGTATTGAGAGAAGTATGAAGCAAGAATAGGTGATTATGTTTGTTGTAGATAGAAAAGGATTGATTCTATAACATTTCTTCGTGATTAAAGCATGACACAAGGTAAGACGAATGCAATTTAAAAAATATTTATAAAACAACCCAATGATCAAAGACACACATGAGAAAGGGAAGCAAGGGAATCTCCAAACTTTCGGCAAATTTGTGATTAAATGGGAACTAAAGGAGGAAAGAAAGGGATATTAATTTGCGAGATTTCAAAAAGCTCGCGGAATGGGGTTCGGAAAGGGAAAGAAAGTAAAGAAAGTTTAATCGATTTGCTCCAAATATGAAAAAAAGATGATAGAGAATGAAGAAGGGACAAATGCAGTATATCGAGAACTAATGAGGAAATAATCATAGAATATTGGTTGGGGCTTTTGGTAGAAAACTTGATATAAAAGGCAGGTTTGAAGGTTTTCAAAGGTTTCCAGTTCTTCTTATGGATCTGAGCTGCCTTAATAGAAGACAATACGAGCTCAGCCCCAAGAGAGGGGAGTTGGGGAACAGAGGACAGTTGGGAGGACAAACGGGTGACCCTGAAAAAAGGAAGGGGTGGGAGCGAAGGGAAAAGAGACAGAATTTAAGTCGGGAAAGACCGAGGCCGAAGAGAGGAGAAAAGAAGGAGGGGGAGGGGAGAAGAGGGAAAGGGGGAAGGAGGGTTGTTAATTACATACATAAATATATAATGTAATTATAAGTAAACAGAAAAAATATTTGTAAAAAATATAGTTATTTCAATTTGAAAAATTCTATGTTTGAAATATAGATAATTTGCATATTTATAGGGAAAGTATTATTTTGTAGATATAATGTAGTTGTTTTGGTTTTTATTCATTTTGAGAATTTGAATATTCTATCTTTTTACAAGATCAGTTTGATCTGTGATTTACCATAGATATTGGTGGATTATAATGAAGTACTAAATGTAATATTTTAAAATATATATGTAATGAAGTAACTCGAACCACTTATGTATAATTTTAGTGTAATTATATCAATTTGCTTACATGTAATACAGCCTCAAATTCATATTTATGACCAGTTTTTATCCATGATTAATTGGTTAAAGGTAATTAGTATTTGTGATTTTTTATTTTTCAAATCTATGTCTTACACTAGACAAAACTTAGAAATAATAACAGAAAAGAGTTAATAAAAGAAATCAGAAAGATTGGGATCAAGATTGAAAAATAACCTTTCATCAGAAAATAATGGCCAGTATTATGATCTTTACTAGTATCAGATAGGAATAAAAGCTATCTGTAGAAGATAAAATCCAATTACCATCCAGGATTAGATGATTCGTTTGAAAATGAAACCAATATTATTAAAAGGAATTTATGATACACAATTCTAAAATTGTTTGCTTGGATCATCATAAGCAGCTTGTAAAAGAATTACTATAATATAATGTAATATAATCCTGGAAGTTATTTTGTGTAACAGTCAGCTTTCCATTATATTTTGTTGAGTATAATCAGATAATACTTATTTATAATTACTGACTTTTTGCTTTCATATGCAAACAGTGGTGCTCACTGATACATTTGGCACTAGGCGGTCTGATTGATAAGCTGAATTATTTCTCATTAGCTTTTTATCAAAAAAATACATCTTATATATATGTAGAATATTCTCTATAAATAAAATTACAATATGTTAAACACTGTGGAATTGAATTAAGCAAACAATTTACTAATGGAGGGCTTCCACATGAACTAATAAACACTTCAGAAAGTAAGATTGTAATAAAATGCAGTAGTGAGTAATCATTTAGTATACATTCTAAGCTTTTTTTTACATATATGGAAAGCTGTCAAACATTTCTGAAAAAAAACTAAGTGATAAATTTGATGTGTACTTTTGAATTAAGATGTTGTTTAGAAGGATGCGTTTTTGTTTTTGTTTTTTTTTTAAAAAAAATGCAGATAAATAATTTTGTGTCCTTTTATCAAAAGAATACCAACTATAAAAAAGTTGTCTTGCATTGGTGGTCGAGAGGTCAGCGCGATTGCCTTGCACTTGCAGGCAGTTGCCCGGGTTGCGGGTTCGCGCCCTGGTCGATGCTATGACACTTTAAAAAAAAAAAACTATAAAAAAGTTGCATTACTTTAATAATTAAATAGTAGAAAACACATTTATCTTTGTCTTTTTTTTTTATTTTCTTTTGAAGGAGTATGACATAATTAATAACAATGGCAGTAATAAAAATTAGCTTACTATAGTACAAATGTACACCAAAAAATAAAAATATATATATTTATTCACGAAGTTGTTTTTGAAATATCTTAACATTTAAAAGGTGATTTGAATATTTAAAAAAAAAGATAAACTAATCCAGGGTTGTTGTTTTTTAATCAAAATTTAAATTATGCAAAACAAAAAGGTCACAGAAGGTCAAAAGTGAATCTTTTCTTTTTCTTTGATATTTTGTAATGACTGTTATATAGTATGAATGTTCTGAACTTACTGCCATGATATTTTTCCCCAGCAGCTCTAAAATATCCAGATGAGATTATAACATTTATGAGAATGTGCCTTTCGCATTCTCTTTCAAATTTTTCCTGCATTCCTCAGAAAGGACATTTGATTGTCTGCACTTGAGTTCTGCTTGCTGGATTACCATCATGTTTACAGTGTTTTAAAAGACAAATTAATAGGATTTTTTAATATTTTAAAAAACAAAACAATGTTGTTATAACATTTAAACAGCATTAAACTGTTGCACATGCGCTTTAGATTTTTTAAAATATAAAATGAATGAATACTAACACTTCAACAACCACATATAGTTTATAAAAAAACATCGCGTTATATAAAATAATTGACTTAAAACAATGTTGTAAAAGTTTGTCTACTTTTGTTAAAGTAAGACTAAAAACACAAATTGTAAAAACAAATCTGGTACCAATTTAGTATGCACTCTATACTTTTTTTTACAGTTCATCTCACCTTTTATACCAATTGCAACTACAAGATAAACAAAAATCTCACTATTCATTGCATATTTATTGCTCATATTTAGTAAAAAAACTACAAAAAATAAACAATTAATCACTATTTACTTTATATTATTTTATTAAAATCTCATAAGTAGACATCAAATTTGACATTTAGC
Organism: Epiperipatus broadwayi; assembly: GCA_028023455.1. Taxonomy (NCBI): domain Eukaryota; kingdom Metazoa; phylum Onychophora; class Udeonychophora; order Euonychophora; family Peripatidae; genus Epiperipatus; species Epiperipatus broadwayi. Next base: position 14,065,620 of record JAQFVV010006210.1, read on the forward strand.
AAAACTACTGGAAAATATTAGGTTTATCACTTAGTATTTTTAGTAATGTTTCAGTACCCCCCCCTCCCAGTATGAAGAAAGCATAGAGTGTACGCTAAATGATTCCCTTTAGCCATGGATCAGTGAAGCAATAGAAGGACTAGATGACTTTTTATTTATTCCAATTGATGGTTTGGAAAGGATGTCTAGGACTCTGTTTGCCGGTTTATATTATAAATTATATTTGCCTCAAAGATGGTAATGATGATAAAAAAAGTACTGTAAATAATAAATATCATGTAGCCATAGGATATATGTACTTCTTATTAATAAAACATAATATTATTTATAATATTTTTTATGTTTTCTAACTACTAGTTGAATGTAAAAGTATTTAATTTACTTCATTTTGGAGTATTTTATTCTATGCAATGTTCGAATCCCGTCCGTTTAGTCATTACCGTTTATTGTCGGTTTTAGAACCATACTTAACAATATACATATTATTTTTGTCAAAAAACACATAGCATATATTTATAGTCACGTATATTTTGAGCTTTATTTAACTATGCATATAATTAAATATGCATTTATATATTATTTTACTGTTTACATTTCAGATTTTAAATTATAGTACTTACTAACAGTTCGTTTTCTTTATAACTTTCATAATAAGGATTGGGAGAATTGTCAATCTGGCTTGAAATTTGAAGCACTTTCTGAAAATTTACTTCAGGTATGTATTCTAATTTTAGAGCATAAAATGATCTTATGGGAAATCTTTTTTTCTTTGAAACACGCTGTAAAATGTGTCTTTCAACAACTTTGCATTCTTTTTTTTCCATTTTTTAAAAAAAATAATCCACGAGTATTATATATATTAACTTGCGCGTTTTAAAAATGCTTACATATCTACATAAGTAAGATATTATTACTCTTTGATTTAAATGTCATAATTTTTCAATATTTTATTTTGCACTAATGACTTATCATAATAGTGACGCAATAATGCGTGTTTAATAATTCTTAAGATATTTAAAAAACAAATAGTTTCAATAAACACCGTAAATAAAATTTCTTGGATAATTATTGTAGAGGCTTTGATTATGAACATTTAATATGTTACAGAATAAATTAAATATTTGAAAAATAAATAATTGAATTAAACCAATAATGTGTTAAAGTATGATTTTTAAATAACAATTAAACACGAGTTAGCTGGGTAATCAATTTGACTTTTGCTCGTATTCAAAAGTATCAAAATAGACCATTCTATAGGCCATTCAATTATATTGTATCCTTCAATCAAACTTACAGATGTTTTGTTTCTCAATGTCTGGTTAGGTTGACATACCTAGCAGATTACTCTTTTCAGCACTAGAGATATCGGTAGTAATAGTGAAGCCGAAGGCATTGGTACTTTACTTAATACAAACTTAGAAACCAGAACTGAGAACTGAACGGTGGCTTAAAAGCTGTCAAGATTTACGATCGATATAGCTGCTCTTAATAAAGCTGATCTTCCAGAGTAACGAAGTTTAATAGGAGAGATGGATGACTACAGTTTTTTTTTTGGAAGAGCAGATAGATCACTCAGTGAAAGGAAATACATAGTGGTTTAATTTGTCATAAAGTCTAGCATTTATTAATTGAAATCCCTTGTTTTATCAATCAAAGGGTAGTCATGTTAAAACTTGCTAGTGCCTAAACTCCAAATATAAATTCAGAGAAAGAAAGCTTTTATTCCTTGCTGGATAGCATATTTCTTCTTGGAAACTTTAATTCTTATATTGAAATAAATAATAAATTTTGGCCAACGTTATGTCTGTTGTTACTGAATTTCTGCTTAACACATGGATTGGCTGTCACAAACATTTATTTGAGCAGAGACATCATTACACAGGAACATGTATGCATCTGTGTTCAAAATAATGACATTTAATAGATTACATTATAATTAGGAGTAGGATGATGGACAGATTGCAGATTACTGCACTGTAAGATTAAAATGATTGATACATTAAAAAGTAAATTTCAACAGCTTTGAACCTCCAGGATTGTTATATTATTCAAACATGGAATTCTCTTAAGAAGTGTGTTATGGATACAAATAAATCATGACTGATTTTCTGATCATTTAGATTAAAAGAGAATATGGCATTTTTAATATGAAGAACAACATTCAAGGCAGAAGTCAACAGCTGACACTAAGGCTTAAAAGTGATTGGAGGATTAAAACTGCTAAGAAAATAGTCATTTGATGATCATCGTTAGTCTAGATATTTTTTAATCATTGAAAGCAACACACAGACATGAAAATATCACAATTCCATTAATTCCTATAGAAGCACATTCTTTTATAGTGTCAGTGATATTTTGAACAGATGAAAAGGGTAATTTGATCATCTTTTGGTTTTTAAGGATATATCTATTTATTTATTCATTTTAGATTTAGACAAAGATATCCAGCTTAGTGAAATAAAAATAGCTCTCTGTAGTCTTAAAAAATGAAAATATTGCAGATTCTGATGAAATACCCATAGAAGTTTTAAAAATAATAATGAAATGTTAGTTCCAAAAGTATTGGAATATGTTAGAAATATATGAACCCATAAATATGTGCTGCTTGATCTTAAGGATATATCAATTGTTCCACTTTTTAAAAATAAAGGGAAGGGATAAAATTGCAATAATTATCATGGAATATTATTATTATCCATGCAAAAATACTTTTAAGAATTTTATTGAATAGATCTCTTTCAGTCATAGATGAATGATTTGCCAAAGACTCAATGTGGTTTTAGAAAATCAAGAAGCACTAGAGATATGATGTTGCCAAGTAAATGTGTGAAAAATGTCAGGAAGAAAAGAATTACATATTCCTTTCATTGATTTGGTCAAGACATTTGATTTAGTTAATGAAACAGGTTTTTGGCATTGATGGATGACCAGAAAAATTTACTCAAAGTTTTTTCATGATGGAGTGAGAAGAAATTTTATTACTACTATAGACAGAAAATCTGATACATTTGTAATAAAAACTGGTGTCAAGCAAGGATATGTAATTGTTCCACACTTTTTTCCAATTTTTATAATAGTTGTATTTGAAACAGTTTATAAGTGGCTTACTGAAGTAGAGATCAAGATGTGTATTGATTGAAAGATGTGACTTTTAAATTTGAATCAGTTAAAAATGAAACAAAAACTGCATCATCTTGGATTCAGAGCTTGCAGTATGCAGATAACTGTGCTATTTCTTGCCAGTTTAAAAGACAATATTCAGAATATATTTAACATTTTGAATGCATCACTTAAATACTTTGGTTAAATAATTAATGTTAAAAGAACTCAAATTCTTTTAATCTCAGCAACTTTTAAAGTAGATTGTTATCACTTTGAGAATGTAAACCAGTTTAAATATCTTACTAGTTTTATAAATAGAAAAGTGGACTTAGACATTGAGAAGCAACCCATACTCCAATATTGAGATAAGGCAAAGATTTTTAATGATATGGATGACTGAAAAGTTGGAGGTTGGAGTAGATTGAAGCCTGTCCATTAAAGTATGAACATTTGTTATCTTAATATAAACTGAGCACTGATTATATATATGTGGGAGATGATCATCTGGACCAACTGATGAGTGCTGGTTTAGCACAAAATCATGTATATTGGTGATTATTTATCTTTTCTACATGGGTGTGGTCATGTGTATCAGTTGTATGACATAGTGTGGATAGTTGAAGAGTGCTTGAAAATCTGAGTTCAAATCTCTTATACTTACAAGTTAAAAGATAGAATATTTTATCACAGGGAAATAATTATCATAATTAAATTAGCTGTATATAGAGCTGTTATTTTCCTATTTTATAGTATGGAATTGATAATTGGACTTCCTATCAATTCAATATACCATTAAAAAAGTTTCATTTAAGGCTGCTCTATAACATTTTTAAAATGCAATAATAAGTTTATAAGACTAATCACTATTCTCAACTAGCTGAAGGTGATATTGCAGAGTCCATAACTGTGAAATCCACCTTCAGTAGATTGGACATGTAAAATAAATGGACAAAGCAAAACTTCTAAAATGGAGTTTTATAGTTAATTTGAGTGTGGCTTTCATGGGAGGCAAATTCTAACTATACTATAAGGATTATCTTATAAAGATATTTAAAGAGATGCAATATTGATTGTTTCTATTGAGAAAGTATGACAGATAATAGAATGCATTAAATAGGTATAATTAGATATGGTGTTGAAATATATCAGAAAGAAGTTTTCTGCTGAAGTAATAAAAAATAGCATCACAAAATTCTATACTTAGACATATTTGTGGCTCACAAATTGGTTTGTACAGTCATTGCAAAACTCAGTTCCAGAGTCTTTCTTTTTTTTTCCTTTGGAATTGGAGTGGGTATATTTGTTTAAGAGTAATTTCTATGTGTATGTACCATGTTTTGTAAAACAAATGAATATTTTATATATATTTGTGTACTTTCACAATAATTGAATAATAAATTTTATTTTAATCACATACAAAAGCAAAAATGAGTGTCATTCAAAAACGCTATTAGATATTTATGTAATTACATATTTTGTTATGCATGCACACTCACATACACACAGACTTTGACAAAATAACTAGAACACTTGAAATAAAAATATAAAAGTAGTATTTTTTCAATATTTTACAGATAAATCCTTAAATAGGGGGCAAATAACATCTGTCAAGAAATTTAGAAACCTTTAAAGACATCTAACTATTGATATCTAGTTAATTTGAGCATAAGTATCCAATATACTTTCTTTAAACATGAGAGGACAAAATCTAGAATTCTCTGTAATCTGAAATCAAAGAGAGACTAACAAATATTATTAGAAATTATAGCAAAATGAATAAATAAATGAAAAAATTGACAAAGATCATTATCTATTAACACAATTCATTATAAACTTTTCACAGAGAAGGTTTATGGCTTTGCTGAAATATTAGTCTGTCTGATGTTGCTGTGATAGCAGAAATGAATTTGCTAACAAAAGTTGTCCCTTTGCTTTCCTTTTGTGGCTTTAAAATAACCAAACTGGGCATATTTTCTAATGACATTTGATGTGTTCTTATTATTGCAGCTATTATTACTCTGTGATTATTCATATAGTAAATGAAAAACTCATTACACATATTTGGCAACCAACAGGCAAGAACATTTATGTTACAATGGGCACATATTTGTCATGTACTTGGTAATGAACAGATAAACATGTTTATGCGGTCAATGGACAATTATTCATTGCACCACAAACTTGGTTTCAGATAGAGAAATACTTATGGATCAATGGGCAATTATTTATCACACATATATATTTAACAACAGGCAGACAAATATGGTTATATGATTAAATAATTGGTAATCATTTAAACAAATGGAGTACTCGATTTGGGTGAAAAATAGCTATATAAAATGGATAACTGCTAATTGTTTTTAAAAAATATAATACTAAAAACTCTATCTGGATGAAATATATCTAAATTTTCAGAATATTCTGGAAATACTACCAAAAAAAAATTAAGGTAAGTGTAAAAACCATAAAAAAACAATGGTAATTATAAGACAAAATTATGATATGGATTATGACAAGACTGTAAAAGAATAGAAAATATGCTCATCTGAAAAATATTCTTGGAATAATCATATTGATGAAGATTTACCTTCTACAACAACCTAATTACTGTTTGTGCTCTTTTTTTCATTTTTTTTTCATATGTCATAGTATCGGCCGGGACGCGAACCCACAACCGTCTGCAACCACCTACTTGCTTGCAAGGCGGCTGCGACGACCTCTCGGCTAACAACGCTTGACTTGTTTGCGCTCTTTTGATTCATTTTAATAAAATATACTAATAGAATTTCAAATAATGTTTTTTATCTGTTTTAATAAATAGCTAAAAGTAAGGTAAAATAGAAAAGAAAAAATCTCTTTTCCCATCCCATTTTGGCATTAAGGAATTATAGTCAGCCTACTTTTAATAAAACTGCAATACCTGGACATGTCTATTCATTAGATAATTATAATTTTATTTAATTATTATTTTATAAACGTTTTTTATTAGCGTAAATATTTATATTCTTCATAAATAAGTTCATTTTTTTTAACATCAAAGTTCATATTCAATTAATTTTATTGTAAAAACAAGTTACTCGTTTAATTATTATAATTTATTTACAAAATAGTTATTTAAATTGTATCCATAATTATTGTTTTATTATTCGTGGAAAAATTAAAAAACAAGCACATTGTTACAGATAGTTTTTATGAAGATACCAACATAACCGTCTGCATGATATTTTCCCACTCGGTTTCAAAGTCCGCATTTAACATTAGCTCCAATCCACGTTTACTTTTAAAGTATACTTCTAATATTATCTTATCAAATTTTATTTACGATCCTATAGCTCACTCCCATCTAATTTAAAAATTGTACACAATTGACCACATAATTACTTTAATTAGAAATGAAAGCTATAAATTTGTATTTTATCATTTTTTATGTGTTTAACATATTTCAAGGTAAGTTATTTTTTTAATAGGTAATGTAGATTATTGACTTTAATTAATATCCGTTAACGTTTGATTTAATTTTTTTATGCGTAGTAAAATTGTATTTTTTTTTAAAAGTAATAACAAATATACAGCTTATATATAAATAAGTTTTGTTAAATTGATGTCAAAACTATTTTAAACATCTGATATTTATTTCTTATTAGCTATTGCTATAACCGCCTATTAATAATGAATAACAGAGCCTAAATGAGAATTCCGGGAAAAGCATAATTCAAAAAGTACGCTAACAATTCATCTTGAAAGTAAAAGTATATTTATTACAATTACGAATAATTGATATATATTCACAACTTTACTATTAGTGGTATTATTAGTAATTATTATACGAAAAAGATCTATCATTCTGTGTAATCATATCTTCTAAGATTTCTACAAATTATTAGATAGATTGTAATGGCTTTCTACAATATCTAAACCGTCTTTAATATCTTCAGTGAAGGAATGTCACTGGGTAAGATGTCTAAGGTCTGGTTTACTTAATTTTCCTTTATATAGGATCTGATTGCTTCATCCCAAGTGTCCGTATTCATTTCTCTTTTTACAATCTTCACTAAATCCTAAAAGGATTCATAAATCCTGTTAATATGTTTGAATAAATAATTTTATTTTAACCTAGAATAATAATAAATAATTTTTTTGTTTGAAAAACCTCTGAATTACCTTTTTAATTTAAATTCTATTTATTTTTTAATGAAAACATTATTAGTATTAAAATTATATTTTAATTCTTAAATACTTTCACTTTCTTTTACACAACATCATTTACTTAATTTATTTTAAATATTATATACTTAATATAATAATTTTGTTGATGTATATGTGTATATTAGTTCATCACAAACCCATGGACTATCTTATTATATAAACACATAGTACTACCTCCCCCCTTTATTTCAATTAATCCTGATTTTTTTAGAAGTTTATATATAATAATTTAAAAATATAAGCAGTGTACATTTTCCAATGCCTACTCTGTTGTATATTTAAAGTAATTTTCTGCTGCTCTTTAATTAAAGGCTTGGAGTATTTGCTCTCAGTATTGGGTATTGGTTCATTTGCCTCTATGATTAAGGAATTTAAACTGTTTTTACTACGTGCTGCTTTAGCATATCTGAAAGCCCATTTGACTCAAAATGATATGAAGACATACATAAAGGTTTAATCCCTTGTTCTTCAAATATATTGAAATAAAATATGTTTTATTATCTGATTCCTAGGTTTTTTAAATCAGTTAAGCTAGTTATTTTGTGAAACAACACTCTCTAAAATAAAGCATTTTCCCAGAGGCAAAACTCTCCATATAATAGTGCCACTCAGTGCAAGCCAGAATAATCAATGGATGCAGGAAGATTTGTGCATAAAATTCATATTTAGTTACTATCCAATATCCCCAGATTAGTTTCTAGCTTGTGGGTTTCATCAGTGAGGAGTCTTAATCCATTGATTATTCTGGCTTACACTGAGTGTCACCACTGTATGGAGAGATTTGCCTCTGTGAAAAATATGGTGATCATGCGATGTGAAATAAAGCATTCCTATTATATTTGCAGATAGACATTTAGACCGAATTGTTCTATTAAAATTAATGTTTTGAATATTTGCTAAATTTATTTATCTGAATATAATAAAAGCCTATAGATAAAACTTTTAAAAAAACTAAAAATAAATAATTAATGTTATAATTGTGATAGTTAATATATTATTATAAATACTAATAATTGATTTTTAAAAATTGTTCTTATTTGTTTTTGATAAATTGCCTCTCTCCCTTAATCAATCAATCAATTTGATTGAAATGTGGCTATCATAGTAAAAAAAAGTAATATCTGGTAAAATATAATTGCAAAAATTGTAGCTAACAATTATATTTTTATAAGTGGCTTCATCTCTTGATGTAAAGTGTAATTAATGTTAAAAGTTTTCTAAAATAAATATAAAAATTACAAATCATTTGGGAATGTTAACAGAAATAACCATCAGAGGGCGCATTTTAAATAATGTTTTTGTCCGGCAAGAGATCCAGTATAAATAATTAAGCTATGTATTGTTTTACCTAAGACTTTCATCATTTTAATCCAACACTAATTTGTAATAAAAATGTGTATTCTAAATGTTATTGCATGATATATATGCATGTGGTTCATAACATATCTACATTATCCATTACATGTACTTGAATTATAACTTAGCTATAGATTAGAATACTTTGAATGTTTTATCTATATCAATTTAACCACTATTTCCAGCCACCATATGTAGCTGTCAGCCAGTGCTTTAACCTTCTCCATGCCATTCTTGTTTGCCTGAGATAGAATCATCACTTTATCTGTCATTATGATGCATCCTTTATTAGTAGATAATGGCCCTTATTCTCCAGGAATTTGTAAAAGAATTCATGGCATTTGCTAAGCTATCTCTTTTTAATTCATGTAATTACCATGTGTGATATCTTGGATTGGCTTTACTCAAGATCATTATAGTTTTACTGTTAATTAATTTTGGATTGCAGTTGTTTATATAACAAATTTCTACTTCTGAAATTGTTTTAGTTATATCTGGTCCTTATGATAGAGCATACACATTTTTTTCAATCATCATCATCATCATCAACCATTATCAATCTACTGTGAGATGAAGGTCTCTCTAAGTTCAGTTCATTTTCTCTGATTTTTAGCTTCTCTTTTCTACATCACCACTGCACACTTTTTTATTCCATCCATCCATCTCACATGTGGCCTCTTTCTGGGTCTTTTACAATCTCTTGGAATTCAGTTTAAGATTTTAATTATCCATCTATTATCATCTCTTTTTTCAATGAGGTCAGTAAACTTGCTTGTTCTCTTACTCATATATTACATTTTCAATCTCTTCTTGTTACTCCCAACATGCATTTCTCCATACTTCTTTGAATGGTCTGAAGTCTCTGTATTGCTCTTCTATTAAGTGTCCAAGTCTCAGAGCTATAAGTAAGAACTGGTAAAACACATTTATTAAAAACCTTCCTTTTCAAACACATAGGCATATTTCTTTTTAGTATCAAGTTATTTCTATCAAAAGCACTCCAACCAAGTTTAATTCTATGATTAATTTCATCCATTATGTTTCCATCTGTATTAATAATCTGACCAAGGTATTTGTAATTGTTAACTTCTTTTAACTCATCAGAATTAATCTTTATTTTCATATTTTGAGAAAACCTGTTAAACATTACTTTAGTCTTTTTAATATTTATCTTTAGTCCTACTTTCATCTGATAAACCTGCAATATTTCCTGCAGCTCTAAAGCATTATTTGCAAACACAACTACATCATCTGCAAAATCTAAATGACTTAAATAATCTCCATTTACTTTCACTCCTTTAGCTTCCAATTTTAATCCACAAAATATTTCTTGCAGCACTGCTGTAACAAGTTTTGGAGATATGGAGTTGACCTGTCTTACACCCTTCTCAATGTTGACTTTCCTAGTATCATTATGTAATCTAATTGTTGCTGTTGCATTTTTATAAATATTCTTCAAAACATGACAATATCCTGGATCTATACCATGATAATTCAATGCTTTAATCACTGAAGAAATGTTTATAGAATCAAATGCCTTTTTATAATCTACAAATCCAAATTATAATGGTAACTCATATTCATTTGTTCTTTCTAAAACTTCTCTTAATATCTGGATATTATCTACTGTACTAAAACCACCTTTAAATACAGCTTGTTCTCTTGGTTGGTAGAAATTTAATGTTTTCTGTAGACAAGTTGTAATTATCTTGGTAAAAATTTTGTATAAAACTGATAAAAGGCTGATTGGTCTGTAATTTCTAATATCTTCTTCTTTATCATCTTTTTAAAATATTAATATTAATACTGCATTCTTCCAATCATCTGATACATCTTTATCATTTAGACATTTGGTACATAACTTTGCTAAAAAAAATTCTATTTCTTCACCTGCTTCTTTTAATATATCAATTATAATTCCATCATTACCTGGAGCCTTTCCTTTCTTCATAAATTTAATTGCATGTCTCACTTCTTCATTTAAAATTCTGGTCAATTCAGAAGATATAATAGATATAGGAGATACTTGTTCTTTATTACTATATAATTTCTTAATAGAATCTTCAACCCATTTCATGATGTCGTCTCTCTTTTTAGCAATAATTCCATCTTGTTTTCTTATTGCAGATATAAATTTCCTACCAATACCAAAATGTTGTTTTATACTCTTGAGACTTTTATTCTCTTCTACAACTTTTCTTGCTAGTTCACGGTTATACTTTCTTATATCATTTTCAACTCTTTTCCACACCATTTTACAAAATTTGACATATTCTACCCTTTTTAATGCCTCATTTTGTATATCTTCATATTCTTTCTTTTCTTCATAAATTCTCTAGTCTCAGTAGAAGCTTTATTGGTCAATTGCTGTTTTTTTTCTACCAGCTATCTTTATTGCAGTTTTTAAAGTGTATCAGTTATTTTCATATTAATTTCATTCAAATCTGAATCATGTTCAAAATCTACTAATACTTGAAACCGATTTGTAAGTTCTAATTTAAATTCATTAGAATGTTTCTAAAGATCAGGAATATCGTCTGTAAATATTGTTTTTCTTAATAATTTTTGTCTCATCCTACTAAGTAATGAACACTTCCTGTGTTAAATTTATTAAGAACATTACAAGCTTGAAATATGTATTTTCTGTTAGTCAAAATATAATCCAATTCTGCTGTACCTTCATTTGGATGCTTCCATGTTCATTTCCTTTTAACATTTTTTTCAAAAATAGAATTCATAATATAAAGTTTTTTTTCCTTCTGCAAACTCCACAAGTCTATGTCCTCTCTCATTTCTATTACCATAACCAAAATTACCTACAGCACTTTTATCTTTCATTTGTTTATTAATTCTAGGATTAATGTCTCTCATAACAATTTTAAAATGTTGTTTACTCTGATCAAAAGCCTTTTGTACATCCATATAAAAATCATCTACTACTTCATCACTATGAGAACTTGTTGGGGCATAAACCTGAATTATCTGCATTTGCTATCTGCAATTAAATTGTATAACTAAACTTGCCACTCTGTCTGATACACTATCTATCTCCACAATGTTGTTTTTCACTTTTTATTTATAATGATTCCTACTGCACTTGTATTTCCAATATTTGTGCCTTTATAGTAAAGTACATATCCACTTTTTAAATCAATTATCTCTTCTCCTTTTCTTCAAACTTCACAAAGTCCAATAATGTCCCATTTAATATATAACAGTTTTTCTAATTCTTGCAATCTTCCTTCACTTGAAAGGATCTGCAGTTGTAAGTACCTACATAAAAAGTCATCATCAAATGGCAGCCTGGGTCCACAACAGGAGGTTTTTAGCACCCTCCACCTTCTGCCACCAACCACTGCCTTGGTTGGTGACTTTACAGCCTCCTGGGAATAAGGGCCATGACTTATTTTTGTCTGTCATGATTGTATATATCTATTAGAAAAATATTTATCATTTACAAATACATTCATTCTGCCTTATCAGGCAACTGAGAAGAAAGACCATGTTGTTTCTTGATCTTAAACTCAGAGGTAAAAAGTCAATAAACTAATCACACTGGCTAATGCATGTTGGTGAGCAGCCCATCCATGTTCATATATTATGAATAATCACATAGTAATAACAGCTGCAATGACAAGAACTTATGGAGTGGACATTAGTAATTTGCACTGCTCGGTTTCTTTAAGGCTTCCAAGAGGAATCAAAGGGTCTCCTTTCAGTTAATAGCAAATTTCTTTCTGCAGCCATTTTTTTCAATAGTCACCTATAATTCATCATCATTTTAAACTGTCAATCATACAAATATTATTGAACTTTTTTGACAGTTGATGCAATTGCTAAAGTCACCTATTTAACTGGCTATGATTTTTTAAGCTTTAAACAATGTTATGGATGTAAAAGCATTAGGGTGTTCATCTTTTTTGGACAGTTTGGTCAAATACACTCAACTCATATTACATCTAAATTATTATTAATATGGGCCAATATTTGGTATTTATCAGCAGGGCTTTTGTATCTTAAGCATTTTCTTGCAGCAAACAATTGGCTTTGATTTTGTATAGTAATTCAAAGAATCTTTTGCAATAGGGTTTAAAATTCTTACAAAAAATTTACCAGACCTAACAAAAGACTGCAACTCTTTACATTTCTTAGTTTTTTCACATTTTTAACTGCTTTTACTTTTTCTGAGTCAAGGTTTATTTTTCCATAAATAATATGACCTATGAATTGAGACTTGACTTTGTCATTTTTGATTCTCAAAATAAAATTTGAACTTCCACAAAGTAAAGCTTTTGATGACATTAGTAGAAGTATCAGAAGAAATAATTCCTGTTTGTTAGAGAAAACTGAATATAAGGACTATATTTGCATTAAATGAAAATATATCAATTTCATATGTAAACAAAGGGAGTAAATGTCAAGCATTGTTAGCTGAGGGATCATCACAGCCACCTTGCAAGCAAGTAGTTGGTTGCAGATGGTTGTGGGTTCACCTCCCGTCCAATGCTATGACATATGAAAAAAATAAAAAAACAAAGGGAGTAAATAATTCTCCTTCAGGCTGCAACTTAAAATCACTCTAAATGTTGGACAAAGGATCAAGAATAAAATGAATCATCTATTTTGGGCAGCTCTTATGTTTTTAAGCACACCTGAGTCAACATTGTTGGTAATTCAGAGTAAAATTAATTTATCAACCAGATGGGATATAGCACTTCAGAGTTATTAAACTCATAATTAATAATACAAGGCTGAAGATAGCATCTCACTTTAACACCTTGATTGTAATAATTAAACAGGATTTAATATGTGAACTTTAAATTAATCACAGCTCAATGTATATGTAAATAAAGTGAGATAAATCTTGTTTAATTATTACAGCCAAGGTGTTAAAAGTGAAATGCTGTCTCCAGTCTTGTATAATAAATTACAAGTTTAATAACTTTTAAGTGCCATATTCTATCTGGTTGATAAATTAATTTGACTCTGAATTACAAACTATGTTGACAATAAGTATTCTTATAAACATCAGAACTGCCAAGAATAGATACATTCTATTCTTGATCCTTTGTTCAACATTCAGAATGCTTTTAATACATAGCCTGAGGAATGTAATTTACTTCATTTGTTTACATATACCTTAAGCTATGTTTAATTTAAAGGTTATATATCAATTTCAATCAAAATATATTTTGGTCAAGCACAAACAATCCTACCTAAGGGAAACTATAGAAACTTTTTAAACTAATAGCGTGAATAACAAGTATTAAATGAATAAACTGAAATCAGTATAAAAAATTACTCCAAGGAAAATATTTTACACTTTTAACCAATAGACTTATAAAAAAATAAAAGAATAAAAAAAATGAAAATTTAAAAGACCATATACTTTAAAAAAGTTAAGAAATTTACTATTATATTATTTGCCTAAATCAGAGGTCCCCAAACATTTTGCACTTAAGAGCGCATTCTATAACACCAGCCAGGTAGCAGGCACCATTTATTTTTTTCAACTAGGTGGCAAGCACCATTTATTTTTTCAATGTAAATTTATAGTTGGATATTGTTAATAATACACATAATGTACAAAAAAATATTTATTATAATATATATTGTTTGAAAAATATTTATTTCAAAAATAAAATTTTAACATATAATTAACGTTTACATTTTTATGCTGTAAAAGTATATAGTATGCCCTACAATTTAATTACAATATAATACAATAATTTATAAGAAATTTTAAAAATTAAATTTATTTGTATCAGATAAATAATTTTTTATCATGTTTGGATAGCAGTGGGCACACGTAATATTGTCTGCGGGTGCCATGGTACCCGTGGGTATAAGGTTGGGGACCCCTGGCTTAAATGATATGTATTTTTTAAGAAATATTTAAAAACTTCTGATTCTATCATGCATTCTCAAAATATAAAAATAAAGACATCTGGCAAAAACAAATGATTCCCAAAATACATTTTCATGCTGAATCAGCACTTGCTATCCTAGGAATCAATCTCTTACACATGCTTTTTGCACTCCAACAGATTAATAAATAATTACTGTATTAGACAAGATATTGTGTCATTCCTAGCACAGTAAATACATTAATTTATTTATTTGAAGTTAATTGACTCAATTGTGATTGCAGAATATTGAATAACTATAAATGAAATTATACTAATGTGGTACTGATAAAAAACTAAAACTGATGAAGATATATGTAAAAGATTTTGACTCAGGCCAAATGAAGGGTGTTGTTTCACCATGAAATGCATATTGGAGATTATTTATATATTCAAACTTTGTTTGTTTAAAGAAATTCCAAATGTAAGTTGCTATTCAGGATGGCAGTCATGTCATAAATTGACTATTTTTATTTATTTATTGGTATATTAAAAATTGTAGATGTAATTCCAGTATTTATTTAAATAATTTGATTTATTTTTGTTTTTATAAATATTTTCGTATCATCATCACTATCCATTTCAACCATTATCTATCCACTGCATATCTCTCTAAGTTCAATCCAACTTTTCTGATCTTTAGCCTTTCTTTTCCAAATCATTCCAGGACATTTTTATTTTATCCTTCCATTTCACATGTCTTTTACAGTCAGTTGAAATCCACTTTAAGATTTCAACTGTCCATCTGTTATCATCTCTATAAGTATGTCCAACCCAACTCTTCAGTTTCTTAATTCATTCAATAATGTCAGTATCACCCTTTTTTTATTATCTCTCACACATGTATTTCATTTTCAATCTCTTTCTGTTACTTCTTAACATGCATTTCTCTATACTTCATTAAGTGGTCTGAAGTCTCTGTATTGCTCTTCTGTTAAGTGCCCAAGTCTCAGATCCATAAGTAAGAACTAGTAAAACACATTTATTAAAAATTTCCCTTTTCAATTACATAGGCATATTTTCTTTTAATATTAATTTATTTGTACCAAAAGCAGTCCAAACAATTTTAATTCTATGATTAATATCGGCCATCATGTTTCCATCTGTAGCAATAATCTGAACAAAGTATTTGTAATTGTTATCTTCTAAATCATCATTATCAATCTTTATTTTCATCTTTTGAAAAAATCCATTGAACATTAGTTTTTTGAACATTTACCCTTAATACTACTTTCTTAGTTTAATATGATAACTCTTGAAACATTTTCTGAAGCCTTAAAGCATTATTTACTTTTACTCCCTTAGCTTCCCATTTTAATCTTCAAAATAGTTCTTCCAAAACTGCTGTAAAAAGTTTTGGAGATATGGGGTCACCCTGTCATATATCCATCTCATTGTTAATTATTTAGCATCATTGTGTAATCTAATTGTTGTTGAATTTTTACAAATAGTCTTCAAAATATGTCAATATTCTGGTCTATATTTTGAAGAAATGCTTCTAGAATCAAATGCCTTTTCATAATCTACAAATCCAAAGTATAATGGCAACTCATATTTATTGGTTCTTTCTATAACTTCTCTCAATACTAGGATATGATTCATTGTACTAAAACCACCTTTAAATCCAGTTTATTCTTGTGATTAGTTAAAATTCAAAGTTCACTGTAGATCAGTTATAATTATTTTGGTAAAAATTTTGTATAGAACTGATAAAAAAGTGATAGGTCTGTAATTTCCAATATCTTTTTATCATCTTTTTTAAATATTAATACTACATTCTTTTCAATCATCTGGTACATTTTTATCTTTTAGATATTTAGAATATAACTTTGTCAAAAAAAAATTATATTTCTTCACCTACTTTTTTAAAGATATAATTCCCTCATTATCTATAGCTTTTCTCTTCATCATAAATTTAATTTCATGACTCACTTCTTCATTTATAATCCCGGGCAATTCAAAAATATAGTAGTTGAAGGAGGTACTTTCTCTTGTTTTTTTATTGCTATATAATTCTTGGTAGAAATCTTTTTACATATTTCATAATATTATCTCTGTTTTAGTAATAGTCCCATAATTTTTTTAAATTTATTTCAGAAATAAGTTTCCCACAATCATGGTACAAGTTGATATGTATGAAAGCAATATGACCATTACAGGGTACCACCAGGCGATAACCTGGAACCAGACTAGAAAGGGATAATTTTGTTAACCATTTCAAGGAAGCTGGTCATAATTTATTTTCTATTAGTGATCATATTCACAACAAAAAAAATTGTTGAGGTACATAGACACCCACCTGAGAAGATGCTTGTTTACCTTAAACAGAGTAAAATTTGATAATAAAAAGGTAACACTATGGAAATAAGATAATTTATTTCTTAATATTCTGACAATTTAAAATTCATAATGTAAGAATTAAGATATACTAAAATACCAATCTTTTTATTAATTCAATGTTTTAATATGATCTAATGAATTTGTTTAATCCATAATTTTAAATCCCTATACAACTAACTTCTTATCTTTTCATTAAAAGTCTTTTACAAACAATATTTAGTGAAACTGAATCCTATTCTAAATAACTATTAATTAAGGAATGAATAAAGTACATACCTGTGAGATGTATATGTAAAAAGCTTTAAAACAATTGAAATGATAATTAAAGAAAAATGAACAACTGAATTTACTGTTCACTCAAGGATGACACCAAGACACAAGTGAGCAAATTTTAGTAATCTAAATATAGAGATTATCTGATGCAATATTGCAAGTGAGGTCCATTCCTATTTTAACAGAGAAGATGGCATGGGCACATACAACAGACTTGACAAATAATAATAATTATACCAAAATCTCTCTCAATCTGAGTTTACTTAGAATAAAAATAAACCCCAAAATCATATCGATAAAATAATTAACATTTGCTTAAATGTAAAATATTTCCTTTAGAATAAGCACCGAGAAATAGACTGAACCAAGATTCATTAGATCATATTGCCAATAATAACTGTTATACATAAAATCATAAAACAGAATTAATATATGAGGAAAATATTACATATTATAAGTAAATAAAATTGAGTTATATTTATAATACACTCCCTTGCATCTAATGTTACTTTCCTGGCAGTTCAAGTTTTAAGCATTGGCTACGACCAATTTGGGAGTTAAGTTGGTTGGCTTACAAGCATTGTTGGGAGGGATTCTACCATTAACTGTAATTTTTTTTAGCTTTACATTGGTAAAAGTCCACCTTTTCATAGATGTACTACTTCAGGTAGCTAACTTATGATTTTTCATCTTTTGGACAATGTCTTTGCATTTATCACTCAGCATATGTAGATACCGTTGGTAGAAAAGAATTCCCAGGAGGAATCGTGGTTTTCTCTAAACAGAATACATTGATGAAACTTGCAATGAGATAAAAAAAAGACTGCTTAATTTAAAAAATAAATTTGTTTTTAGGGTCTTTTCAGAATCCCCCCCCCCCTTCTATCACTTAACATTTTCTTTTTCAAATTTTAAACTTCAGATCTATTTTTACTAACATTTACGAATAAAATGCAGCACAAATATTTTTTTACTATTACTTAAATTCCATGTCGCCTTTCTGACTAGGTTTATAATATTCTTGATCAGTAATTTTTCAGTGCAATTAAAGACTCATTCAATAGAAAAGAAAAATTTATAACTACATTATTTGTTTTAACATTTTCTACAATGGAGCATATCTTTTTCTACCTCTCTTCCCACCATTTATATACTACTGTATAATAATAATAAAAACTTTTATTAGATGTGTGATTAATTAATAGATTAGTGCTACCCATCTATTTTAGTTGTATATAAATATAAAAGAATAAATGCTACATGAAAATCTAATATCTATTTTCTACTAAATTAGATGTAAATAAAATGTCTGCTATTTTATTATGATGTGAAAAATACTACCTCATCACTCCTCTCTCAAAGAAATTAAAAAAAAGTTTAAAAAAAGCATTCCTAACTTTTGCCTCTTTGCTCTATTTCTTTTCCCTTCCCTGGTTTTCTTCTCCCTTTCTTTGATTTATTTACAGTTTTTCTGAGGTCCTCAATCATTATTTTCATTTCTTTAATTTCTTTGCTGTCCTTTTTATTTATTTTTAAACTCTGAAATAGCTTTTAGAACATCATCCATTCTTAATAGTTCGGGAGTTTTAAATGTCACCTCCGGGCTTTCTATTAAAGTTTTTTCTTTATTCATATTTTCTTGCTATCATTCTATTCAAATTTTTCCAAATTTACTCCCAGATCCTACCTAATCCCTACAACTGATATTCTTTCCCTCTCCTCTTCCCAGGACATTTTACATTCTAAAGCCTTCATGTTGGAGTTCTATTTTATCTTTTATGGACTGGATATAACTATGTTGTGGTACAAGTTGACATGTACTATAACAATATGACCACTACAGAGTGCCACCAGACCATAATCTGGAACTGGATTAGAAAGGGATAATTTTGTTAACCATTTCAAGAATGCTGGTCATAATTCTTTTTCTTTTAGTGATCATATTCACAACAAAAAAAAATTGTCGAGGTATATGAACACCCACCTGAGATAAATAGCTCTACCTTAAAAAGACTAAAATTTGATAATAAAGAGGTGACACTATGGAAATAAGGCAATTTATTAATTAAAATTCATAATGTAAGAATTAATGTATACTAAAATACTAATATTTTTATTAATTCAATGTTTTAGTGTGATCTAATGAATTTGTTTAATCCATAATTTTAAATCCTTATACAACTAACTTCCTGTTTTCTCCCTGAAAATCTTTTACAATCAATATTTAGTAAAACTGAATCCTATTCTAAATAACAATTAATTAAGGAATGAATAAAGTACATACTTGAGAGATATGTGCAAAACACCTTAAAACAATTGAATGGTAATTAAAGAAAAAAAACTGAATTTACCAATTAATCAAGGATGATACCAGGACACAAGTGAGCAAATTTCAGCAATCTAAACAGAGATTACCTGGTGCAATATTGCAAGTAAGATCCATGCTTATTTTAACAGAGAAGATGGTTTTGGCGCATATAATAAAGTTGACAAACAGTAATAATTATATCAAAATCTCTTTCAATCTGAGTTTACATAGAATAAAAATGAATCCAAAATCACATTAATAAAAGAATTAACATTTGTTTAAATGTAAAATAACTCTTTTAGAATAAACCCCAAGGGATAGACCGAACCAAGATTAATTAGATCATATTGGCAATAATAGCAGTAATATGCATAAAATCATAAAAGAGAATTAATATACAAGGTAAACATTACATATTATAAGTAAATAAACTTGAGTTATATTTATAATACATTCTCTTGCATCTAATGTTACTTTCCTGACAGTTCAAGTTTTAAGAAAATAATGTCTAATTTCATCTTTGCAAAGTAATTCATGATTACCCATTTCAAATATTGAAGAACAGTTCCCTTTGGTGAAATATGATATACATTAATAGTATTGATTAAGATCATTTTGGGAGTAAAATTGGTCAACTTACAAGCATGTTGGGAGGGATTCTGCCATTAACTGTAAATTGTCATTCTAGCTTTATGTTTACATGTATGTTGGTAAAAGTCTATTATAGATGTACTGTTTTTGCTCATGATTCCTTGTCTTTTGGGCAATGGCTCTACTTTCACCACTTGGCATAAGAGAGGGGAAGAGAATTACCCGGAGGAATCAGTTTTTTTTAGCCAGAATACCTTGATGAAGCTTGCGACGAATTTTAAAATAAATTTGTTTTTATAGTAATTGCAGAATACCCTCCCCTCCTTTTACACAATATTTTCTTTAAATTTTGCATTTCAGTTCTATTTTTACCAACATTTACAAAGAAAATGCAGCACAAATATTTTTTCTTTTATTACTTAAATTCAATGCTTTTATCTTTCCAACTGGGTTTATAATTTCCTTGATCAGTAGTTTTTCGATGCAATTACAAAGGAAAAATATTTTCTACAATCTAGCATATCCTTCTCTTTCTCTCCTCCTTCCCATTATTTGCATACCAATGTATAAATATCCAACATGTATATAAGTATTACACAGTATAAAAAATTTTTAAATAAAAAATTACAAAAATACTAATTCATGAAGTGCTTTCGATACTGTATACCAGATTCATGGCAATTAATTTACTCTGAATGGTTAATATTCCAGTGCTTGTTTTATGAGATACTCATATTATGTTGAATAAATATGTCATTAGACTTAGCAATAAACCAAGCCTCTTTCAACTTTTTTTCCCTATCCTTAGGGTCATTGCAAATAGCATTAACTATTTGAGGAAAGCATTCATGTCCACTAATTTTCTCATGATTAAAAAATACTGAATTCACATGAGTCTGATTGTAATGCTATTTATTATCAGAAAATGAAAGCTAATATATCCCAACAAGGTTGATATAGGAAATCTAAAATGGAATCTCAGCTTCATCCAGTATTTTTTAATCATGAGAAAATTAGTGGGCTTGAATGTTTTCCTCAAATGATTAGAGCTATTTGCAATGAGCCTAATGAGAGGAAGAGGAAGTTGCAAGAGGCTTAATTTATTACTAAGACTAATGATGTCATTAATCAACATAATATGATTGTCCTATTGAGCATGCTCTGGCATATTAACCATTCAGTGTAAATTAGTCACAATGAATCTGGTATACAGTAATAAAGTGCTTAGTGAATTAGTATTTATGTTTTATTTTAAAAAATTTTACTCTGTGTAATATTTATATACATATTGGACATTCACATTTGGAACAGAGATGGTGATTTATTTATTTAATACCAATGTATAATAATAAAAAAAACTTTAATTATATTTGTGATTTAGTGTCACCCATTTATTTTAGTCCACATATATATAAATTTTACATGAAAATCTAATATATATCTATATTCTACTAATTTAGTTAACAATATATACTTTCTTTCTACTAATTTAGTTAACAATTATACTTTCTTATATCATTAGCAACTTTTTTTCACACCATTTCAGTAGAATATGAATTCTTATCTCCCTAACTATTATAAATTTAATTTATAATTTAAATGGTAGAATTTACGAGAAGAAAAACAGAAGATCAGATTAATAACTAACAAAAAATATTGTATAGTAAGACTTATAAAATATTTAAAACATCATTACATTAAATTATAAAATAATAAGTATTTAAACATTACCATCCTTTAAGTGATTACCCTTTTAAACACTAATGTTTTATCAATGACTTCAGTTTAAAATACCTTTTATGTTAAGCTTAACATTTCCCCCTTCATTTGCATGCTTTACAATATGAAGTATATCCCAGTATTTAAGATGCTGGATATCATTCTTGAAGATGTAGAAATAATATTTTTAACTCCTTTAGCAGCTTTAAATTTTAATTTATTCAGATCATATTTCCTTAGATCATATTTCTTCATCTCTCTAAAGACAAATATTCCAAGGGAGAGGACTTTTATTCAGCAATTATTTATAAGTATTTTCCTTTTTAAAACATAAATTTATCACAATTCAGAAATGGTAGTTCAAGTTTGATTAAATATCAGGCTGAAGATAAATAATTAATCCGGGGTAAATGATAGATACACAGGAATTACCACCATAACCCATAATATTTATTTTATATATTTATCTTTCTTCATAACTTGGCTGCTAATAAAAATAAAGTTTTTACAAGCTGCTAATGAAGATTTTAAAACAAAAGACAAATTGGAAATGCTGGCAAGAATGCTAGTTTTTAATAAAAATGTTAAATCACATTTTATTTAAACTATCATTGATTGAAATAATAAATTATATGCTATTAGTTTTCTAATCATATTTTTTTAAACTAATTTTATTAATTACAATAAAAATATTTGTTTTCAATTAATAAAGCAATATTAAATCTTTTTTAATCATATTTTATTTCAAAGTGTGAATAATAGCCATTTGAACCTTGAACTTTAATCTTAAAGACATCACAAGCAAAGCTAAATTTGTAAACAAAAAATAATTTTTTTTTCCCCCTTCTTTTAACTTATTTGAATAATCATCCTTTTTTTTAATATCATTTTTATTAAAACTGTACCCAAAAATAACCATCACTTAACTTCTCTTGTAGTCAATTATGTATCTTGCTTTGCAACCAATACATATATATATGAAAATTCATGAAAATATAATATTTTTATAGATTTATTATGATGTAAAAAATTGAGGATTATATTCATCTAAACAATCACAGATAATTTTGCCTTTGGTGTTGTTCCATCATTTATTAATTGACAGTCCTGGGGCTAATCAACTGTTATCTAGTAATCTGTAAGAATTCTTTCATCTTGGGTTTATTTATAATAATATCTTTCTTTCAACCTAGTTTTAGACATTTTATAAGTCTGAGTTTCAGAAGGCATATCTTTTGACATGTAAATAGCATTTTATTTTCCCCAGAAAGTTGTATATATAAAATTCAATATTTTCATAAGTTTATTATACTGTGAACAAAAGAAATGGGGGATTATATATATGCAAAGATTGTTTGGCACGTATCTGCACTACCTGCAATCAAAAGAAAGGCAAGTTCCATCACTGCAGTAGAAAGAATATAGAAACAACAAAAACTATAGACACCAAACAATCACCTAAAACAGACAATAATATTGAAAATCACACTGATAATCACAAGTCTACAACATCAAAATACACTAAATCTATAGACATAACTCCCACAGGTGTAACACCAGATCACAACAATACAACCAAAAATAGAAATGATAAACAACTACATCAAGAACACCTCATCCCATTTTAAACCAATACACATAATATTCAGCCAATAAACAGTACAACATCCAAAAAAGGCTATGAATCAATGCTTGGCAAACCTTCAGACTTGAAGTCATTTCCAATAGAAGAAACAGACATCAGAATCAAAATAGACAAAAATAATACCCAATCACCTAGGAAATTACAAACTAAACAAAATACAATAACTCCTCATCCTCAAAAAGAAAAGCAAACCAATAAACCAAAGAAAGAACTCAACACATCACACACCAAAATTCCAAACCTGGGGAAAAAGGATGGTTTACCTTGTCATTGGAATCAGGATCTTTCACAAGAAGTAGAGCTAACATGACAAACTATACCAAATATTAATAAATGGAAATTAAATGTTCTGGATAAATCAAGCTCAGATGACGATATGAATTCTGGGTTTATACCACAACTACTCACATTAAAAACAGATTCACAAGAATCACAAAGTAAACATAGAGTGTCATGGGAAAAAAAGAAAAGGAAAACCTCTGAGCACTCTGATACTGATTCAGCACCAATGGAAGATGATCCCTACTTGGAATTACAGATTCTATGGAAAATGAGGACCTTCCAGTACTCATGGAATCAAATCAACTTCAACTCCCATTGGGAGAAGCATCAGATCAAGAAAACAGTTATAGTCATTTACTTCCAAATTCTCCCTGAGATCATGGGCCAGCTGAGGGGGCAGGGACATTATATTATGAACTATAAAATCACAGGGATTAATTTTCATAGCCTCAACTCCTTGGCCTGTGCTCACTCAATTAGAAATTGAATAAGCATTAACTCTCCCCACATCCTACTAATGGGGGAAACCACATTTCATAATAACATTGATACTAAAATAGAAATATTAATTGCCACCATGGGCTTCACTAAATTTTCAGTTGGACATTTAGCAGCTGGAGGGGTTGGAGTATTAATTAACAAAAAATTTCCCCCAAACAAATTCTGTATACTCTATTTGGATAACAACTTAATCTTATTAGAAATAGACTATTGGGGCTACAGCATAAATCTAGCTTATATATACACTTCAAACAATCCTACTATTTATCACAAAATCATTCAGACTATAAATGCTATCCTTAGCAACAAATCAGGCTCTATTTATATTGGGAGATTTTAACACATATGGTCATTTTAACTTAAAATTTCTTCCACTGATAAACAGAAACTTGATGTGTGGGGAGGGATTCCTTCCTCCCGGATCCTACTCCTTTTACATCAAATCCTACCAAACCCTAATAGACCTATTATATTATTCACCAGATTTACACTTTCATCTAAATGCAAAACTTTTACCAGTTTCGTTGTCAGACCGTATGGCCCTTATAGTTACTCTTAAAACCATGGCTGGCCTCCCAACCCTAGAGGCCCTTCACAAAATCATGCAAGTGGGTAACAAAATCAAGCATGACAAAGGCTATAGTGTCTGAATCTTATATATATTTTCACAAAATCAACATCTTTTCAAGACCAGCTGAAGAAGCCTGGTTTTCATTTGTAGGCATTCTACAGACAATATTAAAACACCATACCATGAAAGCCAAAGGCCCTAATGGCCTCTTCAGAGATCTTCTACAAATAGAGAATCAGCTTCAGATGCTCCAAGGTCAACCTATCAAAACATAAGATATATACAGTCTTAAAAACCTAAACCAATCAAGACAAAAATCCCTGGCGGAATACCTATCCATCAGGAGAGCCAAATGCTATTTATCTCAACAGCACCACTGGACAAAAGGCTACTTGAGATGGGCACTTGGAGGGAAAATAACAAAACCACTCCCATCTCCATCATTGCAGATGGGAAAACCTTTCTTGGAACACCTTTGATGAACACAATGAAAGAACACTTCCGGCAAAGGATGCAAACCGCAATCTTCAATGGCACACAATCTTGGTCTGAAGTTGATCCACTGGTGACACACAGGATCACAGAAAACCTACTCCAACAGAAAATATCTTTCCTTCCAGATGGTGTACAGCCTGGATTACATGGGATTCCCAGATTTCTAATCCTACACCTCAATCAATTTGCAATTCCCATAATGAAGAAGATGGTGGATTACCTAGCAACTGGTAATAGAGAGATACCTAACCTTTATCCAGTGGCACTGGTTTCATTTATTAAAAAAAAATCAGGTTATGGATCACTCAAACATCAGACCTATTTCCATGACACCCCTTCTAATTAAAATTGTAGAATCCGTGATCAAAGAACTTATCCAGCCAATTGTCTTAAAGCACATATCTAACAAACAATATGCCAGAAGAGCTCCTCTACTGCACATGCAATGGTCAACATAATCTCCATCATTGATTATGTTAGAATCCACTGGAAGTCAGGGCCAATAGCTGTCCAACTGGATATCACTGTAGCCTTTGACTCAGTACATATAGACATACTCTTAAATATTTTGACCGAGTATGATGTTCCTGCGGCTGCTGTCCAGATCATAAGCAATTTACTATACAACGGGGAAATTTTTATCACTATGGATGGTAACATTACCTCCGGATTTAAACAAACACAAGCTCTCCCTCAGGGTTTCCCCCTCAGTGCTCTATGCTTCATCACATATATAAATCCTCTCCTGATGGATTTGGAAAAAAATCTATCAGAGCTCTTTATACCCAATTTAAACAGAGAATTTAACACGTTTGCCTACATGGATGATGTAATGATCATCCTACCATCAAGAAAACATATTCCTTTACTACAAACAATATTAAGCCACTATACAGATAAATACAGGCTGCAATTCAACCCCAGCAAGTCTGCCACCTGGCAAATTATTTCAGGAAGGAAAATCAACACCTTCTTCTCTGCCAAGCCACAGAGATATCTTGGGTTTTCCATCTTCAAAGCTACCACAGCAATGTCCAAAGAGATTCAGGATAACATCCTGGAAACAGCAAACAAATTCATTATTTCCTTGTCACAAGTCTACTTTTCCCTCCCTGGCAAGGTAGCACTAATTAACATGAATGTGATGCCAAAAATATCATACTTTCTTCCATTTATCAAATTCAACAAAAGCTTCATAAATAAAATAAATGGATCTCAAGGCTTTTCTGGAGAGGTAAAATGGTCGCAATCAGCCTCAAAGGCACTCTGCAACCAAGAAAGCTAAATGGTCTTGCTCTTTACTCCTTTCAGGCATTGATTTACCCAAAAAACTCACAACATCATACACAACTTGGTAGCATCATATGGTTTTAATACAATTCTCCAAAAAGCTTTGCTTCAAAAGGTAACACCCACTGACCGACTCCCACCAGGCAGACAAACATGGATCACTAGAATCACAAGTCTTATCAAACAGCACTGTCCAATAACCGACTCCACACTCAATTCTAAAATATCATTATGGCAAGCATACACAATCCTCCATCCAATCTTACATCCTGTAATCAATACACTTTATTACAATAATCAGAAACTGGTATCCAACTTTAAAAGATGGAGTCTAGAGGCCAAATACCTAGACTTCCTCATTAAATACAACATTAATGGACTATCTACTAATCACTTCTACTTTTACAAGTGAGGTCACAACAACATAGATCTTACTTGCAGCATTTGCATGAACGGTGATGAGACATTGGATCACCTCTTCTCACAATGTATGGGACTCGGAGTGATCCAAAAAATCATACTCTCCAACACCAAGATAGATTTCCAACTGATCTCTTCTCTGAAGGATATTATCAATACTAAAACCTATCCAATAATACGTCTCTCAATATTTTTGAACTATGCCATATGGGTTACATGTTGTAAACTAATCATGGAACTCCCAAAACAATGATTAAAATCCAGAAAAGAGACCAACTCCTGGCCTTGTCAAAAGCATTTGAGGACACTTGGACATTATACAATATGCCAAACTAACAAGGCAAAAAAGGGGGGCTAACAATCAGATAACAAATATGTGAAAGATTTAATGTTCACACCATATTGCACAACATAGACTCATCAGAACTCCAAATGGAAATAACAAGATAGTTAGAACAACAATGTAAACCTCATATGTATCGTTACACACCACTGTATACATTAGAAATAATAAATTATTATTGAAACTAAAGAAAAAGATATAAACAAACTTTCTCTAGTAACCTATAAAAGCTCTCTTGTCTTGAGTCTTCTGAATCTTGATACCTATAAAAATAGCTAACTGTGTTTAAATTCTTATAACAATTTGGGTTAGAAGTAAAAGAATGATCTCCTTTTTCTAATTAAACTCAGCAAAAAATATTAATATAGATTACTAGGGAAAAGTTGTTTTGCCTCAGAATTATCAATTAGTAATTGATGATTTTTTTAAACAAATGGCAAATTACATGGATTAATCCCCAAGTTCCTTTCCTTATATCTTATATAAATGAATTCAATTATTTAAAACACAACCATCCCATAAATGCTATTATTCACGAGCCTGAAAGTGTTCTCCACTACAGTTAACAAAATTAACATACAAAATAAACTTTTACTTAGCAAACATTTGAAATGTTTAAGCAAACTAATTAAAACATATATTATAAAATTAATCTTCTTAATTTTTTTTTGTTTTTGTGAACATAATCCTACATTGCTAATTGAATATTGTTATATGTAACTGTGTATTTTGAATGTTGCCTTGACAACAAAAATATGTGGACTTATAACTCAAAAATTATTTTGATTTACTTATAATGGAAAATTTGTTTAATTAAAATTGCTACTAGTATGAATACTTAAAAATATTAATGATTTCTGATCTTATATATATTGTAACAATACACATCCTTGTCATATTGGAGCCTTTTTGGATTAATAATTTTCCAAATCTAAAGAGCTCATGTAATTTTAACATATAAATATATAAGCCTTAATACGCCTCTTTATATATTTTTAAAGCAAATTGCTGGGAACATATATAAATAAAATACTGAAAGCCAGAACTGCAATTGAATATTATTTTTTATAGGTAGTAGTATGGAAAGATTTTTATAATTTACATATGTGGTCATGTGTATTGGTTGTATAAGATAAACTAGATAGCTATAAATAGCTTGAAAGTCTGATTTCAAATCCCTTCAAATTACATACAGTATTGATAATATATTTGTATTTAAATATTGCATACTCAGACACATTTGCATACCATTTATCATGATGCATGCATAAAGAAATTTTAAATAAAAAATGTTAGTTTTTGGCAGGTTATAAAAACTAAATGTTCAAAAATACAATAATGGGCTGATTTATCAATGATGAAAATCCTAAAGATTCTCATAGAGATTTATTGCAATAAATATATTATTAAAAGATCCCCATTTTAAAACAATCTTTTATATTCTCAAGATTTTGATTTATCTCTCATACTCAAAGCAATCATTCTTATGAGACTTTATTATTCATCATGGAGTTATTGGGAATGACTGGAATGGTGTATTGAAAAGATATTGAATGAAGATATGTTTAATCCATTGAATAAAAACATTGTTCACAAAAAAATTCAGAGTGAGAGGGGACAGTCTGAGATGGTGAATGGTTGTGATTAGATGAAGTTGAAATAATGAACGAAATAATAAAAACCGAACAAACTCGAATATCTAGTACAGAGAATTTCTTCAGTAATAAAAGTTACATATAATATTCTTGATACATTTTTAAATCTTCAAAAGCTATAATAGTCACATCTGGATTTAATTTTGAATAGAATGATCCGGGATGTTGAAATACTTTTCATCAAACAAATGTGATAATAAAACTCACACTAACAACCCTTTTGAAAAAACTAAAAATTTAAAGTTCTACAATATTTGTTTTTATTTATTTTTAAATCATTCACAAATAAAACTGATACATATTGTACTATTTTAAATTATTAATTGAGGAAAAATAGCAATGAAAACCAATACTACAGTTTGCCAACCATAATATAACGTAAAGGATTCTAATTAATATTATATTTGTTAATGCACTTACATGGTTTGTAAAAATTAAATGAAAACCAAATCTAAGGGGAATAGCACAATTATTTCACATAGCCATAGGTTCAACCATGTAAATGGCATAATTCTCTGTTTTTGCAGAGAAATAGCACCACCAAGTGATGTTCAGTGGCTATTTAACCAGTACCTATATTTTTTTGAGGTAATGATATTAATGTGCGCAATCCACAAAAATATTTAAAAAAAAAAAAAATTTATTGTTTTTAAAAGTTAAGTAACCATTCCTTATGAAAAACAAACTTGTTTTTATTAACAGCAATTGCCTTAACAGATTAACATAGTGGTAAAACCCAAATCTGGCTGTTTCTGGATTAATTCCAAAAAAAAATATTTAAAAAAAAATTGATTTGGACAGTTTTGTGGAATTGCTGTGCTCAAATCATCACTTTACTAAATAATTACACGTGACTTCCAAACAAGTTATATTAGCCATGCAATGTATTAAAGGCTTTATTTATTTAGATTTCAATTGATAGATCCACTAATGGTTTTACGAAGTCTTTCAATTCTTATGCTATAATCATAGATTTGATAATCATTAACTATGCAGTTTGTGTGTTGAATTTGATCATATTTACAGAGATCAGTGGCTTTCAAACTTCATTTATAAAATAGATTAATTTAATAAATGTGATTTAATTATTTTAATTTATTGATGAGACTCTATTTATATCTAGGGAAATCAAATCTATCTGGTAATATGGGTGGATCTGGAAAAACAAAATTTAGTTGGAACTTCATAAGAAATCTATTTTTTATGTCACAATTCTTTGATTTTTTGAGATTTTTGTCTGAACAAGGAATTTTGATTTGAGAGTGGTAAAACTATATCTTGAGTTATTGCCAATTCTGATCTATATTTCATCTTGTAATAAATTTGGGTGAGGTTTTTTCAGATATTTGGTGAGGATTATGTGAAAAAACAGGAAGCCACTGCAGAAGAGTGGATATAAGTGTTCTCTTAATATCTTTTATAATAATATTTAATTGAAAATCTAAAAGTTTACTATAGGCACTTTTTTTTTTCAAATAGAATCACAGTATTACCATTAAAATATTTTAGTCGTAAAAAAAATCCATCAATAAAATACTTTTATCCTATCACCAAATAATACTGAACAGCTGCTTTTCATGAAGATCATATTTAGAAATTGTTATTAATTTAACTTAAGTTAGGATGTATTCTAAGGCCACTACTAAGAAGCACGGAGTAGGATTGTGTTGCAATTTATTATTAGAAAAGGTTGTAATCATGTTGCAAGATATTTTCTTATTGTTTAGATGAAAACTGGTCAGTTAGAAATAAGATTCTAGTATTTGAAAAAAAAAATCCAAACTTTTCATACCCTTATTAAGATATTTTTCAATTTCTGGAATTTTGTCTCTTCAGTGAAATCAAAACAATTTCATCAGCATAGATGAATTTTCTGCATTCTGTATCTGGAAAATCACTGCTGAATATATTAAAGTAGAAGAGAAAAGTGGCAGCAAGTTCTGCTCAATTTTCTATCTTGTATGATTCTCATTTAATCTAACTTGAGTTTTTTTTTTTATTGGAGAGCATATTTAAGGATTTTAGAGACTTTTATAAGAAAATAATTTTTTTCAAACAAAATCCTGAAGCCAAGTTTATATCAATAAAAGTAACACTAATTTTTGATTTATTTTGAAAGTCTATTTCAAGTTTTGTCCTGATCTAAATTTAGCTTTCTTTGTAGGCAGATGGCTCCAACATTTGTTAAAATTTTTATTAATGTGACTCTTTTAAATAACTTCTAGGGAACACATAATAATGGTACTGAACTACTAAACATCACATGATCACCATATCCTATGCTTACACAAGCTGTTGTTAACACAGAAGTAAAACTCTCCATACAGTAGTGCCACTCAGTGCAAATCCAAAGCAATCAATGGATGCAAAAAGATTTGCAAATGAGTAGGCACTAGATAGGGATTTTATGCACAAACCTTGCATCCACTGATTACTCTGGATTGCACTGGGTGGCTCTACTGTATGGAGAGTTTTGTCTCTGTGAATAATGAAATTAGGGAAATATTTTTTTGGCTATATTTAAAATGCCTAGAGTTTGATATTATATCAAATTTTTGGAATAGATTTTGTACTACTAAGAGTTTTAAATAAACATGCCAACTATGTTTTTGGATTTGAGTCTTAAATGTTTTAGAAACTCTGAAAGTATAATATCTACTACTAAGGTTTTTCCTAGTTTATGATAATCTTGGGTTTAAAATCCCAATACATAAGTCTTGCAATCTTATTAGCAGTGACAATGACAATTGTTTTAAAGGTGCTTCTATAACCATCCAGATAGTATAAAACTGATGAAGCCTTCTGAGTAAATATAAAATTTGTTTTTCCATAGTCTTTCTTAATTTTTCTTTTCTAGCTTATCCAATGATTTTACAACGTTGTCAGCAATTTCTAGATCTTTGGTAGACAAATGTTAATGATGTTTCATTCTGAATAAATTGCTTTTAGTATCCTTAAAGTATGACCATTTGGAAGCTGTATAAGTTTGCTAAACATATTAAAGCAAAAGGAAATTGAGGGGATGCATTGATTCCAATTATCCTTAAATTTCATCTCGGAACATAATAATTATTTACTATGTGAAAGTGAATTTCAATAATGATTAGACTCATTTAAATAAAAAGTCACATTATTATGTTGATGGATTTGTCACTTGCTTCAGTGACACTTTAAAAGAGCAATTATTATTCAAAATATGTATCCTGTGGAAATTGGTTGAATTTTTAGTCATGTGATAATGTATAAAAAAATTAGAAAATAAAAATGGCATATTGATGATATTATATTATTTGACTTGATTTTATATTTCAATGCTGATATATTATTTGTTATTTTATTGTAATATTTACGCTAGCCATTGTTGAATTTATATATATATATATATATATATATAGTATCATATATAAATATATATATATTATTATATTATCATCCATATATATATATATATCCATCCTTGAGAATAGGAATAAGTGACCCTGTTAGCAAAAAAAGAATAGAATGAATCCCATCTATTATTTAAGTTTTTGATATCTATAAACTACTAGTTGTATTTATATATTGAACTATTTACATTATCTAATATAAGTTTGAATGTCTTTAAAAAAATTTAACTTTATTTAAATATTCCAAATACATTCAACTATTAGTAATAATGCATCAAATAGGTTAGTATATGCACAACATTTTGAGAGGTATTATTCTTCCCTCTTCTTCAAGTGTTGCTGCATTGACCAGTGACAGTACTAGCTTGGGAATTGAACCTGGACCCTAGATTCTTGAGTACTGAATTTTAAGGTAATGCTCTAATTCAATACTCAAGAGTCTAAGGATCCAGGTTCGATTTCCAAGCCAGTACTCTCACTGGTCAGGTCAGCAATACCTAAAAAAGAGGAGAGAATAATATCTCTCAAAACATTGTGCATATACTAACCTGTATGCTATTACTAACAGTTGAATGTATTTGGAATATTTAAATAAGTTAATTTTTTCTAAAGACATTCAGTACTCATATTAGATGATGGAAATAGTCCAGTATATAAATACAACTAAAACACTATCATCACAAACCTTCAGGAAAACACTATAAACTACTATTTTGTTATTAAAACAAGATTACTGAAGTGAAAATGCTTTCTCCACTCTTCTGTAATTAATAAATAGTTTAATAATTAGCAATATCATGTTTTTATCTGACTGATATTTTACTTTTACTAAGAATTTTCAATTGAAGTTGGTAAGAGTAAGCTTATAAATGTAAAGCTTAAAAATTAGTTGGAATCTAGTCTATTGGGTTTTTTTTTTTTGCTAACATAATATTATTTGTTAATAACCTTTGGGAGAATGATTTGCTTCGTTTACTTACATAAATATTAAGAAACCTATTCATGGAATAAACATAAGTTTAAATACATTACAAGTTAGATTCCCAAAAATTTCAATGAATTTATAAATAACCCCCACCTTCTGTAATATCAGGCAAAACTCTCCATACAGTAGGGCCACTCAGTGCAAACCAGAGTAATGGTGATCATGTGATGTTTAGTGATCCTGTTATATCAATACCCGTCTATTTTGTCAGATAAAAAACCACATCTGATCTTCAATTTATTATGTAGCAATAAATCAAGCATTGACATTCAAAAAGGTTAAAACTTTTCATTAGTGGTAATTTTTGTTTTATATTAATCAAGTCCGTTTACAGCTTCAAATCTTACTTTAAATGAAAATTTATTAATTTTTAATATGCATATAAATAATTTTATGTCTTATAAACTATGTAATGCTAGAATTATAAACCTATTCATGGTAGAAACAAGTCTGAAAAGTTTGTGAATTATCTTAGTAATGTATTCAAACTTGTTTGCTCTGTGAATAGGTTTATGTTCTCCACATTACTTATTTGATAAGCTGTAAAATTATATACTCATTAAAAATCATTAGAATTTTATCGAAATTAATATTTAAAACTGTAATCTAGTTTGATTAATATAAAATCAAAACTTGTCACAATAAAAAGTTTCAGTCTTTTTGAGTATCAGTGCTTGACTTATTACTATATAATGAACTGAAAGTCAGATGAAGGTGATCATATTCTATATAATAAAATAGATTGATATATGGGCTTTATTTACAAATTCATTTAAATGATTCTTTGGAAATGAAGCTTCTGAATCATCTTAGTAATGTATATGAACTTGTTCGATCCATGAATAGATTTATAATCTCAGTATTGCATAATTGATATGCTACAAAACTATTTATATGCTCATTAAAAATCATTTGATATACATTAAGCTATGCTACTTTCATATTTACATTTATTATCTTCTCTTTGATTATTAAAATAAGGTTATTTTTTTAAAAAAGGTATTGTCTCCATTTTTATACAATTTATTATTAGTTTAATAATTATTAATATCATGCTTTCATTTGACTGAAATTGAGTTTATTCTGAATTTTCATCATTTTTGGCAAGGGTGAATTTATAAACACCAGAAACTTAAAGAATAGGTGGATTTATTCTATTCTTGATGCTTGCAAACATTTAAACTATT
Source organism: Epiperipatus broadwayi (assembly GCA_028023455.1). NCBI lineage: Eukaryota > Metazoa > Onychophora > Udeonychophora > Euonychophora > Peripatidae > Epiperipatus > Epiperipatus broadwayi. The sequence goes on from JAQFVV010006210.1 coordinate 14,100,181, forward strand.
ATTTATTTATAGCTCGAGAGAGAGTGTAATTTATTTCATTAATTACAGATAAACTGAGCTATTTTAATTTCATATATATATATACAGACCTAAACTGCACGTAGCGATTGGCTATTTAGTGATATTTCACAATAGCGATCATCATCAATTTGTATCCATTACTTTGATGTACAATCGATTATTCACTATAACGATGGGAATTTTTTTTTTTAAATTTAGAATGTATAAACTTAAAATATATATAATTAATGAATCTATAATACTATATACTGTACATGTAAGTGTTGAATGTCTTTAGAAAAATTAAACTTTATTTAAATATAATGTACAGTATTTGGATTATTTAAATAAAGTTTAATTTTTCTAAAGACATTCAACACTTATATTAGATGATGAAATAGTCCAATATATAAATAGGGTACATACAGTATTATGTACAAATGGTTATTGATTTTGTAACTTCGTTAAAAATGTTGTTTATACCCAAGTGGTTTCAAATCAAAAGAAAAACAACATTTTAAAACGCCAATGTTGAATTAGAAAAAAAATTAAAAAGAAAAACAGATTGCATTTAAAATAAGTGTTAATGAATATTTTTTTTAATATGTACTTTATTTCTAAGTTAGTGTAATTTTTTAGCTTTAAGAACCGATCAATTTTTTCCCCATAGACTCCCATTATAAATACGTATTCTGTATACGATATTCTTGCTTAACGATTAGTTTTGGAGAACCAATTGCCATCGCTAAGGGGGTGAAGGTGTATATATAAATACATATATAATCATCACTTTCAATCATTAAGATGGTTTCTCCAAATTTAATCCTGTTTCTCTAATTTATAAACTCTCTTCTTTATATCATACCAACCAAATTATATTATTTATTCTATTCATCTGATATATTGTTGTTTTTTTCTATGCCTTCTAGTTTAATTTTTTAATTTAATGCAGCTGTATTTCATTCTGTTAATTTTTACAATGAAGTCAAAATAGCTGTTTGTTCTTTCATCCAAATAGTTTATTTTTGGTTCCTTCTTGACACTTATATTATGTATCATTTTATACTTAATTATTGAATAATCTGAAGATTCTATATTGTTTTTTCATTAAGTGTCTAAATTTCTGATTCATAAGTAAAAACTGATAAATATTGCTTTTCCATTAAGTGTCCATGTTTCAGATTCATATGTAAGAACTGATAAAACACATCCTTTAATAATCTTCCTTTTCAAGCACTTCCATTTCTATTAAGTGTCCATGTTTTAGATTCATAAGTAAGAACTGATAATTACACACACTTTAATATACTTTCTTTTCAAATACTTAAGCATATTTTCTTTAATACTTTCTATTTTATTAAAAACACTCGATCCAATTTTATTTCTATGATTAATTTCATCCATTATGTTTAACATCTGCATTAATAATCTGACTAAGGTATTTATAGTTATTATTTTTTTCTAAATCATGATTATCAATTTTGTTTTCTTATTTTGAGAAAATCCATTGATTATTACTTTAGTTTTTAGTGTTTATCATTAACTCTTTTTGAAACATTATTTGCAAAAGGCCACATTATCTGTAAAATCTTAGATGACTTAAATAATCTTCATTTATTTTTATTCGTTTAGCTTTCATTTTAATCCACAAAATACTTTTAGAAAAACTCTATAAAATATTTTGGAGATATGAAATCACTCTGTCATACACCATGCAATCTAATCACTGCATATTCATCAGAATATAACGATTTTAGGTCTATATTGAGATGGTCCAAAGCTTTAATCACTGTGGAAATGTTTACAGAGTCAAATGCATTTTCATAATCCATGAATCCAAAGCAGAATGGCAACTCAGCCCTAGACAGTTAACTTTGATTGTCTGCTGTCTTCTAATTAGAAAAAATATATAAAAAAACTTCACATATTAAATATTTTTATCTGCAACATCCTTTAAGTATTAAATTACAATACTTGATTTACCTGTGAAGGAATGAATCTATTAGAAAGTAGAAAATAAAAAATGTTATTATTTGATTTATTGTACTATATATGTTTACAGAAGCACTTTATATTCTATATAAAAACAAGAGTCACACTTAAAAAAGAATGCCTTTTGAATGCATCTATTCTCTTCTTCAGTCTTAGGCAGTTAACCGTGACTGGTTGCTGTCTTAGTAAGATGTGGTTGTAACTTTCTAATCAAGAAAACTTAAAATGAAAAATTCTAAGTGTTAAATATATATATGGAGAATATAACTGGGGGGAGGGGGATTATAATCATATATAAATATTTAAATTTGATTATAAGTTATAAATTTAATATCCATAGCCTATTCTCATTGATTATTTCTATTTTATACTAATCATATGTGTATATGGAAGATGAATATGTATTTCTTAACACAGGTGTGCATATTTATGTGGTATACTATGTTATATATATATCAGACAGTATTTGTTATTGAATAATTAATTATTTTATTATATAATTTTGTTTATTTTATATTCTATTATATAAATGATTCAATGAGCAAAAAAAAAAAAAAAGTCAAAAAACTTGTAATAGTCTAATTATTTTATATCAGACCCGTAAAACGGAAAGATTTAATGACTGATAAGAAAAAATGACAGCATTATTATATTTTTCTTTTTCTAACTGGTGTTATTACTTTGCTATTAGCATTTTTAACTGTTATTTTTGTGATTAGCTTTATATTATCTTATAAAATGTAAAAATAAAAAAACAATCCAATTGAAAAAGTCCATTTGGGTACTCCTTTTTCTAAAATATAACATCTATTTTTGATTGTAATCCATATTTTAATTAAAACTCTCACAGAATAGTACTTAAAATATTAACCAAGAATGAAATAGTTATTAGTTGCATAACACCAATCATGGAATTAAAAAATCTGAAAATATATATTGCACTCACCATCTCATGATAGATTCCAATTCATCACTTCCAATAAAAATGGAAATCATCAGCGAAGTTCTTCCGTAGAACTATATAAAAATATATATATTTTTTTTCATATGTCATAGCATCGGCCGGGAGGCGAACCCGCAACACCCGTCTGCAACCAACTGCTTGCTTGCAAGTCGGGTGCGCTGACCCCTTGGCTAACAACGTTTGACATAAAAAGATTTTTTATAATTAAGTTCATCGTAGAGATGAAAGAAAGCAGTGTTGAAAATAAGTCATGTTTGACTTCCAAATAATATCGTTGTATGCTATTCTTTCTTATTAAAATTTTGTAGAACTTTGTATTTATTCAAATATGTATTTATTTAACAATTTAAATGATATATACGACAAGGTTTTAAAGATTTTAAATATTATAGAACGGAGTATGTGTGCATTAGATAACGAGCAGAATGTTTATTAGAAATATATATATTAAAGTATGTTTTGTTTATATATATATATGAAGTTTTAAATGTAAAAAAATATGTGCATGAATATGATATTATAAAGTTTATAATATATATATATTTAATATACCCGTAAAACGTAATATATCTTATATGAGCCCGTGCATGTTTTTTTTTATTGCCTGTGAATGATTTTATTGACTGAGATTTTTTCATCTTAAAGGTATGTTGTTCTATCTCGAGATTCATTCTTGTTGTGTCGATTTTATTAAAGATATAAATATATAACATAGTGTGTACTTAAATGGCTCATCTTGAAAATAATAATTCTCTATATATAGCCATTAAGTTAAATATCTTGTCAAGCGTTGGTGGCCTGACGGGTTCCCGGCTGGCCCGGGTTCGCTTCCCGGTCAACGCTTTGACATATATATATAAAAGCTAAATATCTTGCAAAAATGGAGTTACTACTTAAATATAATAGAGATGAAAAATTTCTCACTTTTGTTCTTAAAGAATGTATTTTTAGTTGTTTTTATACATATAAAATTAAAGATGAGAAATTCCTCTATTTTGTGGGTAAGCGACAGCTGCTTTACAAGCAGTTGTTCCGGGTTAGCGGGTTCGCTTCCCGGCTGATGCTATGACACATGAGAAAAAAAAAGTTTTCAGAGATTTGGATATATAATAAAGATAAGAAACTATTCTGTTTTTTAAAAAAGCATATATTTTAGGAATGTTATATACAGTAGAGCTCTCAACTTTATTTGTAAAGTGAAATTAATTCCTTTCTTGATGTGATCTTAATAATTTTGTAATATCTTATTATTTTAAATGCGTTTATTCCAATAGACATAGAATTGTTCTCATCGAACACCTCAAACAGAACGATAAATTTTTATCAATTTACATTTATAATTAAACATAAGGCATAAAACAATCAGAAATGCAATACTTATTTCTAATTTTGAATGACCTTTGTACATGAGTGTGTGGGATGGTAAATTATCTAAATCACTTCCAGTTAGGTTTTTAAGATATTTTTTATTATGAAAGTATTTTTATAAAGATTAGATAAAAAAAATAATTTTTGTTATTAGTGAAAAGAAAAGGGTATTTTTTCATTGTTTTTGAATCATAAATCACATGTCAATGATTATTGTTTTCAATTATTTAATTTATATATATATTTTAATCGAATAAATTTTGTTACTGAACATTTAAAGATTCAGCGTCTGCCGTAATTATAACAATAATTAATAATTTAGCTCTTAAGTTTCATATTTTTGAGGTGAGCTTAGTTTAGCAGACAGATGTTTAATGGGAAACTTAGGGGGAGGGGGGAAAGATAATTATTAGCCTGTATTTAATTACTTAAAGAATAGAGATGTGCACATATAGCAAGGTTAAATGAAAAATGCCATGATTTAAATATATTTGTTTGATATGTTGATAGCTTAGCAAGTTAATCATTAATATTGTAATGGATCTGAAGCTTATTTTTTGGGTGCTGCTGGTTCTTAAAATTGCATCATAATGGGTATTTTATTACATGTCCTATGAGGTATGATTTTTCTTTTGTCTTATATTTAATTGACATTTAGTATTACTACTGAAGTGAGCCAATAATTATTGTTATATTAGTAGAGCCTATTAATTATGTTTTCTATGAGAAAATAATCTCAAAAACTCAGATACCTCACATGTGGTCACTAAGAGTAAAGCCATAGAATGTATAACTCTCTCAAGAAAAAATGATAATAAAGTGGATTATCATTATCATTTCCATAAATTGGTTTGTTTTTTGACTTGATATCTAAGTTTGAACATCTATGCAAATTTCATTCTTTATCTAATACCCAATATTTTATCTACTTTCACTAAATAAAGTTGGTGCTATCAAAACATAATCCAATCCATACTTCATGCCAGTTACTATAAATCATGACATATAATTTGAAGGCCTAATAGTTTGCATGTTCATTTTCATTACTTATAATGTTGTCGACAACATGCCTTTTGTCTTTCTTTCATTCCATATACATTTGTCATCCGTTGTTGAGATTTTCTCTTTATCTTCTTCCAATTAGTATTTCTACCAGTGATTAACTGCTTCTTATACTGGGTCTTTTTATTTGTGTAATTCTTTATAAAACTTCTAATCTATTACATAATTCAACTTAATTATTATTAAATATTATCTTTTTATTCTCAAGCTTGAGTTCAGCCTGTTTCTTTCAGCATATATTTGGAGATTCTAAATTATTGAAGAATAATTCATTTTTGTTGATATTGATGCTATCACTTATATTCTTTAACTCTCTTAACTTGAATGATTAATAAAAATACTCTCTTTTTATTTACTGATATGTATATACAATAAAATACTAATGTTTTTTTTGAGTATATAAATAATTTTATGGCTAATCAAATATGTAACCTTAAGAATATGAACCAATTCATGGAACAAACAAGTTCTGAAAGTTTGGTATTGTTTATAGATTTGTTTAAATGAGTCTAAGGGATCTTGCTTGTAAAATTGTTTCAATAATGTATTCATACTTGCTTGATCTGAGAATAGATTTATTCACTGAAATGTATAAGTAATAAACATCACATGATCACTATTTCTTATGCTTGCTTATAACTGTTATTAAAACAGGCAAAACTCTCTATACATATTGCCATTCCAGTGCAAGCCAGAGTAATCAATGGCTCCCAGAAGGCTAGTGCATAAAATCTCCAATCTAGTGACTACTCATCCAATATTGCCAGACTAGTTTCTGACATGTGTTTTCAATTTAAGACTCATATTTTTGTAGCTAAATAGAGATAAAAGGTGGCTGCTGGAGGGTTGCATTAGATCCTAAGATCTATGTGCAGTGCTCTCAGATCCAAGGCTCCACACTGATGAAGCCAGAAACTAGTCTGGGGATATTAGATGAGTAGGCACTAGATTGGGAATTTTATGCACAAACCTTCTGGAAGCCATTGATTATTCTGTCTTGCACTGAATGGCAATACATATGAAGAGTTTTGCCTGTTTTAAATGTATAAATAGTCATTAAAATAATATAAAATTATACTTAAAATCAATCTTACTTTTGGAACAGCTAAGTCTTAATGCATTGCTACAACAATTATCAGTATACAGCATATTTCTTCTGTATGTTTGGGGATTCCATCATCATTATCCTTCCATCATATATTTTCCATGATATGGTCTTCAATCTACATGGGTGACAAGGCTTAATCTCATCCACCAAATCTTCAATTCATTAAAATTATATGCTTAATCCTATCATTTTAAGAGCTTTTAACTTATTTTTCTCCAGAAAACATTCAAAACACAATAATATAGCAATAATGGGATCTTGTTGAATATTTAAAAACATAAACAAATGGGTTCATTGATCAAGAGTTCATAAAATGTTCGAGTGTTGGCAATTCCAGACTTAGAATGGAGCTGAAGACCTTAGATCCAGGATCTGACATTTTACCATTTAACCTAAATCATGCAGGGCAAAAAAAATAATGTGATCTTAGTAGGATTTAACATTTTCATTTATATTCTTTAATTAATTGAATATTAATTAAATATAAATTACAAATATTAAAATCCTATCAAAATCACATTATTTTACTTGGACTCTGCTTTTTTTCTATATCTTTAATTAATCTGATGTTTGTTAATTATATGCATAATGTTTGGACAGTATTGACTCTTATACAAATAAATACCAAGTAGTTATGTTATTTATTTTAATTATTTCCTGTGATATAATCTAGCATTGAGAACCAAATGTATTTATTGGCAACAGTCTCATAACTTGACATACAAAATACATTCAAATTAAATACATTCAAATTAAATTTAAAAGTACAAATCTGAATCTCTGGATTAGTAAAAGGTTATTGACTTTATGCAATTCATGACTTTAAAAAGAAGCTCAAACTCAATTAATCAGTCTTAAGTATTATCTAAACTACTTCGCTAACTCTTTATTAAAATGTATTTTTTCATTTCATTTATAAAAGTAAGTAGTTCCCTTATCTTATGTGTATTTTCATTATCAGGATGTACTGAATCATACCTTCTTGACTTTAAACAAATATATGTTTTTATGTAGTTATAGCATGGCAGTTCATATTCAAGAATCACATGACAATGGCAAGCTTATTTCAGGCCCGAAACTGCTTCATATAATAAATAAAACTATAGCAGCTGCTCTTTTTGGCAGCTATATTCCTTTAAAAAAATACTGGTAAAATACAAACTAAAGGAGTTGCTCTTTTTAGTAATTATAGAACCTTAAAACAACTAGTAATATACAAACTAAGGGACTATTCTGTTTGGTGGTTACATTCTCTTAAAACTATGGATAATATATAAATTAGGGGACTGTTCTTTTTAACAGTTACACTTTTTACACTAAATTTTTTAACTAATAAGATGGATACCTGATAATTATATAATTGATAAACATCCATTCACAAATATTTTCTAATGATTAAACTATAAATTAATATTTAAATATGAGATATACTAAATCAAATTAATAAATAAAAAATATCTAAATATGGAATACAATAAATTAAAAATAAATAAATGTATATATGCTTATTTTAGGGATAATTCATTGTTAAACATAAATAAATCATTTAATTGCAATATTGTTATGTAAAGATTATTGTACCATATCCATTTCCATATATCCATGCCAAAATTAGTCATGCACAAACACATATGTGTAATTTGCTTATCAATAATTATATCTCAAATTATGAATTTATTTTAAAATATAAATTTATGACATTTTATGTAAAATCATTTAATTTGTAATATTTTAACTTTTACTTATTTTCAATTAAATCGTGTAAACATTAAATCTTTTAAATTTAGGATCAACAATCATCATCATTTTTAATCATTATTTAATCCATCGAAGGGTAAAAGTATCTCCAAGGTTATTCAGTTTCTCTAATCACTAGCTTCTTCTCCATGTTATACCAGCAAATGTCTTTATATTATCAATCCATCTCACATTTGGTCTCTTTCTAAATCTGCTATAATTTTTTGTAATCTGATTTATTCTAAATGTCCATCTATTTTCATTTCTTCTAAAAATATGTCCAGCCCAGCTTTAAACTTTTTCAGTAATATCAGTGTTATTAATTTGTTCTCTCACCTTATAGTTCATTTTCTTTCATTTTTTTTTGTTTGTAGTATAAATCTTTCCATATTTCTCTGATTGGTCTGAAGCATTTGTATTGGTCTTCTTCTAAGTACCAAAATCTATATCCATAAATAAAAATTAATAAAGCATATCTATTAAAAACCTTCTTTTCAATCACATACTCATATTCTTTCCATTTAATAATGTTATTTCTAGCAAAAACACTTCATTAAAGTTTAATTTTAGAATTACTTACTTTAGTCTTTTTAATATTCATTTTTAGTCTTACTTTCTTGTTTTCATCTGATAACTCTTGTAACAATTTCTAATGTTCTGAAACATTACTAGTCATCTGTAAAATCTAAGGGATTTAAATAATCGCTATTAACTTTTATTCAGTTAGCTTCCAATTTTAATCCACAAAATTCATCTTGTAAAAGGTTTGGAAAAAGTTTGGAGATATGAAATCTCCCTGTAAAATATTTTTTTCAATGTTATTGTTCCATTTTTTAATATTACCATCTAATATAATCACTGTATTTTGATAAGTGTTCTTCAGAATCTGACAATAACCCAATTAAAATAATTTATGTTCTTTATTACTTTTTATAATGCTTTTTACAATCCACTACTGATGGTTTCAATTTCTCCAGCAATCTTCTTCAAAACTAAAATAAGCACCATACAAATACATGAATACATATATACATGAACCTATAATTTTACATTTTATATAATAAACACAATACACATATGAATACAGATATACATGAGCATGTAATTTTACATTTTATAAAATTTAAAAATTATATGTTCATATATATTTGTATTTATGTATTTGTATTGTGTTTGTTATAGTTCTAAAGAAGATTGCTGGAGCAATTGAAACTATCAATAGAGGGTTGTAAAAAGCATTGTAAAAAGTAATAAAGAACATAAATATTAATATTAATTGGGATATTGTCAGATTCTGAAGAACATTTATCAAAATACAGTGATTATATTAAATGGTAATATAAAATGTAAAATTATATGTTCATGTATATTTGTATTCATGTATTTATATTGTTTTTGTTATAGTTCTGAAAAAGATTGCTGGGGCAATCGAAACCATCAGTAGTGGATTATAAAAAAACATTGTAAAAAATAATAAAGAACATAAATGATATTAATATTATATGAATTTGGCACTGCAATAAGAAAGATAGAGTTATAATACTTCATAAATATTCCAATTCTATGTATTAATGATATAATGCTTTCATCACTATAGAAATGCTTATAGAATTAAATGCCATTTTATAATATAAAATTTCAAAATGCAATGGTATTTCATATTTATTGTTCTTTTCCATAACTTCTCTCAATACTTGAATATAATCCATTGTTTTAAAATCCTTTTAAATCCTACTTCATTGAAATCGAGTTCTAATTATCTTGATAAAAATTTTATTAGAAGTGATAGATAAACAAATCTATAATTTTTAATATTTTTAATCACTTTTCTTAAATATCAATATTATTTCTCTATTTTCCTAATCATATTGCACATCTTTATCATTTAAATATCTGATATATACATTTTGCCAACAGTTTTTCTGTTTCTTCACCAGCTTCTTTTAAGATATCAATAACAATTTCATCATTTCCTGGAATTTTTTTTGTCTTCCTAGATTTAATTGGATGTAGGGATATATATATATTTGTCATTACGATTATATAATTCTATTGAATTCTTCTCCACATTTCATGATGTCATCTCTTTTTTTTAATAATTTCATTTTTGTCTTTTTATTGATGGAACAACTTTTCTTCCAATGCCAAAATGTATTATATTACTGATATTTTTTATTCTCTTTTATAGTTTTCCTTGACAATTTAAAATTATATTTTTATATCAGTATTGGCTGTTTTTTTATACCTTTTTTCAAGCTTACATATTCAATTTTTTTTTAATGGATCATTTTAAAAATTTAATATATATATATATCTTCATATATTGTTTTGTCTCATTAAAAAATTTATTGACAAATAGTTGCTTTTTTGTATCAGCCATCTTTTTTGTGGTTCTTAATAGAACATCAATTATTTTTTCATATGTCATAGCTTCGGCGGGGAGGCGAACCCACAACAACCGTCTGCAACCAACTACTTGCTTGAAAGGCAGCTGCGCTGACCTCTCGGCTAACAATGCTTGACAACATCATTTTTTTATTGATTTCAGTCAAGTTTGAAACATTTAAAAAATCTACTAATATTTTAAACGAATTTCAAGCTCTAATTTAAATTCATTAAAGTGTTTCTGAAGATTAGGAATATCAAATGGTTAACACTGTCTTTCATTTTTCTCATTTGCATTAATACTATCTTATATTTCACTAAGCAATGATTACTTTCCTTGTTGAATATAATAACTATTTTATTTCACCAGGCTTATATAGAAAGCCTACAGAAATTATTATATAGAAAAGTTTCACCGCAATGCATCAGCGTATTATTAATGCTAAATATAATACAATTCTGCTATATCTTTATTTGAATTCTTGCATGTTCATTTCCATTTAATATTTTTCTCATAGAAAGAATTCATAATATATACTTTTTCTCTTTCTGTGAACTCCACAAATTTGTGTCTTTTCCCATTTCTATCACCATAATAAAATTAATCACAGCACATGTATCTTTCAATAATTTATTGATTCCAGCATTAAAGTCTCTTGTAACAATATTAAAATGTTTAGTCTGATCAAAATCATTTTGTACATTTAAATAAATATCCTCTACTTCTTCATCACAATGAGAACTTGTTGGGGCATAACCCCAATTATCTGCATTTGGTATCTTCCATTTAATTAAATAACTAATCTTGCTACTCCAAGTAATATACTATCAACATTCACAATATTGTTTTTCCACTTGATATTTATAATAAATTTCATTCCATTTATGTTTCAATATTTCTATGTTTGTAGTATAGTACTCATCTACTTTTGAAATCATTTGTTTCTTCATTTTTTTTGTCTATTTTTACAAAATCCAAACATATTTTATTTAATATTAGACAGTTTTTTTTCCATTCATGAAATCTTCCTTCACTTAAAATATCTGCAGTTGTAAGTATCTAAATAAAAAATCACCACTAAATGGTATCTTGGGTTCACAATCAGAGGATTCTTAGCATTTTCTATCTTATGATTGTGTGTATATATATTCTAACCTCAACTTCAGTTTCTTATATCCACCAAATCCCTCTTTATATTAACTCTCTAATTTCAACTTTAGTTTCTTATATCCGCCAAATCCCTCTTTATATTAACTCTAATTTCAACTTTAGTTTCTTATATCCACCAAATCCCTCTTTATATTAACTCTCTAATTTCAACTTTAGTTTCTTATATCCGCCAAATCCCTCTTTATATTAACTCTCTAATTTCAACTTTAGTTTCTTATATCCACCAAATCCCTCTTTATATTAACTCTCTAATTTCAACTTTAGTTTCTTATATCCGCCAAATCCCTCTTTATATTAACTCTCTAATTTCAACTTTAGTTTCTTATATCGGCCAAATCCCTCTTTATATTAACTCTCTAATTTCAACTTTAGTTTCTTATATCCACCAAATCCCTCTTTATATTAACTCTCTAATTTCAACTTTAGTTTCTTATATCCACCAAATCCCTCTTTATATTAACTCTCTAATTTCAACTTTAGTTTCTTATATCCGCCAAATCCCTCTTTATATTAACTCTCTAATTTCAACTTTAGTTTCTTATATCCGCCAAATCCCTCTTTATATTAACTCTCTAATTTCAACTTTAGTTTCTTATATCCACCAAATCCCTCTTTATATTAACTCTCTAATTTCAACTTTAGTTTCTTATATCCGCCAAATCCCTCTTTATATTAACTCTCTAATTTCAACTTTAGTTTCTTATATCCGCCAAATCCCTCTTTATATTAACTCTCTAATTTCAACTTTAGTTTCTTATATCCGCCAAATCCCTCTTTATATTAACTCTCTAATTTCAACTTTAGTTTCTTATATCCGCCAAATCCCTCTTTATATTAACTCTCTAATTTCAACTTTAGTTTCTTATATCCACCAAATCCCTCTTTATATTAACTCTCTAATTTCAACTTTAGTTTCTTATATCCGCCAAATCTCCAAATCCCTCTTTATATTAACTCTCTAATTTCAACTTTAGTTTCTTATATCCGCCAAACCCCTCTTTATATTAACTCTCTAATTTCAACTTTAGTTTCTTATATCCGCCAAACCCCTCTTTATATTAACTCTCTAATTTCAACTTTAGTTTCTTATATCCGCCAAATCCCTCTTTATATTAACTCTCTAATTTCAACTTTAGTTTCTTATATCCGCCAAATCCCTCTTTATATTAACTCTCTAATTTCAACTTTAGTTTCTTATATCCGGCAAATCCCTCTTTATATTAACTCTCTAATTTCAACTTTAGTTTATTATATCCGCCAAATCCCTCTTTATATTAACTCTCTAATTTCAACTTTAGTTTCTTATATCCGCCAAATCCCTCTTTATATTAACTCTCTAATTTCAACTTTAGTTTCTTATATCCGCCAAATCCCTCTTTATATTAACTCTCTAATTTCAACTTTAGTTTCTTATATCCGCCAAATCCCTCTTTATATTAACTCTCTAATTTCAACTTTAGTTTCTTATATCCGCCAAATCCCTCTTTATATTAACTCTCTAATTTCAACTTTAGTTTCTTATATCCACCAAATCCCTCTTTATATTAACTCTCTAATTTCAACTTTAGTTTCTTATATCCGCCAAATCCCTCTTTATATTATTTCTCTAACCTCAACTTTAGTGCAAGTAGCTAGTCAATTGAAAATAACTCTGGGACCAAACAAGGAATGCTAGTGTGTTTATCTAATGATAATGATAATAAGATTAAGTATACCTGGGCACCAAATTGTAACTATGAAATTGTAATGTCCACACCAGAGATCATCATCCATGCTTATCACTACAGGATATAATGAAGAAAGTAATTAAATTGTCTCAAAAAATATATAATAATATATCCAATTCAATTTATTATGGTCTCGTGATAAGTTATTACTGCCAACTGAATAATCTAGACCATTTTCTTCCACAACTTTATATAGATATAAGATCTCAAGTGGTAATTCCAAGAATGTTGTGTATATTTCTGACATATAAATGAATGGGAATAAATCAGCAATCGATGCGGAGAACTTGTAACTTCTGTTTATTATTATTTAATTTAAAGTAGGATAATGAAATGTTATAAATCCCTCCCATTTAATCCCACTACTATTATTTTCGTTCTCAGCATCTATCACTTTCAATAGTCACAATTATATAACACTAAATGTCTGTGTTATGTTGTTCTGTATATCTTCTTAACTAACAACTCTTAATCTTATTTTATTAAACACACTTATATGCCTTCCAACTAACTACAGATTCATTATCATTATTATAATATTTCCCGATTGTAATACTTGCACTACTTAACTTCCAAGCTAGCTCTCTTAGATTTAATAATCGAAGTACTAAAATATCTCAAGGTCTTGATCTGCCAATGAGGTTCAATTATTAACGATTACAATGCAATGGATATGATCCCAAAACTTGCTAAATTAAATTTCAATGTGAGTTTACCAGTGGGAATCATATTAAATACAAAAAGCAGAAAAGGGATTTTATGTCTGCTCCTAATATTTATAACATTGCAACGAACCAAATAACTAAATTTAACGTATCTAAATTGACTATTTTCTCTCATTTTATTTTATTTTATTTATATCATCTGTTTGCCAAATTTAACTAGTACTGTTAAATCTATTACATTTAAGGAATCGGGATATTCTTTATCCCCACGAAATGATCGTTCCCCCTATTTTTTTTTAAAAAAATTTCTTGGTTAATATTTTACGAAGGTGAATTATGGAAATCATTCGTGGAAATAAACTATGTAAGTAAACCATGGACATCGATCATGGAAATCAATCACGGGAATCAATCAATATAAGACAATTCATAAATCTAAATGTGATCTGGTATTAGTTCTAGATATAGGTGGTGGATATAAGTGCTAGATATAGGTACTAGACATTTGAAATATTAAACACAAGGCACGCATGTAAATTCATAACAATAACAAATATTTATTATACATAAATAAGAGAGAAACACACACACATATAATATTACTACAATTTCAAAGATTATACTCATTGTAAAAATAAAAAAAATGCCTTCCTTTATATAAAATTCACTTTAACTAATAAAAATAATGATAATAAAAGGATATATACTTTCAGATTATTTAAATTTCATTAAAACCTAATCATTGTTTTGACCGATATTTCAGTTTAACATTAATTCGCTTACGCACAGAATCAGAATTCCGCATTTCAATATAAATATGACATTATCTTATAACTTTACACAAACCCTATAAATTTCTTGCCCCCCCCTTTCATTACAACAATTATAAATTGAACTATCCCAGTAAGCAAAAATATCTTGTATTTCCTATGTAAAGACAGTGTTATATCCAAACTTTTTACCATTCTAAATAATTGGTTGGAATATAAAACCATAGTTTTTTTTTTTTTTCATATGTCATAGCATCGGCCGGGACGCGAACCCACAACCGTCTGCAACCAATGGCGGCTGCGATACCTCTCGGCTAACAACGCAAGACAAAACCATAGTTTTACTTTCATGCATGCTAAGTATCTATTGCTACCCCCCTGTAATTCTGATCATCATGTTACCACTTTACCGACTGTATACATTTTGACAGGTGAGTATGTTGCCACAGCTTGACAATGTCTAGTTATTACTTTTCACAGACTCTGACCACAGATCAGTCAGCCTATAAATTAAAGTAACTCTTTGTCACTCCACATCCACACATACATCCGACTACAACCCTAATAGCAACTTTTATCCTATCTTGCAAAAAACCTTCAGATATTTTATAGCACTATGCAGCACTTCACAACGCACACATCAGTGTCTCAGTAAGGGAAATTAAGCAATTCACAACTTCAAATGTTAGTATTGGCCAGAGAACAGCCTTCTTTCTGAGGCTATATATCATGTGAGGAACTAGTCTCTACACATTTACTTTAAATAGGCAAACTAAACATTTCACCACAACTGTATCAATAATTCCCTACTTAAATAATAAATAGAAACAGAGCTGGAATCAGGTCCTCGATCTCCTAATGCTTGCATACATAGTAACTAAATTATACCACTAAACATCACATGATCACTATCTCATACTAGCACATAATTGTTATTAAACAGAGCAAAATTCTCTGCACAGTAGTGCCATCTTGTGCCAAAAAGAGCAATCAGTGGATGCCAGAAGGCGTGTGCATAAAATCCCTATCTAGGGCCTACTCATCCAATATCCCCAGACTAGTTTTTGGCTTGTGGCCTTCATCAGTGATGAGCCTTGGATCTGAAAGCACTGCATCTAGATCTTAGGATCTAATGCAACCCTCCAGCATCCACCTTTTAACTCTACTTAACTACAAAACTATGAGAATGAAATTGAAAACACAATAATATTTTCAATCTAAGCTCAATAGCTTATATAGTCATATGGGTCTGAACTTAATTCAGCACTCATACATTTTGGTGTCTTTGGCTCTTTAACAACCATAGCCACCACTATCCAATTAGGCAGGATTGATGTTAAACCACTAAACAATCACATGATCACTATCTCATACTAGCACATAATTGTTATTAAACAAAACAAAACTTTCCATACAGTAGTGCCATCTTGTGCCACAAGCCAGAAAGTAGTCTGGGAATATTGGATGAGTAGGCACTAGGTAGGGATTTTATGCACAAGCCTTCTGGCATCCATTGATTGCTCTTGTTGGCACAAGATGGCACTACTGTATGGAGAGTTTTGCTTTGTTTAATAACAATTATATGCTAGTATGAGATAGTGATCATGTGATGTTTAGTGGTTTAACACCAATCCTGCCTAATAGGATAGTGGTGGCTATGGTTGTTAAAGAGCCAAAGACACCAAGATGTATGGGTGCTGAATTGAGTTCAGACCCATATGACTATATAAACTATTGAGCTTAGATTGAAAATATTGTGTTTTCAATTTCATTCTCATAGTTTTGTAGTTAAGTAGAGTTAAAAGGTGGCTTCTGGAGAATTGCATTATATCCTAAGATCTAGGTGCAGTGCTCTCAGATCCAAGGTTCCTCACTGACGAAGGCCACAAGCCAGAAAAACTAGTCTGGGGGTATTGGATGAGTAGGTAGTAGATAGGGATTTTATGCACAAGCCTTCTGGCATCCATTGATTGCTCTTGTTGGCAAAATGGAGAGTTTTGCTTTGTTTAATACCTAAATTATAAGTTATTTTCTATCTATCCATTGAAGGTGATACGATAACTCTGCCTCAATAATACTCAGCATTTATAGTTTCATATATATATACACAGGGTCATTATAGTCTTGATGCAAATGACAGTCTGACCGATCATGAACCAAAACCATGTACTATATTAATTTCAAAAGTCAAGCACACAGCAACATTCATCCAATCTTTATAATCATAACAGATTGCATCAACATGTTAAAGCATAGCATTGACTATTCAAATACTCTTTCACACATCTAATTATAGGCATATAATTTTGATAATAACAAACTTTTTCCTCTCTTTTTTTTCATATGACAAATATATAAGCATTTATGCTTTATCATCATTATACAACTTTTTTTTTTCAATAGTTTCTTATGGGTCAAAATCATTTCTCTTTTTTTTAAAAAAATTCCTATAACTGTTACAGATCTATTACACATGCTAACAAATATGTCTCTCTTTGGTTTGAGTTCCTTCGAAGCTCATTCTAAATATTTTATATTGTCAAGACCATTTTGATAGAGAATATGTATGTATTGTTCACCCACCCATTTACTATTTTTCAGTTCACTGCCTTTGTAAACACATGATATGATTATGGATGCACATAAATTCTTTTCATTCAGGATGTAGTTACATTGATAATTGATGTCTTCATATTTAATAATGATAATTACACTTGCTGAAAATTAGTCCTGCAGATGACTTTCATTTTTTTTAATACTTTTCTTCCTGGGTTTGAATTCAGATGCTTGGTTTCACATTTAGTCCATAATTTTTGTTTTTTTAAGTTTCATCATTTTTTTTTTAGTTTCTTTCAGGAGGAAAAAAAATTCAAATAAAATAGGGTTCTAAATGCTCTTTTTGTTCTACTATATTCTTAGGTTAGAGTCACAATCAAAAAAAATTACTAATAAGAATGTTGAGTAGTTAACTAACTTTATATCAAAGTCTGATCATTCCTTGGTATTTTATTAATTAAACCATGGATACAATACTATTCTTGAGATGTCTTCTTTAAACAAACAGTTAAATACCAAATATGAAGATTGAGGTATTGAATACAGCACTTTTTGTTGTGAACTAATTTCACCATAGTTGATTTTGGAGAGAGACCACTATATACCATTTATAATTGATTTAGCACTTCATCTTTAAGCAATAAATACACACTTCTTAATAAGTTGAGTCAATTGCTGTCTCTGAAAGAAAATGATCAGAGAAGATGGTCAGATATTGAGTCAGCCAGAGAAATCTTCCCTTACTTCATTTTCCATAGCTTTTATAAGAGAGAAAACAAAAAAGGCCACATTTTCCTCTGCTTTGGTTTTTTCTAATTGATCACCTGTCTCTCCAAAGGCAACCTTTTGACACCATTTGTTAAATGTTGGTTTTGGTTTATTGCTTTCAGCTCTTATTACATTCCAATTTCTTCTTTCTTAACATATTTTACACGACTCTGATTTACGAGAAATACTGGAATTTTATAGAACTGATATTATATAAATAAATTTCTTTTTTAAAACCTAAATCAACTTTAGAACTGAAAACAATAACCAATTCCTGTAAAATCCATACAAAATAAATTCATTTTACATTATACTATCAAATAATCTAGAGTACAATGTGTAAATTTCCATGAAGAAAAAAAATCTATATATGTATCATACATGCACATACACATGCACAAACTCACAATACTAAATAGTGATTGCTTATTCATATTCATTTCAGTACAAAATATCTTTTATTCATATTAGTACAAAATATCTTTCCTAATTCCTAAGAATTTAAACCTATTCTCATGAAAAGAACTGTCAAAGAAATGCTATCTAGAGCAACAAGTTCAATTTCAATCTGTACTAACATTTTCATTTTTAAATATGATGATTCACAAAGACCATTCTGTTTAGATATATAAATCAACATTTTAAAGATATTTTAGTGTGCACAATAGTTAATTCCCCTTCCCTCTACATAATGCTATGCTATAATTTTAAATAAATACAAACAGTTTTTTTTCTGTATGTTAAATTTAAGCCACATGATTATTGGTCTCCCTAAATAAAGCTTTTAACTTTAAAAAAAATTATTCAGATATAGTTAAAAAACTAATCCTACTACTTGTTTCCCAATCATTAGTTTCTTTATGAAAGAAACTAAGGGTTACAATATATATATATATATATATATATATAATTTTCAGAATGTCAGGAAAGATATTCTTTCACATTCTCACACCTATAAAAATAGCTTTCTGGGTTTAAATCAATTTAATAACATGAATTTGAAGTAAAAGAGGATCTCTTTTTACTTTAACAAAAAAAAAAACAATAACAAAAGAGCTATTATAGATTAATGTAGAAACTTTTCTAGCTATAGAGAAATTATCAATTAGTAATAAATGATAATTCTTGGCAACAATAAAACACAAAAAGTTATCTCTGTTTATGTGGATATAATCCTTCTAATTTTATTTTTATTGTAATAACAATCCATGAAAATGTTTAATTCAACATGCACACACATGCATACATATATATATATTGTAACGGGCACACGACGATCGAAGGCTAAACTTATGAGTACATAATGGGGAATTCTATAATTCAAAAATCGTCCACTTTCCATTACCGCAAGCAGAGAGAAATACGGAAATAGACGAGTCTTCTCCATATTTGACCGAACCTGTATGCTATACGGATATAGCCCAGGTTATATTTCCCGATCAACTTTCTCCCGACTGCTGTAAGATCTGACAGAGTTACAGCGCTTGGATGATTTATAAATTTAACAGAATCAAACACTGCACCACCAATTTCCATGTGTTAATTCAATAATAAAAAAAAAAAGAATAATAGTTTTCCCACCCTAAGACTAGACTATCCCTTTTTGGATGTGGCGAAGAACGAGACAAGACAGATTTAAATAGAAAAAATATATTTAATAGAATAAATCAATCATAAAAAGATCTATAAAACCCATTAGCATTAAATAAAACAGATTATGATCTATATTGCTACAAGAACAAGAACACATAAAAACTCTTATAAATGATGGTATATTTATAAATCGTCATTCTGGGTATTTATCAAAAAAAAATTCAAGAATGTCTTTATCATTCACAAAAACACATGTGGCCATTGTTTAAGTAAACGATGTGCACATTGAAATATATAAAAAAATAGTATGTATCTTTACCTAGGTTTTAGTCTCTGAATTTTTCCGACGTCCTGCCGACCGCCACGTGGATTTCTCCACTTCTTTAGGAGGGACGGTCGCTTGTAGGTTAGATTTGGTTGTGTATAGCTTCTCAGTGTTAAGGCATCACAGACAAGGCATCAAGGACAAGGCATCAAGGACAAGGCAACTAAATGAATCCACCGGCATGGCACTATGACGGCGGTTATTACATCTTGACAAGAACCATTAGTATAGTAAGTCCAGATCGACCAGCAATCACGATGGCCTTAGACAGTCATTCTAGATGAAGCCCCGATGTTAAAAGTCATATTTGTTAACTATATCGTTTGATTATCGGAGCTGTGTTTTACCACCCTCTCAACATGAAGTCTCTAGCTCTAATCTTTCCTGAAAACTTTTTTTTTTTAATTAAAAAATTCCACCAGCCTTTGTCCTTCCGATCCTTTGTTTCACTTTTATTCACACCTTCTTTCTTACTATGCCTTTGGCCATATGTAAATTGGTTTTACCCACTCTTGTAGCACTATGTACCTTTATTTATTTCAATATTCTTGATTTTAATTAAACAGATTTTAATACGTTTTTCTTTTTTTTTTTTTTTTTAAATTTGGACAAGCATTTATTATTTCTGTCTATATCCTACTTCAAATACACTCCATACACGCATTTCGTTTATCGTCAAATGTGTACTTTAAAACCCAGATCCTTATCTTTTGATCATGTCTAACTTTCTCTGTTTTGTGCGCTATTTAAGAGTTTTTATTTTTTTTAAACTTTACTTTCTTTCAAAATCGGATTTTAACTTGCATTTTATTTATATTTCTTTATCGCTTTATTTTTTAACATACATTTCCAATTTTAATTTCACCAAAACCCAAACTTTGGAGGGTAAAAGATAATAATCTTTTGATTCTAATTCCCTCTCTTTTTTTAATTAGTTGAAACATTTCTTTGTTCTGTAAATTTTTCCAAGCTCGCTTTTTTTTTCTTCTTCCAAACATAATATTTAATATTCCTAGAATGTTTAATATTTATATGTGTGACCACAGTATGTGCAATCATCACAATATATATATATATATATATATATATATATATATATATATATATATATATATATATATATATATAAAATTAATAAAACAAGAAACAAATTGTTTAACCTGCTTTTAAGGTTGTATTAAAATGTTCACTAGAGGAAGCTTACCAATAGCTCCAATCAAGCCTTAATTTATAATTGTCAAAAAAGAAAGAATTTAAAATCTCTATTGGAAAATCCTCATCCCCAGATCAATTAGTTTTGAGCTTATGGTTCACTTCAGTGAGGAGTTAGAATTTCAGACACTGGATCTAAAATATCAACTCAAAAGTCAGCACTTATCTAATACATTATTATCAATTTGAAAACCTGAATTTTTCAAACACATAAATGTCTTCAAATTCAGCCTTACAAACCAGATAGCTATATGGGTCAGAACTCAGTTCACTTTCTCCATAAATTAATAATCAAAGCAATATAACTTCACAAAAGCCTTCAAGGGTACACTTAAAATAATTAATAAAACAAATTGTGTAACTTGCTTTTAAGCTTGTATTAAAATGTCCACTAGATAAGAGCTGACTTTTGAGTTAGTATTTTAGATTGTGTCTGGAGCCCTAATACTCACTAAGGTAAGCTATAATCTCGAATCCAAATAGTCCAGGAATGAAGAGTTTCCAATAGAGATTCTGAATTCTTTCTCTTTCAGCACTTATAAATTAAAGCTTGATTGGAGCTATTGTTAAACTCCCTTTAGTGAACATTTTAATACAAGCTTAATAGCAAGTTACACAATTTGTTTTTTGTTTTATTAATTATTATAAGTATACCCTTGAAGGCTTTTGTGATGTTATATTGCTTTGGCTATTAATATATGGTGAAACTGAACTGAGTTCAGTCTCATATAGCTATCTGGTTTGTAAGGTTGGATTTGAAGACATTTATGTGTCTAAAAAATTCAGGTTTTCAAATTTGATAGTAATGAATTAGATAAGTGCTAACTTTTGAGTTGGTATTTTAGATCTAGTGCCTATAGTTGTAACTTCTCACTGAGGTGAGCCATAAGCTCAAAACCAATTGGTCTGGGAATGAGGACTTTCCAATAGAGATTTTGAATTCTTTCTCTTTCAGCACTTATAAATTAAAGCTTGATTGGAGCTATTAGTAAGCTCCCTCTAGTGAATATATATATATATATATATATATATATATATATATATATTGTACCCTCACCATTCGGTCAATATAAAACATATAATAAAAATAAGTAAATAAAATAATGCTCTGGCTAAAACTTTCAATCTTGATATAGTAGAAATGAATAGTATTAATATCTTACAATAATTCTTACCACTAGACTAGCTCAAATTAATAATAAAGAATATATATGGTTCGATTTTAAATAAATAAATAATATAATAATAATAATCATGAGACATTTGGTGAAAGATAAAGCAGTGGGATTACATTAAGACCATTTTCTAAGAACATAATCTCAGTGGCATAAGAATACTATCCCTCCACCCCTTTTATTCAAATAATAATCTAAACTATAGTATCCTTAAGACTTTAAAAATATTATAAATAATCTAATACAATATTACTAAATAGACTATAATCTCTCTTATTAAAATTTAATCATCTCAGGTTCTTAAATAAAAATATTCACTTAATTTATAATATCCTGCAGCCTAGTATGATGAGGGATTTTGCATCATACCTATCTACACCTAACAACAACAACAATAATAATAATAATAATGATGATGATGATGATGATGATAATAATAATAATAATAATAATAATAATAATAATCCTACACTTAATTTAACTAACAATTGGTATTATGTTTACTATTCAATAATTTGGTCACTACTACTACTACTACTGCTACTGTTGCTATTACTACTATTACTACTATGATTACCACAGTGACTACTATGACAATGATGATGACTATGACTACTACTACTAATAATAATAATCCAATTCTCTTATTTATCATGTGGCATATTAAAAGTATGGTATAATCTGAACAATATGTGGCAATAAGAAATATACTTAATTATATGACAGCAATTTAAACAATAAATTATGACTAGAATAATATACTGTGTGATGTTTCAGTGTCTTACTCTGAATAATAACTATAGTTTAAATAAATTGTTTTTATTTATAATGTGCAAAATATGTAATATGTTCATTTTTGAGTTCTGTGGATCAAATCTTGTGGAAGTGAAATAATAATAACACTGACAACAAGTTTTATAAAACAACTTTAACAAATTCATTCTATTTAACAAACAACTCTATACAATAAATTTACAATCTTTAATAATAAACTAACAAATATGATATTAAAATTAAAAAATATATACAAAATTAAGACAAAAAGAAAAGATTAGGTTACAGATTTCCAATCTAAAAAATCATCAATGTGTAAGACTTCACTCCTGCTTATAAATTTTTATTTAGACATATTTATCATATATAAATATTTAAATTTTATTATTTATCTTACAATATTACATTAAATTTATTACTAATTAAATGAATAAGAAAATAAATTACTTTCAGTAAATATAAAAAATACTAAGCATAATATTTTATCAATCAAAATATATTTTTAGATTCATTCTGAGTTATAAAATACAAATTAATGTACTAAAGAATAATTTGCTTGACACCATTCTAAGTTTTATGATGTATGTTGTTTCATGTTAAAAAAACATAAAATATAAAAATTACAATAAAATATAAGCAAACATAATACACTTTACATTCCTCAGTTTGATGTTTCTTAATAAAATATGCATTATTTCAAAAAATATCATGGTTTTATGAAAAATTGTAAAATATCAAAATAAATAAATAAATAAAACATTTAAAACATTAGGAATAGTTATGATTCTTTTATCATCAAAAATATTTGATAAAAATATTAAAAATAATTATGATTCCTTTATCATTTTCCTCATCAGCATTAAACATTCAAAATCATTTGCATTTCTACTTAATTCAAAACCTATCTTGCTTTCTTTTAAAATGATTCATCATTCTAAATTTATTCATTATTATTCTTTCAGAATACTAGACTACACAATGCATTACTAATGAAATTAAGCTAGTGATATAATGTACAGAACATGATGGAATAACTAAAGTAAAGACTCAACAGTATAAAATAATTCAATAATCCACATGTGGAAAGCAGTGTTAAGAAATATGTATGCCTTGTCTAATACCTTAAAAAATAATGTCTAGGCTTTCTTTCAGCACTTACAGAACATTTAAATACAAATATCAAACAATGTCCATGGAAATAAATACAAAAATAGAGGGCTACATTAATTGTGTTTGTATAACAACTACTTAGGTATAATATAGGCAAATTTTCCTAACTTCTTAACACATCCTACAAATATAAACATCCAGGGTTTCATTTCCTACTCCACTGTTCACTATCATCTAAAAATTTCAAATAACTTTAAACAATCAACATTGTAAAATAAACTGGGTAATTTTCTCAATAATAAACAAAGTTAACACATTAATTCATCCAACGATAAATACTATAAAACATGGTTTCACACACTTAAATTTAGCCACAAATACAAATGACTTTGATTAAAATATTCAATCAATATTTATATATTTAAAATAAATAAAATATGGTTTATTCAGCAAAGAATCATGCAAAATTATGGTAATTAATAAAGTTATAATGAACTTTATAAATAAAAAATATATGCATATTTTTATTCATAGCTTATATCTTTTAATAAAAGAAAAGTCTATATGTGTTATTAATCCACATATCCATATGTTCATTCATTCATATAACATAAGGTGAATATTTAAAAATTCCAAGCAATTTTTAAAAAATATACATCATATAATAATTAAAACAATTTAAATTGCCTATGTGATTTACTATTTGTAATCATATTTTTGATGTCTTCTCATCCAATTTACATAAAATATAAAAAATCACAAATATCACTCATACAATGCTTTTCATAAACTAATATACTTTAAAGAAATGTTTTTCAAAAATTTTAAAAAAAAATTGTTAAAAGATTTTAACATTAATATTATTAGAATTAAAAATATCTAAAAATGTAACTTCTACTGTAACCCAAAAATAAATTATAATTCTAATGTTAATATATTTTTAAAATAATAAATAACTACTAATAATAAAATTTAAAGTTATGTATTCCCTACTTCATAAAATCCTTCTACAAAAGTTCTGTTAACCTTTTAACTGTTTGACTCGTTCTTAATCGAGGCACTTTTTGATACATATTCGTAAATTCGTTTTTAATCGAGTAAATTTGACATCGCTGTAAATTGCTTAGTTTTTGGACTACGTTTACGGTTTTAACGTCATTTTTTAGAACGCAAAAAGTTTTATAATATACTGCCATCTATTGAATTATTTTACAAGTAAAAAATCAATTAATTGATGATTTATGTCAAACAAAAACTAAGCACTGCCTTTTCACATCTTTTCTTGAATCTTATTGGCTGTTGAAATTTTGTAAACAAAAGAAAATGGAAAAGCTCCGCCTTCTCATCATCTTTTCTTGAATATTATTGGCTGTTAAAATTTTTATATGGCTGCCAAAAATTAAAAATTTACGAATGCTTTTGTTTTATTTTGAAAATGATAAACGAATGTTTTAGAGCATTTTAAAAATATTTTTTGATGAAATACAAATAAAATACAAATTATTTTCATATAATATGTCAAAAATAAATATTATTTTACAAAAATAGTTACGATTTTAGCAAGAATTATTTATTTATTGCAAAGTCGGGAAAAAAAATCATAACGGAAATTATGATTGCCGTTCTTTTCATGTCAACCGTAACAAATATTTTTAAAATTAAAAATCAAAATTTATTTTTGAACAAACTTTCGTTTATTTTTATAGTGTGAGAAATTACTAATATACTTTTTAAAAACGAAACTAAAGTGAATATATTTAAAAAAACGGTCAATAACTTTTGAAAAATTGATACATTATTTTGTGCATCGGCTAATTAAAAGCTTTGAGTGATACCACCAGCAGCGAATGAACAATTGGACAGTTAAAGGGTTAATAACTTTGTGACTGCCGTTCGTAGCGATGAGTATTGTCCAAGGCTTTTTTCTCCTTCAAACTCTTCTCCCAGTGCATAAAACAAAATACAATAATAAAAAAATAATTTGTGGACTTTTATAATCTGCAAAAATCTTGAAAAATAATGTTCATCCTGTTGCTAAAGATATTGGACACAGTCATTTTTTTGCAAATCTTTTCAGGATAGCCATTATTTATTCCATAGTTTTTTAAAAATCCACTTTGAAATAGTAAGTCATTTTCTCCCATGTATGTATGTAGATTCCAAGCTGTTTGGGAACAGATGTATGATTCATGTTCAGATTTATTAATACATAATCCTTGGACAAAATAGATGTCTTTCCATTTTCAGCTTATATTTCAATAAGGCACATATAGAGTAAACAGACAAATCCAAATTTTAAATACTAAAAGGTCATTTATTTCTGATATAATGATATTTTTCTTTCCATTATTTTTTTCTTCTTTGCAATTAAATCATAGTAATTAAAAAACAGCAAGTTTTTATATTTAAATATTCACTTGTTTAATATAACTTTTGTTAGCAATTATATTCTTTATAGCAGTTATCTTTTTAAAATACTTTACTTCCAAAAGTTTAAATATAATTTGCTTCAAAGATAAATATTTCTTCTTTTTAAAACTATAGACCTTCTAAATAATGTCAATATTATATATCGAGAGAGATCAATATATTTTATAACTCATCTCAAATGTTTTTATAGAGATCAGAGGTAAATTACCTTTTAGTCTTTTCCAATAACTTTTTCTTAAATAATGTTTTTAAAATTTTTTTAGCTTTATAAACACAGACATATTCACTCTATGTATTATATCTCTGGATAATATTCGATTGCAACTCTGAAATACTCTGCAAAAATAAATAGATATTTTTTTATATAGTACTAAAAATACTGAACCACTATAAATTTTTAGCCTTTCATGACTAATCTTCCAATGTATAAGACCATAGATTCCTGTTTCATAATTTACCAATAAATTTTAATTAGGCTTTAGAATAATTCACTAACAGGAGATTTATTAAGTTTATTCACACATTTTTGGTTAAACTAAATACTAGTTTTTAATCCTTTCAACTTTTTTTTAAAAAGTAAAATTGTATAAAAAAAATTAAATAATTGACTGTTAACTTAAATATATTACTAACCTATAGTAATATAACTTGATCCTACTTATCACACAATAATTTTAAAACAATAACCACTACAACTTAATGACACAGTATTTATACCCATTTTTTAAACAAATTTGATTGGATGACAAATCATCAGACTACAAACTCATTTACATATTTCCCAATTATGTACTTTTAAAAATTAAAAATTAAATTATGAGTCATCATTTTAAATAATAAATATAATAAATATTTAATACAAATAATTTATTTTATAACAAAACAAAAATATTTAAACTGATACATTTTATTAATCTTTACTAATTTATAAAATTATAAAATATTTGGTTTAAATGTAGCAATTTTTTAGCCTATATCTATTAGCTTAAAATAACTTTAAAAATTAAATAATATTTATTCAAGTTTATTTTATCATGTATAAAATGTTTCAATTTTATCAATAATTTCAGAAAGTAACTAAAACTTTCTTTAAAACCATGCAAGCACAATACACATATATTATCAGTCATGTGATCTACTCTCCAGACATAGTGTGCAATTTTTTAAAATTTACTGACTGCAATAAAACCAAATGAATATTTAATTACAAAAAATAATACATATTAGAAAAATATTAAATGTACTAAAAAAAATTAGAATACATTTTGATATTTTTATAACAATAATTAAAAATTAAACCATTTAATAGACCATAAGATATGAAGAGCTTTAATAAATAATTATTATACAATTTAAACAATTTTAGAAGATAAATTTATTAACTTATTCAATTATATTAAACATTATATTAAACATTAGTGTTTTTAAAGGTTTATTTTATAAGATATTCAATACATTTCTTAAATGTAACTAACACCATTTACTGCAACCATATAATATTAACTTATTCTGCTTTCTTTTACAGCTTTAACTTTTAAAATAGCTTTAAGATATTTTTTAACTTTCTATATATTTATTTTAATAAGTTTTAAGTCTATTTAGATATTATTACAATTAGAATACCTATACTTCTAATTTAAATTGTTTTTAAAAATTGGCTTTTTAGCACATTCATCCCTAATAAAAAGGGTATATATATATAAAATTCACATTATCCCTAATAAAAAGGGTATATATATATAAAATTCACATTACACATTTATCCTGTCTCTGACTCAATTGATATATCAGTTGAAAACTATTTCAGGACACTGGGAAGAAAGATTATGCTATTTTTAAATCTTAAACTCAAAAATAATAAGCCAATAATCTCACCATGAAATATGGATTGTTGGGCAATCTTCATTTATATTCATTTGTTATAAAAATAATTTCATAGTAATAATAACTACAACATAAAAATGTATGGAGTAGATATTGAGAATGTACATGCTTATTTCCCTTAAGGTCTCAAAGGAAAATGAAATGATCTTTTGATTATCATCAAATCCTTTTCTGCAGCCTGGATCAATAATATTTTGTACTTAATATAATTTTCTTGCAATTTACAATTAGTTTTCTTGAATTTAAATTCTGTCTATCCTTTTATTATATAATAAATTATAAACAAACTCATGGGATTGTTATTTCAAATTTCTTATTTAACAAATAAAAATATTTCATAATTGAATATTTCATTTTCATTTTATCATCTTTAATTATAATTTTAGATAAATATGTTTGCTAAAATCTGTTAAGTGTGTATTCACAATTTATTACATCAAATACAAAAAAATAATTATTGATAACAAAGAAAAAGTTATTTTAACAGAAAAATGTTCTAAATAATTTATAATTTTGTTATGCCACGCTAAAACCCCAAAGCATAGATTTTGGCAAGAAGTGATCGTTTTATTGATGCTTTTTTGATGCTTCACATTTGACAGATTATCTGTAGTTGATCGATGGCACTGAGTTTCACAGCATTGGTAACTATTACTTTTTGATCTATAAACAGTAGTTTGATCAATTGTAATATTGTGATTCACTATTTCTCATTTTTACTTTACCTCAGATTTTCACTCATGTAAAATAGCCCTTTAAACAATGAAAATGAAGAGAAAAACAAAAGATTCCTATACTCTATGCATCTTACATTCCAAAGATAAATTATTTATGCAGACTTAATATGATTTGGAACAAAGTAAAACATAAGCTAAAAAAACATTTGTTTACTCCCTTTTATATTAACACAAAATTCTACTTACACAAAGCAAAAAAAGTCCAAACAACTATATGACTTGTATTTAAAAGATTAAAAGTTTGTCTTGATCCCTTTACAATAGGATATAAAAGAAATATTTATGAATGTTTTAGTCTTTTCTAATTTACTTTAAGTTTGGTAATTAGAAAAATATATGAAGAATAAAAAGTAACTGTAATAAGAACTTTTAAGTCAAATCATTTAAAACTTAATAAGTGTGTTTTTTATAATTATTAGATAATTTTTGTGTCATTAATTAAATCTAAAACTAGTAACTTTTAAATAATTCTATAACTAATTAAATTTACAATAAAAGAATATCTTAATATTATATTTGTATTTATGTATTTTTTATGCACATGTACATATAAAAATAAATTTATTGTTAATTTCATTATTTCCTTCTGAATCTTTGAGTGTATATGACAATAATTTCAGCAATGTACTAATTGCAATTACAAAAATCTCCAGCTAAACTTCTAGTTATGTTAACTATTATTATTTAACTTTATCTCCATTTTTTAATGATGATTTCTTTGTAAATTTACAGACTATACTTATGCATGTGCACACATAATGATGCTATGAATTGATTATTTCACTATATATTGTAGCCATTTCACTATATTGCTCTACTACTAATAATAGTTGGCAGTATGCATCTTATGTTTAGAGTTAATTAGTTCATAGTAAATAATATTTAATTTTCCTACACATGTGTTAATAATAATGAGAGGTATTCAATTAATTTAAATATTTATGTACCACAGATAATATGAGAATTTTTTAACATTATATTTTTAATAATAATATGAATATTTTAATAGGTGGTATAAATGTTTGTAAAAGAGAAAGAATTATTCAAATAATCACAAATAGTTTCTTTTGTTCTGTCTCTTCAATAATTTTGTCTATTTACTAGTATTACACTTTAGTTTTGAAAAAAAAAATGTATTCTAAAAAAAAGGATTCATCTTCAATGGATAAACAACAATCGTTAATTTTAACTTTTTAAAATAAATAGAGTTCTATTTTTGGTAATAGTTTTAAAAGAAAGTAAAAAATAAATAAATTTTAACATTTTGTTAAATTTTTGTTTTAATGGACTGGGATTGTTTTTTCCTTTTCTTTTTATCTCTCTTCAAGACAGTGAGCAATGTTTATCAAGTCAATATAATTAACTGACTATCTTGGTTCAGAAAAAATTTTAACTAAAGAGTAATTTAAACTATGATAGTATTTTTTAAATTAAAACATGAAAAAAACATAGCAGATTTTTTTGTTTATAATTAAAAAAGGAGATAAAAATAACAAAAATAT
This sequence comes from Epiperipatus broadwayi, assembly GCA_028023455.1. Taxonomy (NCBI): domain Eukaryota; kingdom Metazoa; phylum Onychophora; class Udeonychophora; order Euonychophora; family Peripatidae; genus Epiperipatus; species Epiperipatus broadwayi. The sequence continues at coordinate 14,131,196 of JAQFVV010006210.1, forward strand.
ACCTATTTAGTCAGTTTTTAATTTTGTCAAGTAGGTAATAGAATTATGGTTTCTTAAAGACAGAGTTGTTTTAAAATTAGGGATATGGGTAAATCAAAAGACCTAGATATCTTGTAAGAAGTAGTTAATTCTGGACTCAGTTATTAAAGAGGACAGAAAGTTCTCAACCAAACTGTAGCAAAGAACATCAGAATAAGACTTAATCCAACTACTGAAGAAGACAGTAGTAGAAATTCTAGCCAAGCTGTTGAGACAAGCAATCATTTTTAACACAGCTGCTAAAAAATCAGATGTGGAAAATCAGTTAAAATGTTTTCTACAATGAAAAACATGTGTTACATTTATCTAAAAGCTAAACATAATCTTTCTTCATGCAACCTGCTTTACTAAAATAAAATGTAATGGAATAATGCTTTTTGAAATAATCTGCAACAGAAAATCTCATCTTTAACCAAGAGTAACGATATATAAGTATGCTGTTACACTGTTTTTGTCTGATATAGAAAAATTATTGGTAAGAAAAATAAATAAATTTTGGCTTTGTGTGTTAGCTTGAAATTTTCTATGGTCAAATAGAAAGAACTGTGTATATTAAACTGGAAGCAAAAACCCATCAAGAAGAAAACCTACATGGAAAAGCTGGAAATTATAAGTGCAAAGAAGTATTCCCAAAGGAAAGTAAAACTATGGTAAAATATTTTCTTTAAAATGCACATTATATCTAAATTTATAAATTATAAATTTATTTAACACACATTGATTATGTAAGTAATATTTACTAAGGCAATAAACCTCAAATCATGTGCACTTGAAAATGTGAAGATAGGGACCAATTAATAATAATTAATAGTGTTATTAGTATCTTTTTTCAATTAAAATGTTTTTTTATTCATGTGATTTTTTTCCTTCAAAATTATAGTTTTTATTAGTAACCTAATTTTTTTATTAAATTTAACATGTTTTATTAATATATCCCCTCCCCAAATTATACAAAGGATTAGCTAATTTAAATCCTTATCTCTGATTAAAAAATCTTTTTTTAAATTTATTTATTAAAAAGAAAATAACTTTATCAAAACAAAAGTTAATTAATTTAAGAAATAAAGATCAAGTGGTTAATTAATTTTTTATGAAATTATATTTTTGATAAGAATGCATGAATCTGAAATATCATATTATCATGTCATTTTTAAAATTTTTTAATTATTAATAAGTTAATTTATTAAATAATTATTTAAAAAATTAATCTAGTGTTAAAGTCTTTATTCCTCCAGCTATCTGTTGCATAAATTGGCAGTGTATGTGACTTGATTTCAATACAGCTTAGACTATGAAGAATAGTTTTCAAATTATCCCAATAATGTTATTATAAAATAAATTAGAATAAGCACAATAACAGTTCATAGAGTTCTTATTTCCTGAGATAGATTAGAGCATAATGGTTAGTTATATGAATGTAGAGGTTATGTTGGTATTTGGACATTCAGATGGTAACCCTGAATGTTGCAATAATATCACCTTTAAAGTTTATGCATTACAGATTTATATTTTATTATTAGAAATGAAGTTTATAGTTTGTTAGTACCTTAATAGTACTATTTGGCCAGAGAATTGATGATCAGCATGTTTCAGTATCTCAGAATTACTTGATTTTTTATATTCTGATGGATTATAACTTAAGCATTTGCATCCAGATAATGGCATTGTATTTTTGCTCTAAGTTTGACAGTGGCTAGATAATTAGCCTGCCTATAGTAACCTCTCTTTCAGTCATAAGACTGATGGTTTATTTGTGACTGTTCTTTGTTGATGATTAATGATTATTATTTTTCTGTAATGCTGAAGATACACATTATGGTTTATTCATGCTGACTCACTGCTCTTATTCTATATTCACTGTATTCCCATTATATTTCATGTGATTAATTATTTAATGCAGATGATGATGATGGTAGTTTCCTATCTCTCCATATTATCTCCTAAATTTGTATACCATTACAATATAAAAGCAAAATATTTGTAAAAAAATATTACACAAACACCCATGCACCATCTTAACTTTCAGCTATTTTTTATTTTTATTATTTTAAAAGTTTTATATAATTGGCAATATATAAAATATCAATCATTCCCCCCAACATTATTTTTTCCAGCAACACTATTTTGTGAATAAAGTCTGAATTTCAAGCAACCAAGAGATATCTTGTAATTAAAGAAGTCTGAATTTCAAATAGCTCAACCCAGAAGTTATTTAGTTATTTCTCTGTCGTGCTGTTTGAAATTCAGTCAAGGTAGCATTGCTGAAAAAATATATGGTTGGGGAGAGGAAGTGATTAATATTTTATATATGAATTTTCAGCTAGCAATATACACTGTGTCAATTTTTAAGTAATATATATATATATATATATATATATATATATATATATTGTAACATATGTTAATGAGTTCAAATAGAAATAACTAAGTAAATTCAAAAATTAAATGTTGATCAAATTATTAATAACCAGTATTATATGGAAATCACGTGAGGTGAGTACACTAGTAATTCAATAAAATATAACTCAGGTATACAGACAGTAGGTTTATCCACTTTCATTTCTTGGTTTGATGTTAAGTGCATGTTTAAACAAATACTAAGTGAATATGGTCTAGCAGGGCGCCACTAGATTATCTGAATCTAGACACGGTTATATCTGATAACCTTTCACATGTACCGGGTTTGAATCCCTTTTTGGTACTTTATTTCTAATAAAAATGAGAGATTTTGCTTTTTGAGCCATATCACTATAAGCACTAATAGTTAGGTAAAAGTAAAACATCTTTAAACCAAAGTGGAGTATATTAGACATAAATCATTTCTCAGATCTTAGCATAACAAATGTGTTTCAATAGTTTTGTAAGTTCACTAGCTCAGATTATATATAACTAATTTAGGATGGCAATTCACTCATCCTTGCATGAAATAGATGATGGGATGTGGTTATAATAATACTAAGAGATCACTAAATATTATAAAATCAATATTTATTTATGGCCTTTAAACAGTTAAACAGCTCATTAATTAAAACGTTGATGATGATGATGATGATGATGATAATAACGATAATGACAAGGGTTTCAACTACAGCTCTAGGACTAAGCCTAAACATAAAACTAAATTTTATAAAGAAATTCATAATTATTGCTTAATTTTAGCATATTTACTTATATCTTAAATAACTAATATTCAACCATTGATGATGATGAATAATCACACTTAACCAAGACTACACTTAATGAAATATATACGCCTCGTTTAATAAAACAAACTAATATTTATTACTACATTTCTAACATATACAGAAAAATTTCTAGATAAATATGAAAATTGACATGAATAATAATAATAATTGATTATATAACAATCCTCAGATTAATTTTAAGTTCTTCCCCCTTTCCCTTCAAATGTATTTTGTATTAAGTTGGACGTCACATTGACCATGAAAAGTATTTCAAGACAAAAAATATTATCTGCTCATTAGCACACATACTTTAAAATCCAACATGTAAATAGAATGTAAAAAAAAAAAAATGTTAGTAAAAATTGAAAGAGCAAGTTTTAGAAAAAAGTTTTAAATTATTTTCTCCCCCTCCCTTCCAAGCGCTGAAATCTATACTGAACTTGAAACAAAATAATCTAATATTCTAATACTACTCATTATTACACATTCACTTCCAATTATACACATATAAAAATATTATTATGTATGTGCGTTTTTTATCCCATGATAACAAAATATTATTTAAAACCAAAATAATAATATTAGATAAAACTAAAATCATAATACCATAAAAAAAAATTGTTTTACATATTCATATTTCATAACTGTAAAATTAATAAACATATAATTTTGATACATTCAAGATAATTTGTGAAGCTCAAAGTTATTATTAGTAAGACATTCTTGTTTTAATCGATCTGAATAGTCTTTAAAAGTTCTTTAAATAAAATATACCACTTTATTGCTAAAATGTTTATTAAGACTGATATCTTAAAGAAAATAGATATAAAAAGTCATATTACCGATCTTTTGTTAGTGTCGAATTTCCAAGGGTTCAAACTTGTCTTGTATAATGTTTATATTTCTGTAGCTACCATTTCCGTTTTACTGGGAACAATCTCTTTCTTGAGGTGGATAACTATTTGATGATGATGACTCTATTGAGGTTATTTGCTTTAGTGGACAATTTGGAAATCATTATAGTAAATTTTCTTCTCTTCTTGTCAAGCATGTGGATGAAATACAGCAGTTGTTTTCCCATTTGTAAATTTTCTTGAGTTCAAAATCAGTTGTTGTAACAATTAATTGGACTTGATGATTAATATTTATCAGTAGATTAATTCATCTTCTTTGAATGCAGGTGAATGCTTTCTTTCTTCTATTAAAAACATCTTATTTATCTGGTCAGTTGAAAGGTGTAGAATATTATTTTAGACACATCTTTTCTTTCCTATGTGATGTGCAGCTTCCCCAGATGGTCTGGCAAATGGAATATACATATAATTTTTCTAGCCCGCCATCTCTTATATATTTCAACGTTCAATATTATAGTTTAATATCTGAATCAATCACAACATTGTAACCTAAATTTAAAGTAGTCCAAAACATATATATAAGAATTATAAACAAATTATGAGCAATGTATTAATAACCAGTATTATATGAAATCACGTATAGGGAAATCACGTGAAGTGAGTACACTAGTAATTCAATAAAATATAACTCAGGTATACAGGCAGTAGGTTTTATCCACTTTCATTTCTTGGTTTGATGTTAAGTGCATGTTTAAACAAATACTAAGTGAATATGGTCTAGCTGGGCGCCACTAGATTATCTGAATCTAGACACGGTTATATCTAATAACCTTTTACATGTACCGGGTTTGAATCCCTTTTTGGTACTTTATTTCTAATAAAAAATGAGAGATTTTGCTTTTTGAGCCATATCACTATACGCACTAATATTTAGGTAAAAGTAAAACATCTTTAAACCAAAGTGGAGTTCATTGAACATAAATCATTTCTCAGATCTTAACATAACAAATGCGTTTCAATATTTTTATAAGTTCACTAGCTCAGATTATATATAACTAATTTAGGATGGCAATTCACTCATCCTTGCATGAAATAGATGATGGGATGTGGTTATAATAATACTAAGAAATCACTAAATATTATGAAATCAATATTTATTGATGGCCTTTAAACAGTTAAACAGCTCATTAATTAAAACGTTGATGACGATGATGATGATGATAATAATAACGATAATGACAAGGGTTTCAACTACAGCTCTAGGACTAAGCCTAAACATAAAACTAAATTTTATAAAGAAATGCATAATTATTGCTTAATTTTAGCATATTTACTTATATCTTAAATAACTAATATTCAACCATTGAGGATGATGAATAATCACACTTAACAAAGACTACACTTAATGAAATATATACGCCTCGTTTAATAAAACAAACTAATATTTATTACTACATTTCTAACATATACATAAAAATTTCTAGATAAATATGAAAATTGACATGAATAATAATAATAATTGATTATATAACAATCCTCAGATTAATTTTAAGTTCTTCCCCCTTTCCCTTCAAATGTATTTTGTGTTATGTTGGACGTCACATTGACCATGAAAAGTATTTCAAGAGAGAAAAAAAAAATATTATCTGCTCATTAACACACATACTTTAAAATCCAACATGTAAATAGAATATAAATAGAAATGTTAGTAAAATTGAAAGAGCAAGCTTTTAGAAAAGAGTTTTAAATTATTTTCTCCCCCCTCTCTTCTACCTCTGAAATGCTATACTTAATGAAACAAACTAATCTAATATTCTAACCACTTGTTCCTCCACATTCAATTGCAATTATACACATATAAAAATATTATTATGTATGTGCGTGTTTTATCCCATGATAACAAAATATTATTTAAAACCAAAATAATAATATATTAGCTAAAAATAAAATCATAATACCATAAAAAAAATTGTTTTACATATTCATATTTCATAACTGTAAAATTAATAAACATAATTTTGATACATTCTTATATATATGTTTTGGACTACTTTAAATTTAGGTTACAATGGCGCCCCACGTTGGGCGCCATTGTAACATATGTTAATGAGTTCAAATAGAAATAACTAAGTAAATTCAAAAATTAAATGTTGATCAAATTATTAATAACCAGTATTATATGGAAATCACGTGAGGTGAGTACACTAGTAATTCAATAAAATATAACTCAGGTATACAGACAGTAGGTTTATCCACTTTCATTTCTTGGTTTGATGTTAAGTGCATGTTTAAACAAATACTAAGTGAATATGGTCTAGCAGGGCGCCACTAGATTATCTGAATCTAGACACGGTTATATCTGATAACCTTTCACATGTACCGGGTTTGAATCCCTTTTGGTACTTTATTTCTAATAAAAAATGAGAGATTTTGCTTTTTGAGCCATATCACTATAAGCACTAATAGTTAGGTAAAAGTAAAACATCTTTAAACCAAAGTGGAGTATATTAGACATAAATCATTTCTCAGATCTTAGCATAACAAATGTGTTTCAATAGTTTTGTAAGTTCACTAGCTCAGATTATATATAACTAATTTAGGATGGCAATTCACTCATCCTTGCATGAAATAGATGATGGGATGTGGTTATAATAATACTAAGAGATCACTAAATATTATAAAATCAATATTTATTTATGGCCTTTAAACAGTTAAACAGCTCATTAATTAAAACGTTGATGATGATGATGATGATGATGATGATGATAATAACGATAATGACAAGGGTTTCAACTACAGCTCTAGGACTAAGCCTAAACATAAAACTAAATTTTATAAAGAAATTCATAATTATTGCTTAATTTTAGCATATTTACTTATATCTTAAATAACTAATATTCAACCATTGATGATGATGAATAATCACACTTAACCAAGACTACACTTAATGAAATATATACGCCTCGTTTAATAAAACAAACTAATATTTATTACTACATTTCTAACATATACAGAAAAATTTCTAGATAAATATGAAAATTGACATGAATAATAATAATAATTGATTATATAACAATCCTCAGATTAATTTTAAGTTCTTCCCCCTTTCCCTTCAAATGTATTTTGTATTAAGTTGGACGTCACATTGACCATGAAAAGTATTTCAAGACAAAAAATATTATCTGCTCATTAGCACACATACTTTAAAATCCAACATGTAAATAGAATGTAAAAAAAAAAAATGTTAGTAAAAATTGAAAGAGCAAGTTTTAGAAAAAAGTTTTAAATTATTTTCTCCCCCTCCCTTCCAAGCGCTGAAATCTATACTGAACTTGAAACAAAATAATCTAATATTCTAATACTACTCATTATTACACATTCACTTCCAATTATACACATATAAAAATATTATTATGTATGTGCGTTTTTTATCCCATGATAACAAAATATTATTTAAAACCAAAATAATAATATTAGTTAAAACTAAAATCATAATACCATAAAAAAAAATTGTTTTACATATTCATATTTCATAACTGTAAAATTAATAAACATATAATTTTAATACATTGCTCATAATTTGTTTATAATTCTTATATATATGTTTTGGACTACTTTAAATTTAGGTTACAATATATATAACTTTTCATTTCTTTTTAGGTTGTTGGTGCTTTTTGAATACCAGTGCTCTCCAATTTTCAAATCTGACTACTCTACCAAGGATTACCACTTCACTGCCAGAAAATTCTAATTATAATAATTTAAATTCTATAACAGTTCCTATTAAATCAGAAATAACAAGTACACAAATTATTCCAATAATATCAATATCAAAAAATTTTTCTGAAACAACTCTTATACCATCTAGTAAAACAACAGCATTTAGTATACCAACTTTGATAGGAATATCCACGCACAATACCTTTCCAGATATAAACAATTATTCAATAACTTCAAGTGTAGAAAGTACAAAAAATGTTTCTTTAAGAGAACATTCTTTTTTTATATCATCAACTTTTATACCAAAAATCTCAGATAATATTTCATTAAGTAATAGCAATTTTTCTATATCTTCAACACTTTCTCTACAGCCCACTTCAGAAAGAACTTCTTTGAATAAAAATACTTTAATATTTTCAACTTTTATTACACAAGCAACTGCAGAGAATACTTTTTTAAGTGATAACAACTCCTATATATCAACTATTTCTTCAAAGCACCCATCAGAAGGATCTTCTTTGAGTGAAAGCACTTCTTTAATACCTTCAACTTTTATTACTGATGCAACTGCAGAGAATAGTTCTTTAAGTGAAAACAATGTTTCTATATCTTCAACTCTTTCTCCACAGCACACATCAGAAGGGATTTCTTTGAGTGAAAATACTTCTTTAATATTTTCAACTTTTATTACTGAAGCAACCACAGAGAATACTTCTTTAAGTGAAAACAATGTCTCTATATCTTCAACTCTTTCTCCACAGCACACATCAGAAGGGACTTCTTTGAGTAAAAATAATTATTTAATATATTCAACTTTTATTACTGAAGCACTTGGAGAAAATTCATCTATATCTTCAACTGTTTCTCCACAGCACACATCAGAAGGGACTTCTTTGAGTAAAAACACTTCTTTAATATTTTCAACTCTTATTACTGAAACAATTGGAGAAAATTCTTCTATATCTTCAACTCTTTCTCCACAGCACACATCAGAAGGGACTTCTTTGAATGAAAATACTTCTTTAATATTTTCAACTTCTATTACTAAAGCAATTGGAGAAAATGTATCTATATCTTCAACTTTTGCTCCACAGCACACATCAGAAAGGACTTCTTCAAATGAAAACACTTCTTTAATATTTTCAACTTTTATTACTCAAACAATTGCAGAGAATACTTCTATAAGTGAAAATAATTCCTCTATATTTTCAACTCTTTCTCCACAGCCTGAACCTAAAAACAACTCTTTAATGGACACAACGTTTGTTATGAAAACGACACCAGCAGTGAGTTCTGTAAGTGAAAATAACATGTCCATATCTTCAAGTCTTACAGTAGCATCTGACACTACTATATTGCCTGAAAACAATTCTTATTTTACTACAAAACCAATTTCAAGCAGTATTTTTCCTCTTACAAATAATACTTTACCTCTTTCAGATTTCTCAATCTTTGAAACGACTTTGTCAAACAGTACTTTTAATATTACTGAAAACCCAGTTTCTGGATCAACAATTTATATAAATACAGATAAGAGTATTACCTCAGAAGTTATTTTTTCATCTTCGAGTGAGACTTCGACTATGCACAATGCATTCTCAACCTTATCTTTTCAATCCAACCCTGCAACAAATTTTACAGTAACTGGGAAAGAAAATACATATCTTATTGCAACTACTATTGATTCTATGCAAAATAATTTTACAGGAACGCAGTCATTAGATTTACAAAAATCTACTCTTACAGCAATAACAGATAACTCAAATTTGACAACTTATCAGTCTACTGAAATGCAAAACAACATCACTGAATTTACTTTATCTCCATCATCACATGAAACAAACTCCAACATTTCTTTCTCTACTAAGATTTCAATTTTATCTTCTGACATACCAACATCAACAAAGAGTGAAGATAAAATCAGTAAAAGTGGATATTCTGGTAAAACCACAGCATTGACAATAATTGGTTGCCTTGCGGGAATTATATTAATTGTAGGCTTAAGCTTAATTATTTATAAACGAAAAAAATCCGGAACATATAGAAGGTGGTTCGATGATTTACACTCCGCTGAATATAATCCATTGAACAGGGAAACGAAATCATATCGTCAGTGTAAGTATACAAATCCATTATATGATGATGAGGAAGCTGGTAATTACATCGAAATAGAATAAATGTAAATTGTAAAAAAGCCAAAACAATAATGTAAATCAAAACTAACTAAACACAAAAATAGTACAAAGCAGAAACAAATCTTTCAAAAGCTAAACACCAACTGCTATCCTAAAGTTATAAAGCTTTTACTTTTATGGATATTATTCAATATGAGAATTGTAAATATAATGGTCTGCTTTTGTAATAAAGATATTTTGAATCCGAAAGTTTTTTTTAAAGAAACAGAAAGTGAAATAAGGTCATTAAATACGATGTATAAAGTGTTTTTTAGACTGAGTCTGATGAAATTATATAGCAACCTATATGCAAGTTGGAAAAAAAAAATGTTTAAAAAGTTTAAATTTATATATTTTTTTAATTATAATTTTGTAAAATCTTTTTTATGGTTAATAAAAGCATTATATAAACACCCACATACATTGTATGCACCATTGTTATTTTTAATCATTACCAATTCCATAAAAAAATAGATATTTTCATTTTTTCTATCTTTAACTTTCCCTTCATTACATCACTCCAGAAAATTAAATAATTTCACCAATTCACCTCACAGGTTATCTATTTCTAAGTCTATTAGATCCAGTTTAGAACTTTAGATTTTCATCTAGCCTCATCTTTTCTGGCAACAAGTCCTGCATAACAAGACTTTTAATTCTTATAATAATACCAATAGTATTTGTTTAATCTCTCAACCATTTATTTTACATTCAATCTCTTCTTCTCAACCCTAACATATACTTCGCATTACTTCTCTATTAAAGTACATAAGTTTCAGCTTTAAAAAGATTTAGTAATAAGTATTGATTTTTTTACTAAAAGCATCCTCTCCAAGTTTAATTTTAAAATTAATTTCTTCCATTATTGCTCTATTCTATATTAATAATATGAGGAAGATAGTTACAATTATTAATATCTTTTGATTCATAATTTTTAATCTCTGTCACGTTTGTCTTTAACAAATGTTTAAAAAAAATGGAAATGCTTAACGTTTAAATGTATATTTTTTTAATTGTATTACATCCTCTGTCTCTCTATGCACATTGGCTTGTGCTCATGGTCTGGGATTCAAATCTAACTAGTCTAGATAAAACTTTAAAATATTTATATATTATAAGCAGTTTGGAAACTAAAGACAGAACAAATAAATATCCAGTTGTTTAGATATGAAACTATTCATAGATAGGAGCAGACAGTGATACAAAACATTAAAAATAAATCCCATCTATAGATATTTGATTAACTTGATGAATAATTATTTATCTTTCACTTTAGTTATAATTCCCATCCACCAATTTTGATGCCTTTTGTCAGGTAAACTTAGAAATTTTTTTTATCAACTAAAAAAAACATTTCAAGCTTAAAAATATGCAATTGATGATAATGTCACTCTCATGATTTCTCTCTCTCTCTCTCTCTCTCTCTTCTTTTGAGTTGCTCTCTGTTTCTGAGTTCTCCATTACTAAATATCAACTACAATATTCATTGATTTATACTGGGTAGTAGAAAATGAACTGTCTAAAACCTCCTCATATTCTGTTTAGAAATGAGCTGATGAATCATCATGCTTTTTCATAGCTCAAGTCAACCTGTTCTCTAATCTGGATATTTTTGTACAAAATATCTTAATTATGTTATTTCCTGATTTACATAACTTACAAAAGATTTTTATAGGTTTGACAACAATTTTATAAGGTAAAATTTTATTTTATTAGTTTTAGTAATACTGCATGTCTTTATATATATATATATATATATAAGACATTCTACCTATATTGCTAAATATAAGGGATTCTACCTTTATTGCTAAAGGGAGGTTGACTTGGCAACAGATTGAGATTGTTGTTGATTTCAGGATTGTCTCAGTGTTGACTAATTTCTATGAATAAATATGTCTATATATGTGTGTGTGTGTGTGTAAATAATTAGAATTATACCGTTTTGAAATTCTACCCTCACTACTTGATCTACACATTTGGAAAACATGGCATTAAATAATCGAATATGCTACCCTCCATGTATATCAAAATGCTAAATAGATATTTATGTCACCTTGATGAACATCTATTTCTTTATTTTACTGCTAAATTATTTATATTCTGATTACATTTATATTTAGCCATAAATAACTCCAAAAGTAATCAACACCCACCCCTCCTTGTTTTAAATTAAGCTTTTAAAATATTTTGAATAAATTACATGATACACAAATAATATTAATGGCTGTATTTCTATCTCTAAAAGCTTATATACAGGACATTCATTGACTATAATCCATTTAATATTTATTTGTATTATTTAACTCCTTATTACTGTAATCCAACATTTCCAATTTCTCTGCTCTATCTGTTTTTTAATCTCATTAATGCTGCATTTAATCCTAAACCATTTTATATGTTGTTCTCACCTTTCTCAATTAGTTACAATAAACCATTCAAAAAACACTTATTTATAATTGTTAATAAAGAAGAATATATAAATTATTATTAAAGTTTATTGGCTTAACGTTTTCGAGGATCCGTGCCTCATATTCATAGCCTTCATAAAATGTATAGTAAAATATATGCAAATATTCAAATAAGCTAGTATTACGTAGCCCATTTCTTCGAAATTTCGAAGCAAGTGTCTTTCCTATTAATAACATGAATGTTTCCATTAATGTAAAATGCCTCCTTTATTTTTCTTTTGTGATTGTTTGATTCTGAGCACAATATTATGGGATTGGCAGGTGCGAAGTTGTGTCCAGATTGTTTAGCTTGCTCCAAAAATACAGAGGTTGTGTTGCTGTTCCTCAGGGCTCTGTTATACATGTAAAGATGTTGAGCCAGTCTAGTGTTGATTGTAGCTTTTGTTTCACCATAATATATAGCATGGCATCCAGCCTGAGGGCAGGCAATGGAGTACACCACATGTGGGATGAACAATCGATCAATGTGGTCTTTAGAGTTGTTAATCAATCTATTAGAATTAGGTGGAGTTCTAAATGCTATGCTGAATTTAAACCATTCAATAGAAGGATAAACAAAACATGTCAGTCTATCAGAATGCCATTTTTGGTATCATCATGATCTATTTTGCTGCCCAGCATACATCTAACTTTATAATTTTATCTTATTAACTTAATTATGTTACTGTAATTATATTCTACAGTTTTACTTATGGTATTTTTTTTATGATTAGTTATACATCTGTTCATTATTGATTGTTTAATTTTTGACCTTCTTAATTCTTCTATATACAAGACAAACTATTTATTCATTTAAAGTTGTTGATCTGTTAACTTTGGGCAACAATGCTATATCTGTCTCATATTCCTCAGATGGATTTTTAGTTTTGTTAGTAAAGGTACTTTTGTAACAAATGTTTGAAAATATAGTTTGTCCTGTAAGTGTGATTTATCATTAAATATTTTTATTATTATTATGCAAACTTACTGGGTCATCATCTTTTATATCTGGGAAAACTGTATTATCAGTGATAGTTTTATTTGTGAATTCGAAGAGTAAATTCATTTCTCCGTCATTAAGTAACTTTAAGTCAAATAATGTCAGCATGTGCCTACTATAGTAATTTGGTAATATCTAAGAATTGTGAACTAGATACTACAATACTAGACATACCAGCATAGCTATAATGTAAGCAAACTATGAACATAATGTAAGTTTACTGAACATTATCTACAGTATGTCATCTGATGAAGCATGAAGGGAAAAAAAACTGGGATAAATCAGGGGATTAAAAATCTATCAAAAGATGAATAGGTAACTTAAGAATTTTTTTGTTTGATGCTTCATCAATACTTTGTATATAATTTCTTAAAATGCTATGATGAACCCTATAGTATAAATGGCTGATTGAGAAATAAGGTTGTTTAAATTTATATATATACACCTGGGTCTCGTTTTACGTGATAGATAAGTTCCTCAAAAAACAAGCGCAAAGGAAATCGCGTAAAAATAGACATAACTTACATTGAAAAGGGGGGGATGTGGTCTGTGATTTTTCAAAATTCGTATAAAAGCAAAGCACCAATGTAAAATTACTTTAAAATTCACGCAAAAAAAAAATAAGAAAATAAAATATGACTAATAAAAAATTTCAAATTTGAAAAAAATTGATACAAGACAAACTTTTTTAACTATAATATTTAATTTTATTCAAAATAATATATTTTTATGCATAATTTACAGTACAGTAATTTACATTTTTTTATACGTGTTTTAATTATTATCGCTATTTGCCGATAAACAGGTTCATTTGCAAACTGGTAAAAAATCAGATTCTTCACAAGAGGAAATACAATTAGCGCCAACTTCACTCTCATATTGTGTTAATGGTTTTCTGTTGATAACATAATTAGTAATTAATCTTTGAGATGATGATTTTATTAATTGTTTATGAACTTAGACTTATGGTAATAAAAAGACATTTATTCACCACTGCTGGGAAAAATTTAATTAAAACTAACAACTAAAAATTAAATTCTTATTTTTGTCTTTAAATTTTTTAATTTTCAATTCCGTTTAAAATCAAAATTTGTTTTACATCACATTAATTTCAAGTCACCGTAAGTAATTTTTAAATTGTTCATTACAATTAAAAATCAGATTTAAATTTTTAATTGTCCAATTTAATTGTGCCCACTGCTATTACTCACCTTTTAAAAATAAACTTGCGGACACTAAATAATTAATAATTGATTATGTTCTTTTTTAAAAAGCAAAAACAATGTGATTTAAAATGCAAAATTAACATGTACAATGTTTGAACAAATTTACATTATAATCTTGTAAAATTTAATGTGTGTATACATAAAATGTGGAAATCATGATTTTAATTTCATTATTGCATAAAATCTTACTATTATAAAGCACTGAAAATATTGAAATTACTAAGATGAAAGTTGAATTCCAATAATGTGCTATTACTTTCAATATAACATAAGTGCACGAAATTTATTATTTAAAGTAATAGCGCATTATCGGAGTTTGACTTCCGGTGAAACATGAATTGCGTAACTTCAAAATCATGTTAAATAAGTCCACATAAAAAGAGACCCAGGTGTGTGTGTGTGTATATATATATAGTTACTAAATAAAATCTCTGTTATAAAATGGAACATGTGGCCATTCCATAACTCCTTCTCATCTCAGGTATATGGCATATTTCAAGCCCTAGTTGGGCAGCCATTTGTAACCTAATAAAAAGGTCTTTTTCTTATATAAGACATTTGTAACCGAATAAAAATAGTGTTTCCTTTTGTATCGGAAAAACAACATAGTGATCAAAATATATTCTCTTAAAACTCAAAGTACTCATGGTGGCTCCAAATGCAAGTGGTGGCTCCAAATACATCCTGTGTGACATTGACTAGCCATTTGCAATTTGTAAATCTAGTATACCATTTGTAATTTATAAAATATCCCCAAATAACTCAAATATCTTGAGGGAAAAATGATGACAAAATAAACTGGTCATCTCATTAAGTTTTATCTAGTTTTACAGGTTTTACACCTTAGCACTAACATTAAGAACAATAAAACATCCTTATGCTTTAGTTGTGCATATAAAATTTATCAGACAAACTTATTATTTAATTTTAATGTCATAAATACATTTCAAAATTCTCATAAGTCTTGCTAGCTCATATCAACACTATAGATTTATGGTGGCAATTCACTCCTCTTTGAATGATGTTTGATGATCGGGATGGTGGTTATTATCTTATCATGACTCACAAATGATAAACAAATACAGTGAAAACCATTATTTATCTGTGGCCATTAAATACATTTATTTAGATCATTGATTTAAAAACATGATGATGATAATTATACTTCTGGCCACAGTATTGGAACTAACACCTAACATAAAATTTAGCTTTTATAAATTCATAGTTATTTGCCTAACTTTATTATATTTAATTTGAAACTTAACCATTAATACTCAACAATGATGATGAATGATCATAATTAATAAGGCAAAGAATCCTCTTAATAAAGATATACATCTTTTTTAATAAAACAAATTAACATTTATTATGGCTGATAAACTATACATATTTAAAGATATATATGAACACATGATGAGTTGTTTATATTTAAATCATAATATTAATGATATTAAACCTTCCCCATTTCCCTTTAATGACAGTATCCAATGTTTATATCATAGTATAATGTTTGTGAATCAATTTGGATAGTGGATAACTAAAAATTTATATCCAAAAGAAAAATATTTCATTAAAAAAAATAAACATTCTTTGTACACACATACTTTTGTAAGCTTATAAATTTAAACATAACACATGAAACAAGATAATTAATTACAGAAAAGGTTAGTCAGATTCTAGAGAAGTAAAAGCATTTATAGAAATAAGCTTTAAATTACCTAAATCACCCTCTGACCAATTGAGGTCACTAATCATAATTTTAACAAATCTAACTCTCCCCAATGCTACATTTCTACCACTTTTAACATTCAGGCTCCACAGCTATACATATGGAAAAATATAATTATATTACTACATGTGTGTATGTGTTGATCCCATTATGAATAAAATATTATTAAAAAAAACCCTTTTAACATATAAATAACATATTTCATGATTTTGAGTTAATATACAATAATACATGTCACAAAATAAAATACATCGATAAGTGATGGCTTATAATTTCAGAATACATAATATCACTAAAGCAATCGCTATTATT
The DNA here is from genome assembly GCA_028023455.1 of Epiperipatus broadwayi. Classification (NCBI taxonomy): domain Eukaryota; kingdom Metazoa; phylum Onychophora; class Udeonychophora; order Euonychophora; family Peripatidae; genus Epiperipatus; species Epiperipatus broadwayi. Next base: position 14,147,882 of record JAQFVV010006210.1, read on the forward strand.
ACTGTAAGTTCTTTTACTTGATTTTGGTTTTAAGGTTCAGAGATAAAAAATGATAAAGAATTTGTTATTAAAAGTTTTGTTAATAGTCACTGATATAATCATATATATATATAATTAAAATTTATATTACCAGTCCTTTTACTTTCTTGAAGCATGCACTTTCCAATATTTCAAATTCACCTTGTTGAATGTTAAAAAGTTTGCATTAGCCTCATACACCAATCTGTAACATGCATATGTTTACCAATTACAGTGGTTTACTGGAATCCTATTCTTTTCTAGGCTTGGGCTTGCAACTCTTGGACTGTGATGATTATGGTGATATTTACTTGCTTCCATAGGATACCATTTGGCACTGGAATTATTTCTTCATTTCTTTTCAGCATACTTATTTATAATAGACCAGGGATATCTGCTGTTTTGCATATATTTATCATTTTGATGGAGTTTAAACTCAGTCAAAGGCATAACTGAACTAGCATGGTATGACACATCAACATTTTACTTATTTTTATTTTAGATTTAAAACACAGGTGAGCAATCAGTTTCTTCTATCTAATTTTTTACAATCAGTCACAAGATGTATAATACTTTTGGCTCAAACTCTTCAGATGTGCATCGGTTAATGTATGGCTGGCATGCCACAGACCAAATATATATCTATTTAGCCTGCCATTAGGCTGTAGGAAACTTTCCAAAAAGATATATATATAAATAATGCTGGCTTTCGACAGCAATTCAGTCTTATTTCTTTCCCCAATTTAGTCCACTCTCTCAACAATTTTAATATTTCTCTTTTTTTGAGCAGGCTGATTCAACCTTTTTATACAATTTAGTTTTATACAGGATCTCATAGATAGAAACTTGATTTTCATTAGTTAAACCAATTTAATTAAAATTGACAATCTGTTTTAAATTGACTGTTAGTAAGAAACCCACACTAATATGATTTCTTGGTAATTAACCAGTTGACTGGTCTGAAATTTATTATCTTAATAGCATTCCCCCTTTTTCTCAAGTCTAGCCTCATAAACTTCATCTGTTTTTCAATTAACTCTGACCTAAAGAATGTCAGCTGGACTGGTCAGCTGAAATTCTAACCTTGTGAGTTTAATTAAAATATATAATTTTTTAAAACAATACACCTTTTCATAATGAAATCACACAATGATTTTAACAAAATCTTTCTTTTAATATATGTGTAACTGTAAGTTTATTTAGGTAAAATACAAGCACACACTCAGATATTCAAAAATTCAGAAAAACCTGCCTATCAAACATAATCTGAATGATTTTTACAAACTATAACTTAATATTCAAAACTAAATTATTAAACTATTAGACTTAAATTATTATTATTACAGAAAGAATAGCAGAATTGATTAGGTATAGATCAACTTTGAAGAAAGTTAATAATCAATATCAGAAAATGATTAAATGAATAGCTTGTGTCCACAGACAACTGTTTATATGTGTTCCAATTCTAACTTTTAAAGACAACTATTAAATAATTCAAGGTATATATTACCCTTTTGTTTTATCTATTCAAAACTCTCTCTGTTCTAGGATTTTGAGACTTGATCATGTAGGGTTTAAAATTAGGGGCCCTACAGCTTCCCTTTCTATACTCGAAAATGAGAAATGATGATCATTTTTTCTGTTTCTATTTTATGTATTGCAATTTAGCCACAGGCTAAATTGGAATGGGCACAATATATACTTACATATATATTGTACTGGACCATACTTCCCTGCAGAATTAAACTCCTAATTTTGCACTGACCATGAAGTGGCCAAGATTGAACAGGGTAAGAAATGGATACCAAGTTAACTGATTGTCTGTCCTACAACATATTGGTACTTTCCAGCTAAACTAATAGAAAGAGTGAATTGACAGGACTCTGCCAATTAAAACCCCTTTAGTTAATATCTTACTCAAATGCCCAAATGTTTAAGACCTATGGTACATACACATTTTTGAAAACTCTATTTACAAAATAGCTTTTGCATGCCACTCCTAGAAAAGAATAAAAAATGAATTTTCCCCCTCCTAGAAGGATGTGCAATACCATATGTTCAGCGGAGCTTAAGAATAAGATTTAACACCCCAGTAGAGTGATGTCCTGTGTGGCTTGCTCAGTACACTCTACATCTAGGGTCTTCAATGGGTAAGTTAAATGGTTATTATAGATACATGATTGATAAGGAAAGAGTATATTTTATCAAATAAATAAAAATATGAAAATGAAACAAATTTAATATTATGATTAAATATTTATTTAATCCCAGATACCCACCACCATTTCATACTTAAAATGATATAATAAAAAAATAAATTATTATCACAGACCCATTTATACATTTGATGCATTGAAATAGACAAAACATCAATACAATTTTAAATGAATAAGGAAAATAATAAATCCCTAGACCTATTTACAATGTTTCATAATGAATGGAAGTGGTCTGAGCTTTTTACCCTGTAGAAATAAGTTATACTTTGTGTGATTTGATATATATTTTTTTTCAGACAAGAGATTTTTAGTTATACAGGCATACACTTCTACTCCAGACTTTAAAACCTTTTTTATTGATAGAAAATTTAATTTAAAAAAACTAAGTGTACAAATATTTGAACCATAAAATATTTCACTAATTTCATATTTTACAACATGTCAATAAGGTTGCATAAGCTCAGATACCATATAGCACTCAACATGAGGTGCTGTATCTATTTTTCTTTTATGATAGATAAATTCTTATACATGTATATATGTACAGCACAATTATACACTCATTTCTATTCTAAATGTAAAGTTATTAGTGGACTTACCTATGAAAAATTTACAATGAATAAACCCTTTTGACTCTCATCATAAGGTGCCACAGGGACAAAAATAACTTAAAAGGATATATGGATAAATAAATTTTTGACACTCAACATGAGGTGTCGTATTTACCAAATATTACAAGTGTATGTGTGCATATATATACACATGTATATTTATGCATGACAATTTTCAACAAAAAGAAAAACAAACAGCAACAAAAAAACCAATTGCAACCCTTGCTGAAAATACTAGAATTTGGAATAGAAAAATGAATTAAAAGATTTTAGTAAAAGCTGTATCATTATGCCTGTAATAACCATAAATTCAATATATAATATGTATGTGAGAGACAACTCTCTCTCTCTTTTTTTTAAAATGATTAATAATAATAAAAACAAATAATATATTTCTAATTATCGAAAATATCAGAATGCATTAATTCAATATTAATAAAATATTTTTAAAAAAAACTTATATAGGCGTCTTCATCTTCTCCTGACTGGGCTTTGAGTGGGCTTCAAGTCAACTGGCTGTGCAGTGAGGATTTCATCTCATTCAGGCATAGTCACAGTGGCTTTTGTCATCATCATGGCTGGTTGGAATTGACATGATCACATCTTGGCAATTTGGACAGAGAAAGGGTGAGTGCACCGGCTGGTTTTGTACCCCACAGTCATTTTAGTGGAAGCTCTGGTTGATTTCTCCATATTTTCTATCTGGTATAATGCAGTAATTATTGTTAAATGTTCATCCGCTATCTTGAATGGTTCACTAAATTTTTAAGAAAACAAGAGTTCTTAAAAGAACTGTGTAATGTATTTCTTCTTAGAAAATACCAGCAATAGTCTAGTCCATAAATTAATATCTAAGTGGTTAGATGATTGAAGAATTCCAGAGCCAAAGTAGTGACTGACTTGGCCAGAATGAAAGCCAAAGAAAGAATGAATCTCACAGCACTGACTAAAACCTATCAACCCTATTCATACAGAACCAAGCTAACCCTTTTAATTTAACTTATCATTTAGATTATCAACATTTCTTTCTATTTTTCTGATTAAGTTCTACATAGCAGGGTTTGATATGTTTGGTTTTCATCTTGAATATTCAGACCACTTGATTACAGATATTAATTTAAAAGAATTTTTATTTTATATAAAAAATAACATGTTAATTAAAGCATTGATTATCAAACATTTTGCTTTTGGTCAGATTTTTGCCAAAGCAATTAACATTCTTTGCTTATGGAATAAAATTACAGTTTTTAAAAAAGTAATTAAAAAAAATAGAAAAATATATACAAGCAAGTTGGAACAATTGCTTTAATTATTTATTTTACTAATATGTTCCAACATGTGATCCATTTGTTCAATAAAGTTTGCTTTTCTCTATTTGAATTTTTCAGAGAAAAGCAAAATACTTAAAATGACATCTACTGAAAATATACAAAAAAATAAAAATAAAATAAATAACAAAAAAACTTATATGAGTTTATTATATGGGTATTTGTTTGTTTACAATATTTCTGTGTCAATTCAATGTTTGCTTTAAATTAATGTGTGTGGGTATTCAAATGCTCAGACCCACCTTCAATTATTATTATAACACATTTATATATTTGTTGTGTTTAATACAGACTTTGTGCATGGACATTTGATAATGCCTGGCACAATATTCCCCTCTCCAATGAGACTTTTAAAGGGGTATGACCATTTAAAGTCTTAAGTTTTTATTTATACAGATATTATAAACTATACACGTGAAATGATTTCTAGAGCACCCTGGGTGCTAGGGTATGAGTTTTAGAACACAAGCATTATATGTGCCCTTTATTCCCTGTTTTGTTTTAATCCAGAAAGCATTATCCCCACTGCACTCCACAACTTCAAAAGAGCCTTCGTAAAGGTTAAAAAAATTTTACACTGAAACTTTTCTGGAATGCTCACATGAGGCGTTCTGACCATCACTCTATCCCCTACCTTAAACTGGTATTTTTGCATGCTGTGTTTCTTTTTATTTTTTCTGAGACTCATGTGGTGCATCCAGTCTTGAGCCTTTTTTTATCTAATTCCATGTCAATAGTTTTGTCTCTGCTCCCTGGGAAGTTTTCCTTAAAGAGTTTTGGTACAAGTTTTCCAAAATGTAGCTGTGTTGGAGGGAATGCTGTGTGCCAGTTTTACTGTACTGGACCATACTTCCCTGCAGAATTACACTCCTAATCTTGCACTGAGCATGAAGTGGCCAAGATTGAGCAAGGTAAGAAATGGATACCAATTTAACTGATTGTCTGTTCTACAACATATTGGTACTTCCGGATAAACTGATACAAAGAGTGAATTGACAGGACTCTGCCAATTAAAACCTTTTTAGTTGATATCTTACTCAAATGCCCAAATGTTTAGGACCTATGGTAAGTACACATCTTTGAAAAGTCTATTTACAAAATAGCTTTTGGGTGCCACTCATAGAAAAAAATAAAAAATGAATTTCCCCCCTTCCTAGAAAGATGTGCAATGCCATATGTTCAGCTGAACATAACAATAAGATTTAACACCCCAGTAGAGTGATATTTCATGTGGCTAGTTCAGTACACTCTACATCTAGGGTCTTTAATGGGTAAGTAAAATAGTTATTATAGGTACATGATTCTTAAGGAAATAATACATTTTATCAAATAAATAATAATATGAAAATGAAACAAATTTAATATTATGATCAAATATTTATTTAATCCCAGATACCCACCACCATTTCATACTTAAAATGATATAATAAAAAAATAAATTATGATCACAGACCCATATATACATTTGATGCATTGAAATAGATAAAATATAAATACAATTTTAAATGAATAAGGAAAATAATAAATCCCTAGAGCTATTTACAATGTTTCACAATGAATGGAAGTGGTCTGAGCTTTTTACCCTGTAGAAATAAGTTATACTTTGTGTGATTTGATATACATTGAAAGGGAAACCTTCCAATCCCTTTCTGTTTCACCATCAACCTAATGACCTACTCATCTGAATTAGTTTCAAACCTATTTTAAAAGTCAAAATGTGATATGTAAGTCGAACTGTAAAATTTGCTATCATGGCCACTTGAATGACATCATCCATTTACATATGAAAGTATGCTATAACAAACAAGGTAGGGAAAGAAAATATGTTAAAAGTTATTTATATCAAGTTAAAATAAGTCATCGCTTTATAATTAAAAATGAGAATTTTGTTGTAAATAAGAAATCAGTTAGTGACTGCACCTGTGGGGTAAAAGTAAAATCTAGTTTACTGATTGAATTTGTTTGCAGCAAAGGACTTTATCATTAAATCAGAATACCGTTACTATCTGCTAGGCCTTAAAAATTTATAACACCTAAAAAAGGAATTTAATTAATGAAATTGGAATCAAAATTATATAATTTATATATTTTAATAAATTTTTTTTATAGTAAATGAAATATAACACCTCAGAGACATTATCAGTAGAAGAAAATCAGATTATATGATTTTGTTTAATTAAAAGTTAATTGGTCCCGAGGCAAATAAAATTCCAAAAGATGTTAAGGCTTGGTAGGTGGAAATGTATAAATGGGCTATATTTTAAGCAGGAGGAGGACTCCATTTTTTTTGAAGTGCTGTTACTAACAGAAGCTGAAAAATTGTTAATTTCTCCATGTCCTGCTAAAAAGCCAAGAATTTGCTGCCTTTCCCATGATGGAACGTCAAAGTTTGATCCACCCAAGACCGATGCAACAACCAATGTTGCCCTAACAAGCTTATTGTAACAAATAGAAGATGTCATAAGCCACTAAAAAGAACTCACCTTCATCCCAATTTAAGCACACCAATCCAGCTATAGGAATACCATCTTAAATCATCTCCCAACTAAGTAGAAGATGCCATCAGTCACTAAAAAGAACTCACCTTCATTCCAGCTCGAGTATCTCCAGTTCAGCTATAGGAGGACCATTTTAATATTAATTAAAATTGCAGAACTCTGTAAAATCTGAAATAAATAATCATTATTTCTTTAAAATACAGGTTAGCTAACTATATTAATGTAAACTCTGTCTTAATTGTCCTATAAGTAATAGTTTAAATACTATAAATGACCCACTTTTGCTAATTTTCTTTATTAACTTAATGTTTTGCTATATAACAATTACAGTGGTTATATTCCTTTCTCTTTTGCTTATTTTAATTATTATTAATTATGCCTATGTTTCGGAATGTCATGCATTTAGTTACAAAATATGTTTTTGGAAGATATTATTTAAAATCTTCGTATTATTATTTATTACAGCATCATTTTTGCACACTGCTTTGAAACCCTATTTTATAAATAATGGCGACCTTTTTGTGCTCATTGTTATTTCGTTAATTATTAATGAATTAATGTAAATATAAAATGTGGCTTATAAATCCATATTTTCAGCCTTTAATTATTATGTTACTAAAATTAAACTAGCCTGGAGTGTAAATCATAAGTATATTTTTCTTATTAAAATATTTGTAAGTTTCTTAAATATACTTTCCCCCTTAAGAGTTTATTAATTATAGATAACCAAAAAGATTGAACAGGACAAAGTAAAGTTTATATATATATATATATATATATTCTCATCCGTAGCATATATGTATTTCTCATGCTACTGAAGAGTTGGCTATTTTGATCAAGCTGATAAACTAGTGTTCACGTAATGTATGGTATTTAATTTATAATATACTTTGGCTTGGCAGATGTGAAATTTATCACTATTTTATCATTTTGCTGTTTTTATATATATATATATAATATGGGGCCACAGTGAGTCCAGCCCATCTTCCTCCCTTAGGATAGTGCAGTAGCTAAGACTGAGCCAAGGACCAGATTAGCACATAAGCCCCCCACCTTTTATGAACCAAATAAAGGTTCTCATTTAGCAGCATGATGATCAGTCAATGGGTAAATCAGTGTTTGTCACGAAAACCCTAAAATCTATTCATCCATCCACAGAGCAACTTTATTATTGTATTTTACTTGTGCGTAGTGTATTAGTAAAATCTTTATAGCCAACTCTACCTCCCTAATATGCAGTCTTTGGCATTGAACCGAAGCATACTTGAATACCCGTTCGATCTAAAGCTATCTGGGATGCTTTATACACCCACATTAAATCTATAAATTTAGCATAATCAGATGTATTATTAAATTTCACTCCAGATTGGTTTGATTACATGTATAATAGCCACTTGAATCGATTATGAAATGGCATAACTAATTAATGGAACATAGTGATAAATTAAATGGCATAATATTTACCACCATTAAATAATAGCCACAAATTTATTTTACAAAGTATTAATGATTTCTGTACAATTGCCTAGAGTAATGTCGCTTAATAAATAAAATGTCTTCATGCATTTTCTTATGCTAAGTAATGGGTAATATCAAAATATATATGTAATTGTCAATAAATATATTACTAATTCATCATATATCAGTTTCTATCTCATTATTAAATCAATCCAATTCATTAATTGATGATAGCTATTTATTAGTAAAGCCCCTAGTAATTAAATAAATTAGATTTTATCTTGGGAGTGTCTCTAGTATTTAAGTTGTGTGTGTGTATATATATATATATATATATATATATATATATATAAGTCCATGAATCTCATTGTATTCTCCACTCTGCTAGGGAACTGGACTTAAGAATTAATTCTCATGTGCCATTATTGTTATGTTATCCGTTAGGTGTTTGATCTGGGGGTTATGAAGTGGATTCAAATTCAGGTTGGTCCCTAACCTAAATCTCAGGCTTGACAGGGTTTGAAGTACATTTTGTGAGTTCCAGCTCATGTTAGATGGATAAACATGTTTTGACTGCTACAATATATATATTTTCAAATAAGAGATTTTCAGTTATACAGGCATACACTTCTATTCAGGACTTAAAAACCTTTTTTATTGATAGCAAATATAATAAAAAAAACTGTTTACATATATTTGCACTATAAAATATTTTACTAATTTCGTATTTTACAACATGTCAATAAGGTTGCGTTAGCTCAGATACCATATAGCACTCAACATGAGGTGCTGTATCTATTTGCCTTTTACAATAGATAAATTCTTATACATGTATATAAGTTCAGCACAATTATACACTCATTTCTATTGTAAATGTAAAGTTATTACTGGATTTGCCTACGAAAAATTTACAATGAATAAACCCCGTTGACACTCATCATAAGGTGCCGCAGTGACAAAAATAACTTAAAAGGATATACAGATAAATACATTTTTTGCCACTCAACATGAGGTGTCATATTCACCAAATATTACAAGTGTATGTGTGCATATATATATACACATGTATATTTACACATGACAATTTTCAACAAGAAGAAAAACAAGCAGAAACAAAAAAAATACAATTGCAACCTTTGCTGAAAATACTAGAATTTGGGATAGAAAAATGAATTAAAAGATTTTAGTAAAAGCTGTATCATTATGCCTGTAATAACCATAAATTCAATATATATAATACATATTTTGGGGGTTCATCCGTGTTAAAAAAATTTTAATATTAATATTCCGACATTTTTTCTTGGTCCCACAAGTCACCCAGTGGATGACTATGACCAAGTTGAAACGTCGGAATATTAATATTAAAATTTTTTTAACACGGATGAACCCGCAAAATATGTATTTTATATATACAACCCATGAAAATCTTCATTTCAACATATATATTGTAATGGAATATAATATTCCGTTACATTATTTTAAAATTAAAATAAAAAGGATCATAAATAAAAATTGATTTATTAAAAAGAAAAAAACTTAACTTAAAAACTGAAATTTAAAAACTGTTTAACGTATATATAGATCGCATGATGGACAACTTTAAAAACTTTTGGAAAATAAAAATATTTGAAAGTAATTTTTTTGTAAAAAAGTAAAGATATAAAGATTTGATATTTTTGAAAATAGAAATAATGTTGATTTCTATAATCTTAGAAAATGGAAATGATTGTCTTATTAATTAAATGATTGTTCAGAAGCAAACTGGCCCTTGAGGCATTTAAAATAAATTAAAGGGTCAGATAAGAGAGTACAAAGAAATTAAATGACCAATGCAAACACCAGAAATGTCAGCACAGACCATAATTAAAACACCAGAGGATTAGTGATGTCTTGCCGGTTGAATCCAAAGATTGGATGATAAGAGACTAATAAAAATATAAAAGCCAAATTATTATTATAATGGTTATCTTAGAGCTGACTATGAATAGATTGTTATAACTAGCTATATTGCAGATTTTCACAATGTGGAAGTCTGCAATAAATTTAATTTTCCGGACAACCAGCAGTTTCATTTCAAAGAAGAACAAAATCTATGAAAGTGATCATGAAGATGAACTTCTCAATCTATTAAATCCATAAAGTATGAACTATTGTGTCTATCTAATAAGAACTTTCCTAAAATTGCAAGTAATTAATAACTGAAAATAAGAACTCTTATCTGACTTAAAGAATGCAAATTCAATTATTGATATTTTTTATGTAGATGTTTAAGCAATCATTTCCATTTCATTTTTTTTTGTGTGTATCATGTTTTAACTAAAATGTATTAAATTTAAAGTTGGGTGTAGATATCTGCATGGATGAAGATTAATAACTATGTTTAAATTCGTTTATGTTTAATTTAAGGGATTTTAATTTCAGGCTATTTGTTTCATGGTTGTATCAGTGCTGATGGAGAGATATATAGGCGTTTATATTAATGAAATGTGAAGCATGTTTAGCATACAGGGCAAAGTGCCCAACTGAATGCATGACCCCAAAGAGGCAGTCATATTGTTGAAATGGTTGCAGATGTATTTCCTGTGCCATTGATCCCTTCTAGCTCTATGGACAGGGATTTATAAGATGGCAGAAAGACCACTCTCCCCCATATGTAGCACTCTTTAAAAAAATTATATACATGATTCCTTAATCAGGCAGATGTACTTTCCTGTTCTGGACATGGATCATTTCCTTCAAATAATATCACGCTGTCAGATGCACATTCCTGTTGGCATGGTTTTATGTTAGCATCTTCATATTACATTGGTTGCAAATATATATCTGGAAGCTGACATTGGGTTGGCTAGAACTTTTAGTCTGAGATTGAATAAATGTTTTGATAAGTTTTTAAGTGGAAAAAAATCTATGTAGACTATCTATACTCGACATGCTAAAGTAAAATATAATTTAAATATCCATCTGTGCAGTCTATTTAAATAGTAATTTGAATTTAAATTTAAAAAAAAAAAAATTATTAATGTTAAAATCTAAAAATAAGTTTATTCCTCAATTTTAAATGTGCGTTAATAAAATCTATTTGTGTGTTAATTACTGGCAGTGGCTTCTTTTATTTTATTGTTTTAAATATTAATATATTTTGAGAATCCAAATCTATTAAAACTTATAAAAATGTTTAAATCTCTGCTACTCTATGAGCTAGTGACATTGGGCAAACGGTCAGAATAATATATATAAGAAAATTTTTTGAATCTTAACATATGTATCTGCCTACTATATAAATTTTTCTAGGTTCAAATGCCTAGATGGCGCTCGTGTAGTGCGGATACGTTCAAGGCTCCTTTCACTGACCGTTAAAGTATATATATGCGAGAGAAAACTATCTCTTTTTAAAATGATTAATAATAATTAAAAATATATATATATATTTCTAATTATCAGAAATATCAGAATGCATTAATTCAATATTAATCAAATATTTTTAAAAGAAACTTATGTGGGTGTCTTCATCTTCTTTTTACTGGGCTTTGAGTGGGCCTCAAGTCAACTGGCTGTGCGGTGAGGATTTCATCTCATTCAGGCATAGGCAAGGTAGCTTTTGTCATCATCATGGATGGTTGGAACTGATGTGATCACATCTTGGTGATTTGGACATTGGAATGGCAGGTGCACTGGCTGGTTTTCTACCCCATGATCATTTTAATGGAACCTCTGGTAGATTTCTCCATATTTTCTATCTGGTGTAATGCAATAATTATTATTAAATGTTCATCCGCTATCTTGAATGGTTTATTAAATCTTTATGAAAACAAGAGTTCTTAAAAGAACTGTGTAATGGATTTCTTCTTAGAAAATATCAGCAATAGTCTAGTCCATAAATTAATCTCTAAGTGGCTAGATGATTGAAGAATTTTGGAGCCAAAGTAGTGAACGACTTGGCCAGAATAAAAGCCAAAGAAAGAATGAATCCCACAGCACGGACTAAAACCTATCAACCCTATTCATACCAAACCAATTCAGGTATCCCCCCTGAGAAGTATGAATCAGCCAACCCTTTTAATTTAGCTTATCATTTAGATTATCAACATTTCTTTTTATTTTTCTGATTAAGTTTTACATAGCAGGGTTTGATATGTTTGGTTTCCATCTTGAATACTCAGACCACTTGATTACAGATATTAATTCAAAATAATTTTTATTTTATATTAAAAAATGATAACATTTTAATTATAGCATTGATTATCAAACATTTTGATTTTGGTCAGATTTTTGCCAAAGCAATTAACATTCTTTGCTTATGGAATAAAATTACAGTTTTTAGAAAAGTAATTAATATATATATATATATATATATATATATATATATATATATATATAATATACTTATTTCAACATACTTATATATATATATATATATATATAAGTATGTTGAAACAACTATTTTAATTATTTATTTTACTAATATGTTCCAACATGTGATCCAATTGTTTAATAAAGTTTGCTTTTCTCTATTTGAATTTTTCAGAGAAAAGCCAAATACATAAAATGACATATACTGAAAATATACAAAAAAATAAATAAAATAAATAACAAAAAACATACATGAGTGTATTATATGTGTATTTGTTTGTTTACAATATTTCTGTGTCAATTCAATGTTTGCTTTAAATTAGTGTGTGTGAGTATTCTAATGCTCAGACCCAACTTCCATTATTAGTATAGCACATTTATATATTTGTTGTGCATAATACAGACTTTGTGCATGGACATTTGATAATGCCTAGCTCAATATATATATATATGTTAAACAGAGAACCAGTCTTAAGACACATATATGCATTTAGAAATAAATTGCTTTTTCTTTAGAACATACTCAAATAATTTTTTTAGCAATATTATATTTTTTCTACACATTTGCACTTCATATAGAAATGTAACCATACTGATTATTATTTCAGGATTTCTATTTACATTTACCATCTAAAAAATAATTCTGATAATAATACATTTTTGAATATGTTCTATCTACCCAGTTGCATTTGCATAAGTATATATTAATCAATAATGGTTTTATAAACATAAATGAAATTGTGTTTTTCTGAAGGTTTGTGATGATGGTGTTTTAGTTGTATTTTTATATTGGACTAATTTCCATCATCTAATGTGACTATTGAATGTCTTTAAAAAAAATTAATTTTATTGGAATATTCCAAAGACATCCAACCGTTAGTAATAGCACATCAAACAGTTGTTCTCTTACTAACAGTTGAATGTCTTTGGAATATTTAAATAAATTTAAATTTTTCTAAAGACATTCAATACTCATATTAGATGGTGGGATAATACATCATCTGATCATCCACACTGCTCAATGGTGCTGTTACTAAGCTAAAGTACAGAAATATGCTGTTTACAAGGCCGTTCATAGATCTTATGGCCTGTAAAGTGTTCAAACACTAAGATGTTGTTGAAGTGCACCCTTCACCCAACATCACAAGCATGTGAACATTATTAATCGATGAGTTATGTGAGTTAGTAAAAATTGTTATGAATTCTCAAATGCTCCTACTTTCATTCTCAGGGGTTACAATTCACTAAATGAGGAGTGTAAATCACGATTCGGCAAAGTTCACAATCAAGTCGCGCACTTTCCGATACTTTTTCAAGATCAAAACAGTTAAGTGGCAGATGACCATTCAGTGTTAAGGTTTTTAGATTTACCTGCTACAGAAGCAGATGTGGTGGCCTTCCTTTAACCAAAAAAAAATTTTTACTTACCCAGAAAAACTGTCTTTGTGGTGGTTTAATGAAATTAAGGCATTGTCAGACATCTGAAATGAAATGTCAACCATGTCAATGTCACTGAGGGTGTTTCATTCAATCATGGAATATGATTTGAGGGCTGCCAAATATTTATTATTGGATCCAGGATGAGCTTACAGTGAAGCGTATTGGAGCTGAGTTGGAAATGTGTCAAAATGCCGTAAGGAATATGATGACAGCTCTTATAGAGCTCTGTTGAGAAAGCCTTGTTTAAAAGTAAAAAAGCAATTTCTATGTATTTGTTTATGAATAAAAACATGGTAAATGATAAAAAAAGTTTTTTCAAAAACAAGAAAAAGACTGGAAAAAAAAAAGTTTCTTAAAAAAAAAAAAAAGACCGGAAAAAAGAAATGTTTGTTTTAAAAAAAGGACAGAATGTTTTAAAAAGCCAAAAAAATAAAAATATTTATTTTTAAAAAATGTACATAAAACCAGTTAAAAAAATAAAACAAAAATAAAAAAATAAAACAAATCCAAAAATTAAAAACATAAATCAACAAAATAAAAACAGCCCGGTAACATATCTAATTGTTTTTCACTAGCAATAGCGCCACCGAGCAGTGTGGATGATTAGACAATGTATTACCAATGATGGAAATAGTTCAACATAAAAATATAAATAAATGAAATTACATATAGTAAATACAACTTTGAATAAAAAAATTTAATATTCATAATAAACTTTTTTTAATTTCGGATTTGAGATGATGAATTAGTAATTCTTTCAATCTATATCCTAATTCTGATAACACCAATATTTCATTTATTTTAATAAATTTGTTTTTATAGTATTCCAACAATCCAGTTCTATTAATATTGATTAAGTAGTGCCTCTTTAATAAGTGACTAATTTATTAAAATTATTTACTTAACTGAGAAAACTACAATGGCCAGTATTTTTCTTTAAAACATCTCTGTAATAAATAATCAAGTGTATTTTTCTTAAAACATTTTAATACAAGTGAAACAATCTTTATTTACAAATAAGTAGTGAATTTGCTTCTAACAATACAAGTAGAGTAATAACAAACTTTTTCTTAATACTGGATTCAGCATCTTAAACCAGGGATTCCCAACCTGGGATATCCATAGGCTCAGAGGTTATGATAGGCTTGTCCCATGGATACAGTCTTTCATCCATACAAGCCACATTTCATGTCTCTTTTTGAATATGAATATAGTAATATTGCATAAACTTCAGGGTCTGATAATTCAAAATGTCCACTTAAGATTTATTTATCGAGTAAATCTTTTTTACATATGTCAAAGCATCAGCTAGGAAGCAAACCCACAACAACTGTCTGCAAGCAACTGCTTGCAAGGCAGCTGTGCTGATCTCTCGGCTACCAATGCTTGACCAAGTAAAGCTTTTATTAAAACTTAAATACTGTTTTATTTCTTATTATAATGGATAGGGAGTATTGGTTAATTTACTAAAGACCAAAGGGGTACAAGGATCAAAAAGATTAAGCATGAAATATATGCATTTTAATAAGTTATGAAATTACTTTAAAAGAGGAAATCAATAAATAGATAAATAATAAACAGCCAGAAACAGATTAATCGAACTGCTGTAATAACAAATATTTAATTAAAACATATTGTGCATAGTAGTTATTATCTGAAGGAAAAAATAAACAATTAGATAATGGAGAAAATTTAATTAGTACAAGTTAAAATAATTAAATTTACCGAGACAAGATGAAACTGATAATACACCCACCACCTGGATTTTCTCCAATGAGATTATTTACTCCAGAAAACAAAAGAACTGAAAGTATGCAAACTGGAAAAAGCAACACATGCTTGAACTTTGTCATTTTCAAGCAATTGTGTCACCAGAGTGAAGCAGAGGAAGAAACCAGTGGAGGACATCTTATTCCCAAGATCTTGGCCTCTTGAAAATCAAAAGGCTGTTCTATGGTCAAAACAGATCACCTCAATATTATTATTTTAAATAGTGATGATGATAAATGTAAATGCACTGTCTTTAATATTTTAATATTAATGAATAGATTTTTTTTCATGTGTCATAGCATCAGCCAAAAAATGAACCCACTAACCTGAGACAACTGCTTGTAAGGTGGCTGTGCTGACTACTCGACCATCAATGCTTGACTAGTGAATAGATTTAATAAGTGAAAAGGCGTATATTCCTAATAAACTGCAATTGGGTTATATAAATTAAAATAGCTTTTTGAGTCATATATCTAGGCTATATATAATATCTTAATGGTCAGGGTGTATTGAGACTTATTGTATCTGCCATACAAAAGTGCCACCAGGCCATTCGAACTTGGAAAATTTATATAGTAGGCAGATACAGTAAGATCCAGAATTTAAATAAATATGGCCGAAATGTCCCAGTCACTAGCTCGTAGAGCAGCAGAGATAATTTTTAAGATTAAAAAAATAAGCCACTGCTAGATTAACAATACACAGAAACATTTATTTTGCACATATATAAAATTCAGAATTATTTATTTTAGTATAATGTTTACTTTAGAATTTGATTTAATTTACAACTTAACATTTTATTTTAGAAGTTTACATAGATGGATTAATTAATATTTTATTAGTGTTGAGTATGGATAGACTGCATAGATTGCACTCAAAAAAAATTCTATATCCCTTATTTAACCACAGGCCAAAAATTTGCAGTCAAATGCCAATCTATCTGATATATCAATGTATTTAATGCAGCATGAATATGACAGCACAATACCGTACTGTCAGAATTGTACATCAGAACAGCATGGTTATTTAGAATAAATGTCCCTCATCCAGTACAGGAATACTTCATCTATCTGGCAAGAAGAACAAAAAAAAATTCCATATGATGGGATTGCGTCCTTTTTGCCAACTTACTATCCTATTCCATAGGCTAAAGGGGTGACCCAAAGAGCAGAAAAAACCATCTGCCTCTGATGGTCAATAAAAAATGGGACTATTTTCTCAAGTGTGGTGTATAATGTAATCCAGCATGTAGCAGATCTTCATACTACATTTACTAATTACACCAATACATCAAGCCCACTAACCATATTTAACTGCAAAACAAATAACCTGTAATTAACCCTCCCTTAAACTAACCTAACTTTACAAATCTATGCAGCCATCCCCACCCAACTTAACTTTAACATGATTTAAAAGTTTTAGCTTAATAAAAAAAAAATCATAATAAACGCTCAAAAGACAAAAAAAATTAATTAATGGAAATGATTTAAAAATACATATAATAAAAATAATTATTAATAAATGATTTAGTTTGATCAGATAGGAATTTATATTTCTATTTAAATAGTGGGGGAAGTTTTATATTTAAAGTTCATGAATTATATATATAGTTCTTACAATTTAAAAGTCCACCCTTAATAGTTGCTTGTAATTTGGATCCTGAGTTGTTTCTAATTCCCACATCATCTTGGGGAGACTGATGTGCCTTTGGCCATTCTGTTGGTATTTATTCGGAGGTCCTTTGCTCTAGCTGGTATAGTTCTTTGCAGATTTTTATTGCAGGACCCTGATGTCCTGGGGTCTGCAATATAGGAAAATGATATTTCATTTCTTCTTTTGGAAAAACTTAAGGGATTGAAAGTGGGTCTTTCAATCTCTTCTCCTTCAACTCTCCCCAAAATTCAAAACTAAAAACTGCAAACTCAACTGAAAAACTGAAAACTGACTTTTATTATAAAAATATTTTCATTTTTATATCAAACCTCCAGATTAACTGAACATAACATCATGATGATGATGATTCTTTCACTATGGTCCATTTCCTGAGGAATTTTATTGGTTATTCTGTTATTGTTTTTATCTCCTATCTGACTTTTAATTATAAAAAAAGGTATTTTGAAACTAAAATTTTCAGTAAAAACTTAATACATTTAAAGATAAAAATATATCTTTAAGAATATACAAAATTTAATGCCCAAAGGCTAATTTATTTAGACTAATTAATAATCATTTCCATTTTTAGCCTCTTACACAATAGAAGTAATTAAATTTTGTACATTCTTAAAGATATATTTTTATCTTTAAATCTTTAAGTTTTTGTCAAGCGTTGTTAGCCAAGAGGTCATTGCAGCCGCCTTGCAAGCAAGTAGGTGGTTGCAGATGGTTGGGGGTTCATGTCTTGGCCGATGCTGTGACATATGGAAAAAAAAAATCTTTAAGTTTTTACTGAAAATTTTAGTTTCAAAATACCTTTTTTTAAAATAAAGTTTTCTTTTGATAATTTTCCATCTGTGCAATTTTAAAAATAAATTTTTATTTGTGAACTTTTTATTTTTAATTTCTAATTTTATTAGAATAATGTAACAGCATGTGTGCCCATTACAATCTAGACTATATATATATATTATTTGTATAAACTTGTATATTAAATTGTATAAATTGAAGTCTGAGTCACTGTGTACTTTGTGACCTCAAGAAACTATTCCATATTAAATTTGTTATTCTTACTCTGGGAATTAGTGAGCTAAGATGTAACAGAACTTGGCACAATCATTTAGTTTGAACCTAGCTTACAGAAGATAAAAAGTCAGTGAAAGTTCTAATTACTTTAAGCATCATTTGGGAAAACTTGTTTTGTCAAGTTTGATGTGGGCAATGCTGCAGAATAGCCATTGTACTTAACCCAAATCGAATTTTTTTTTACACTAACAGAGTAGAGGACAATAAGCAAAAAGTTGCAACACTCATGTTTTTTTTGGTAAAAAAGTTATTGAAATAGTATGTTATATGACCCTCCCATAGCAGATAATGTACTGTATGAGGGATTAATATAAAAAAATTAAATGAATATTTTAGCCCTCATCCATTCCACCATATAACTCACTTGCATTTAGAGAATAGTAACTAGTTTAAAGGTAAAATAATAAAAGAATATAATTCAGCCATGAAGGAGGTGAAATGTTGTGGATATATGGAGTTTGTTGAGGAAATACTTATGGATCAATTACTCTGGCGCATGTCTGATGTCAAACTACAGAGTCAAATCTAATGTATGAAATTGCTATAAAGAAAGAAATAGCTTACGAGATAATTTTAGAAAAGGCTCATGCTTTTAAATCTAATCCTGAAGATAATATTAATACACAAATTTGTAGGATGGATAAAAAATGTATTAATCCATGAAAACCTAAATGCAAAAAGGAAATTAAAGTTATATGCTTCTGCTGGGAAAAGTAGGTGATAGAGCAAAAGATTGTAAATGGAAGTAGGAGATGTGTTTTAAATGTGGAAGGGCCTAGAGAAAACACAGGTGCAGAAAATAACGAAGGTAAAACCTTTATTCACATTGTAAAAAACATGGAAGTTGGGGGATGACAATAATTCATGATCAAATTGCAAATTTGTGGAAAAGAAATTGCAATGGAGATAGATATTCAGAAATATCTATAATGTCTGAAGTAGATTGGAGCACACTATCAGTGGCTGATATTGGCATAAAATAAAAATACAGACAATAAGGCTCAAGATGTGAGTGGAGGTGCATTGAAATTATTGGGGTGAGTTTTCTTGAATAAGAAATTCAAAATAAATGTCCACATTTATTTAGTGAAAAATTGAGTATAATATCAATGGGCTCAGTAGCAAATGAGTTAGTTGAAAATATACATCCAGTTGTATGTAAACTGTGAAATGTCCCATTTACCCAGAAAATGATTCAAGGAGAAAATTGAAGGATTGATCAAAAAGGGCATATTGATGCCAGTGAAAACATTGGATTGAGCCACACCTATCATCATAATAACAAAACTCAATGATCAAATATGAATATGTGGCAATTATAGGGTAATAGTAAATAACTACTTAAATAAGGGGGGCATATACAGTACCTAATGTGAGAGAGGTATTGGCTAGTCTGCAAAATGCATCACATTTTCAAAACTGAACCTAAATTCTGCTTTTCACCAAATACCAGTGACCAACAAGTCAGCAGAATTATTAATCCTATGGAATTATTTAAATGCAATCAACTATTGTTCAATTTTTCAACAGTGCTGAATATATTTCAAGCAAAAATTAATGCTTTATTACAGGGATTAGATAGTGTAATATCATATTTTCATGACATACTTGTGATAGCATGCTTGCAAGAAATGTTTCATCAAAGACTGTTTAAAGTACATTTGTGTCTTATTTTATGCGAATTATTTTAATGCGAATTTGAAGTTATGTGATTCATGTTTCTTCTTAATATCTTTCATATTTCACTATATTTATTAGATATCAATAAATTTAAATTATTAATAACTTATTTTGACTTGAAATACTTTTTTTTTTCAAAAATATAACGTTATTAGCAGCTAATGTGAATATGGCCTGAAGCTGTATTTAGAATCTTAGCTTCTATGTAAATAATCTACTTATACTAATGAGTAAATAATAATAATAGATTTATACTTATGTATAAAAATATTGCAATAAATATTCAAAAATTTTAAAATTTTAAAACATATTTTGTTAGATATAGATTTTTAAAATAAATAATGAAGATTTTATTGATTTTGTAAACAGAAAATAATCTTTCTAATGATAATGTACAATCTTTTTTTTTGATTGCGATCTCATTTTTAAAAAAAAAACAGAAAACCATTAACACAGCACAAGACTGAAAGTGGCACTAGTTGTACATCACATCACAAATCTGATTTTTTACCAGTTCACAACTAGTGGTAATGATTAAAATATGTATGAAAAAATGTAAAATTAAATACTGTAGTTAATAAAAAAAATATGTATGAAAAAATGTAAAATTAAATACTGTAGTTAATAAAAAAAAATTAAAAAAAGTTTGTCTTGTATTAATTTTTTCAAATATCTGAAATTTTTTATTAGTCATACTTTATTCCCTTATTTTTTTAATGCGAATTTTAAAGTAATTTTTCCTTGTTGCTTTGCTTTTATGGAAATTTCTGAAAATTACAGAATCTATCCCCCATTTTTAAGGTAAGTTAAGTCTGTTTTTGTGCGATTTCTTTTGTGCACATTTTCTGAGGATCATATCTACCACATAAAATGAGACCCAAGTGCATATGAGAAATTGCAGAGATTCAAAGTCAAATTAATTGCTCAGTAAAGCATGTGGAATATCAAAGAATTAATATTCCTGGGGAATATAATCTCAGACAAAGGTAAGCAGCCATTGCCTGAAAAAGTAAAAGATGTGGAAAATGTGGCTAAATGAAGAAACATTAAAGAACTACAGAATAAAGCTAAAGTAGCAAATCCTCTACATGAATTATTAAAAAAATCAAAGGTGGCAATGGTTACATGATGAAGCTTTTGTAGGAATTACAGCTCTCCTCTCATCAGACAAATCGCTGGTTCATTTTGATAATAATCTTGAAGTGCACTTGACAACAGACACCTCAGAATGGAGTGTGAGGACAGTTTTATATCATCGATGTTACAATGGTGAAGGACCCATAGTCTATACATTAAGGACTTTCTAAATCTGGGAGAAACTATAACTATATTGACAAAGAGGCCTTGAATATTATGCTTGGCTTAAAGAAATTTCATCAATATATGTATTCAGTATATCTTTTCACATAGTAACCAAGCACAAGCCATTATTGGGAATATTAGCAAACGATAAGCTAGTGCCTCATCATAAATTGGCATCATATGATTACCATTTGTCATATAAGAATGGATAAGAGATTCCAAATGCTGATGCTTTGTTTAGAAATTTAGGTAAAGATGAACCACAGAGTAATGAGATAGATGTTAATTATATAGATGTTCTACAGTTAGACATTTTAAACAACAATACAGTAGCAAAATGGACAAGGGTCAGCAAATGGTACCAGCTGCAGATAGGCTGGATTAGAAATGGCTGACCATCTATGAAACCACAATGCCATAAAGACTGCTTTTTGGACAAATCATGACAAGTTATATAGTCAGTAAAGGTTATGGGTTAATGGATGATATAAGAGTTTAATATCAACAAAATGTAAAGAAAAAGTTTTAAGACTATTGCATAAAGGCCATTTAGAAGTTGAGTGTAAAAAACTTTAGCATGTAGCTATATCTGGTCACCAAAAATAACTTTAGACATCATCTTGTTACTCCAAAATAAGTATAAAACCTAAGAATTATACACCATGACCTAAAGCAACTAAAACATGGCAAAGACTTCACATGGACCATGCAGGTCTATTCAATGGGAAAATTCAAACTTCTATATGTATACTTTAACTGGGCAGAGTATTGCATCATGAAAAATACAAGTGCTACTAAAATCATATGTTTAAATGCAGTTTTTTCAAGCCATGTTTTACCAGAAATAATTGTTACCAATAATGGTGCTTGATTCACTATTCAAGAAATGAAAGATTTCTTAAAAAATAATGAAATCAAACATATCTGTACATCTCTATATCATCCCAAATTGAAATGCCTGGCTGAGAAAGCTATTCAATGAATTAAAAAGGTTATGAGAAAGACCAATAATAATAACATACAAGAAGCTTTATATGATGATATGCTACACAAACATTTCATGTCATCAATGGTGTCAACTAAATTTCCATATGAGTTGCTGATGGGAAGGAAATTGCATATAAACTAGCAATGTTACTTCCAAAAATGGTCAAACACTTTCAGTATGATTGCAAAGACAACATATATGAAATAGGTGATAAAGTTTAGGTATGTGATCTGATCAAAAAGAAATGGATTAAAGGTATAATCACTGGCAAACTAACCAAACAAATAGTAACCATTTGAATACAGAATAGAACAGAATATTGGAGATGTATAAACCAAGTTTATCAACAATTTATAAAAGGCAACCAGTTTCCAATGGCAGTAACTGATAGAGAATGACTGAAACCTGCAGAAAAAAAGAAATGATTGACACAGTGCCTGATGAAAAACTTCAAGAGAAGCAACAGATTCAGTTAGAATGTAGTGAAATTGAAGCAGTAATAGAAATGCAAAACGAGTATGCATAAAACCAACAGAAAACATAAATCATCTAGGCCCCAACATAAAAGACAGATATCTAAAAAATTACAAGATTATGTGTAAATCAATAAACATCGCATGATCACCATTTCTTATGCTTGCTTAGAACTGTTGTTAAAACAGGCAAAACTCACTATACGTATTGCCACACACAGCAAGCTAGAGCAATCAATGGATGCCAGAAGGCTGTGTGTGGCAATACATATAGGAAGTTTTGCCTGTTTTAACAACAGTTATAAGCAAGCATAAAAAATGGTGATCATGTGATGTTTATTGGCTTAAAACCAATTTTTCCTAATAGGATAGTGGTGGCTATGGTTATTAAAAAACCAAAGACACCAAAATGTATAGGTACTGAAATGAGTTCGGACCTATATGACTATATAAACTTATGGACTTGAATTGAAAAATATTAAGGTGTTTTCAATTTAAGGCTCATAGTTTTGTAGTAAAGTGGAAATAAAAGATGGCTGTTGGAGGGTTGCATTAGATCTTAAGATCTAGGTGCAGTGCTCTAAGATCCAAGGCTCCTCACTGGCAAAGGCCACAAGCCAGAAACTAGTCTGGAGATATTGGATGAGTAGGCACTTGATGGGGATTTTATGTACAAGCCTTCTGGCATCCATTGATTACTCCAGCTTGCTGTGTGTGGCAATACGTATAGTGAGTTTTGTCTAAGATATGTGTAAAACATAGTAACCTATTTTCAGGAGTAAAGGAGGATTAATGAAATATATGTATTTTAATAAGTTATGAAATACATACATAAAAACAGATAAATAATAAATAGTCAGAATCAGATTAAGTGAATTGCTGTAATGTAAAATATTTAATAAAAAGGAATTGTGTTGTATACAGTAATTATTATCTGAAAGAAAAATAAATAATCAGACAATAGAGGAAATTTAATTAGTATGAGTTATAATACTAATTAAATTTACAGAGACAAGATTAAACTGATAATACATCCACCAGACAGACTTTTCCCCCAATGAGTTTAATTACTCCAGAAAACAAAAGCATTGAAAATATATAAACTGGAAAAAAGCAAGGCAACTGTGTCACCAGAATGAAGCAGTGGAACAAACTAGTGGAAAACATTTTATTCCCAAGATATTGGCTTCTGAAAGTCAATAAGCTGACTAGAATCAAAGCAGACCATCCCAATTTCATTATTTTAAATACCTTAATGACCACCAGGCTTAAGGATGATAATGATGGTAAAGGTAAATTTATTGCCTTTAGTATTTTAATATTAGTGAATAGATTTAATTAGTGAAAGGACTTATATTCCTCTAACAAACTGTGATCAAGTTATATAAATTAGAATAGCATTTTGATTCATGTATCTAGACTATATAGATTATATTTGTATATATTAATATGTATATTAAATTGTATAAATTGAAATCCGAGTTGCTGCATTCTCATAAAAATATTTCATATTAAAAGTATTAATTTTACTCCAGGGATTAGCGAAATAAAGCATAGCAATACACACTATTTGTATACTGCTGGGTTTCTTTAAAAACAGTAGATTATTTCATTCTTTTAGATGTATACACAGATTAACCTTAATAGATAATTAGCTTTATAAAAATGTCCTGATTAAAAAAATCAAAGGACAAATATTGGCAGTTTTAAACTTACATGTAACTGCTATACTGTTTGAACTTTATAGCTAGCAAATGATAATCACAACATGCAACAGATTTTGGATTCAACATAGTGAGGACAGACACTCTTATGACTACAAATTCTGACTAATAACAACTTCTAGCAGTAAAACTTTTTGTGACTTTGCAAGCCTCTGAATTAATAAGTGCCTCAGTGTTTAAAGGAAAGGAATGCCCAGACATATAATCAAGAAAGTTAAAATTAAATACTTTTTCAATTAATAAAAATTAAATATTTTACTTATAAAACAATAATTGTTTTTTTCTTTGTTCATTTATAGAATAAAAAAATATAGATTTATATTCTTTTGATTTGGGGAAGAAATAACTTCTTAATTAAAATTTATTTCTTAAGCTTTACTTAATACATTTAATAGTGATATTAGCGTTTAAGCCAATGCACATGCACTTTAAAGATAAATTATAAATGAATACTCTCACTTTTCCTGACACAAGATATAGTATTTTAGAAAGGATGGAATGAATCACCCATCCTTATGACCCAAACATTTATGTAATGGCAAATCTTAAGCATATGAAAATGAGAGTGTGAAGGTGTTAAGCCATCACTTTAAATTACATTTATGTTTGAACAACCGATGCTTGCAAAATCTTTACAATTTATGATGTCATTTTTTAGTTGAAATTAAACATATATAATGAGCCATTTGTTCAAACATAACAGATGTAATTTAAAGTGATTGCTTAACATCTTCAAGCTCTCATTTCCATATGATTAAGATTTGCCCATACATAAATGTTTGAGTCGAAAGGATGGGTGATTCATTCCATCCTTTCTAAAATAGTATATCTTATGTTGGGAAAAGTGAGAGTATTCATTTATAATTTATCTTTAAAGCACATGTGCATTGGCTTAATCGCTATTATCACTATTACAGTATAAAAACATAGTGCTATATAAAATAATATCTCATTAATACATTTAAATTAACTTTTATAAGACTTATGTGCATTAAAACAATATCCTTTGTTTCCTTTCTACAAAATAGAATATTTTTATACAAATTTCATCTTTATTTAATCAGAAATAAATTAAATAATATATTTATGACATAGACTTTTTATTTAATTTTAAATCATTTATTTTAAAATGTCAATAATGTTATTAATACCTTGGACTTTATCTTAATACTTACATATGTGACTTGTATGTGTACACTGTATACATTTTTTTTTACATAAATGTTAAATACATCTTAGTGCTTGGACTTTGAAGATTACTCATTCACTGGGTTATAGTTATGAGCCATTTCTGCTTCAATATATATATATATATATATACATATATGTGTGTGTGTTAAGTTTTCAGTTTAAGTGGAGAATGAGATGGTACTATACCGATCACAATATAAGATGCGACCATCATTCCTGATTTTTTTGCTATTGCTAACATTTTCTGCACAAATTATTTTAGTATATCAATAAAACAGTCACATTATATATTTTTAATCTTACATCCATAGAATGATGGTTTATGAATTTGTCTCACAGTCCATGATGGAGTTTGAATCTCTTTGGATAAATAGAATTTTTTTTTAGTATCTGGAGAATTATTTTTTTAAGTATCTAACCCACAGACAATGCTGATTTCCAGCAAGTATTGCTTGGTAAATTGATGTCAGATTAGTCTGTATTGATAAGAATTAATGAGTTTGACTGTAAAAGCAAAAATTATTGTACTATCATGCATTTTTCTGTCAGTGAAGATGTTGCATTTCTACAGAAAATGAGTTCATGGTAAAATGTAAAACTTCTTAATGTTCATATATAGTTATTATTATATATGTTATGTTTATATTATATAATTTACCATTTCTCTTTTTAAATGTTCAAAGAAGACAAGTGTTGTATCATAGTGAGCAATAAAGAGAGAAGAGAAGATCATGAATTACATATGTTAAAATTATTTCACATTAAACAGTAACTTTAGGAAGAAAAAACTTATAAATCTTAAAGCATTATTTATTACAAGTAGTTTTCTTTGTCATTTTTTAAACTGGGCTTTCAGGCCTAATTTCTTCTTGTTAAAAAATAAAACCAATAAAATATAACATGACTCCAGCTTGCACAGTGCTATTTTAGAAGCATACTTCTTTTATTGGATAAGACAGCATAAGATAGTGATTTAATAAGTATTATCATCTGGCATCTATTAATTATTAAAGCTTACAGTAGGTGGCATAGAGGGTGAAAGAAAAAGTTATAAAGAGAATACTAATTTATTAAATTGTAGTAGGCCCAAAAAACAACTTACCATTTTGTGAACGTAATATGGAATAAAGGCATAATTATTGTCTTCAATAAAAGTAATGTGGCCACAGTATAAGTTTTTATACAGCTTTGTTTAAAAAATCTTAAAATGTTATTTTTTTAGAATTATTAGTATTTATTATTTTTTTCATATTAGTGTACAATTTCAGTTGTATTATTCTATCGAAGGCATGACTTGTACATCATCAGAAGTCACCAGTGTTTATTTTAATGTATATGCCATATCAGAGCTAGCATAAAAATAGTAATATTTTCCCCTTTTTACCAACTTTCTGTTTATTGATTAATTTTAAAAAATCACACTAGAATTCCATGCAATCCACTATGCCTGAGTAGTATGAAATCATGCCTGTATTCCAACACAACTTATAAAAGCATAAACATGGAATTCAAATATGTATTTAAGTTTTATTTTTTATAACATGGTCATGACTTCGTAGTATAAGCTTAATTAAATTCAACACAGAAAAAATAATCATATTGCTTTAGTATTTAATATCATCTTGTTTTATATTAATAGAAAAGCAATTTTTATAAACACATATTTGTTAATCTTACTTTGCCACAATCTCATGCTTCAACAAACTATTGAAGTATCAATAAACTGTTGTCAAGATAACATTCTAATAAATGGAACTCCTTAACTGCCTAATTGTAATGTTGCTTTAGCAACACAATGCTGATATTCTATTGGATTGTTTAAGCAGGAAGGCTGTGGTGATATAATTTACATATTATAATCAATTAATTATTATCTCTTATAGTTTATTAATTTTAGTATTATCTAACTATACATAACATGAATAAATAAATAATCAATCATACAAGATTGAAATAAACAATTATTAATAAATATATTTAAATATTTATCAAACCAGCTTTCATCACCATTGAGACCTTCTCAAGATATTATATTATACAATTCACATAACCAATTAACTATATCCATTTCATCTATTGGACACTATTTACATTAAATTTCACTTCTTTTAATTATATATTATAAATAAATAAATTTAACATATACCTCTAAAACTTTTTTTACAAAATTTTCTCCAAAATAATAAATACATATTTTACATCTCTTAAAATGGTGTTTACATATTTACAATCATTTCCTACACTTTCCAATTGTTTAATAAAGCCCATTTCCACCTAATTTTTCTGGACCTTTTACTATATTTAGACATTTGCCCATGTTTTCCTGAATATACAGTGTTTCATAATATATTATTTTATGGTAATCATCCACATACTTTATAACACTTATATTTTCCTCACATTTCATTTTATGCCTTGTATCCAAATAATGCAAATATCATCCTGACTTCATATCTTTTCTATTAATTGCTTAATTATGTTACTTACCTTTCTCAACTTGCCATTCTACCTGCCTGTCCTATATATATCTTATTGCATTTTCCTCAGCTAATTTTATACACCAGCTCCCTCTATACTACTAACATCATTTAACTCATTTGTATTATTTAACCATTTACCAAAGACTTATTATTCTTCCAAGCTATTTTTACATTATTCAGCAATTTGTCTTTCATTAATTTTTTATACACCTTTTCTGAATATGGAATAAACATCCATTTACTATACCTATTCCTGTTATCCTCATTTATTCTACGTTACCATCAAAAAATTTTCTGATTTCTTTCTCTTTGTAACCTATTTTTACATAATTATTTTTCATCTTTAATTTCTGTTTATATGCCTCTGTTTTATCTAATGTTATCCTATTATTCTTTAATTTAAACCCCTTTAAAACTCCCATTTTCTGGCACTATGGCTGATAAGAAGTTGTATCAATCTACCCTCCAGTCTTTTCATCTTTAATATAATGTTCAACAAATATCTCATTCATTATCCCCTTTTTTTAAAAATTGTCTAAATACTTTAATCCATTTTCTTCTTTCTCCATTGTAAATCTAATATTATACTTATTCTCATTCAACTCATTAAAAACTTTACTAATACTTCTACTATTTCCTACAATAATAATATCCACATATCTACAATATTATTTAATATCATTATTACTTATAACTCTATCAATTATTCTCTCCTCAATACTATTTACTACCACTGATGATAAAATTCCACTAACTGAACATCCCATTACCCATTCTTTGCCTATACTCCAAAACTCTTCCTTATATTTAAAATACAATGTTTCATAAATAGTATCCATACATTCTTCTGTTAAAACATTACTTATTTTAAATTTTTCTATAACAATAGCAATACTACCCTTTCTAGGCACACTTTGATACATCTTTCTAATATCAAATGATGCTATCATTCCATTTCTGTTTAACTTGATATTATTTAATTTATTAACAATTTCTGCAGAATTCTTAATATAATATTTCCCAAATCCTATCACTTCTACAATTTTCCTATACACTATTTCACAAAAATCTTATATAATTACTAAAATCCAAAATTACCCTTACTGGCATACTTTATGAGTCTTTACTTTTCCAAACATGCATGGATGTTCAAATTGTCATGAGAATAATGAAAAATGATCATGTATTAAAATGTTTATTCTACTACAGTGCCATCCATTTTAAATCCAAATAATCAATGAATATTCAATACTCTTCATAGAAAAGCCAATAGCCAGAAATTTGTCTGGTGGAATGCAGCATTAGTATTTAATATTCAATGATTTCTTAAGCATACTCTAGATGGCTCTCAAATCGAATAAATATAATAAATTACTACACCTAATGCACATTTGTTTAACATATTATTATTGGGTCAGAGTTCAACTTGTAAAATAGTCTTTTATTTTGAAAACATGAACAGGTAATACATAAATATATGAATATAATAAGAGATATAAAAATAATAACAATTATATTAATACAAAAAATTATTTTATTTACATTTCTATACTTTCTTCAATATCAAAAGTAGGATTATCAAAGTTCTGGTTTATTAAGGCTTCTGTAGTGTGTACATCTACAAATATTGCTGGTCTTCTATATTTAGTGCAGTATAATAATATAAAACCAAAAAGAAAAACAGCCAACGAGGCAATTAAAGAAGCGCTGACAATTACTATAACTTCCTTCTGCATGACATAATCAGCTCCCGGTGTTGGAAAATCTCTAGTAACTTTAGTATATATAACAGTCTCTGAATGAGGATTATGATCTAAAACAATAATAACATTCATTTTAATATTATTTGCTCAAAAATATTAGATTTTATTGTTTATAAAAGATCATGAAAATAATACATCATTAAAAATATACAAACAAGAAACAAAAAATTTACGATGATATTTTGAACAAATATGAACAAAACAGATTTAAAAATATTAAACAAATTTATTATGATTGATCAACAAATAATAGAAAAATAACAATTGAAGACTATATTGCATAGATTAACAAAGATGCACATAAACAGTAATGAATAATGTAAAAATTACAAAATAGACAGGGGATTTAAAAAAAAAAAACAGAAATAGAATTGATTTGTTTTTTCTTAATAAATCAATTATTTTATATAGCGCGATGTTTTATAAACTGTAATAGTTAAACAGCATTAAGCTGTTGCACATGCGCTTTGCAGATTTTAACTATAAACATTAATGTAGTGAAAGAAATCCTAATTATGTTGAAGATTTGTTTATAAGTATTTTTAAGCTAAAATATAAATGTTTTCAGATGAATTAATCAGATGGTATTGCGATGTTATGCAGAAAATTAAAACATAATTGAAATGATTCTTGATTAATACATATATTAAAAAAAATAGTTGTTATAAATAAATAATATGTGTTAAAATATTTAAATGATTATTTAAATCTATTATAAACATTCAGAAAAGAAATGATTTTTTTTTCTATGTGCTACCAAGATAAATGTAACACCTTTTTGTCAGAAAAACTTGCTCAATAAAATGCTCATTTATTCATGCACTTCTGAATCTTATAGGAATAAGTTTTTGGCACGTCATTTAGAATCAGATTTAAACTTAGGCTAAATATAAACAGAGCTTCATTTAATTCATCTAATGTACAATAAACCAAGGAAAGTCATTGCATCTTATTTTAATAACTGTAATTAATCAATAAATATTAAAAGTACATTATCAAATTTAATGTAAGATATCAGAATTGAATACCTTATCTTCTCTTTATCTGAAAAACAGTAAATTTGAGTGCTACATATATGAATATTTAAATGTATTGACTTATACGTGATTCATCACAAGATTATTAAAATGAGAATTAGTGTTTTTCTTATTTGTAATTTACTATATATTAGCTGTATTAAATGTTAGATATATATCTAGTATGAGTTTAAATTTGGCTCTGAGAGTGCATGAATAAACAATCTTTTTATTGTTGCCGTTTTTCTGACAAAGAGAAGGGATGGTACATTTACGATGTTTATAGCACATGAACAAGAAAGTAATTTCTATTGTTGTACAGTTGATAGTTGTATTTTTATGAATATTTGTAATAGATTTAAATAACTGCTTAAAGGTTTTTTAAAAAAACAATATTTTATTTTATTATTTATTTATTACCGCTATTTTTTTATTTATTTAATATGCATGTTAACTAGAAGTCATTATAGCTTTTACTTTATTTGGATATATATATAAACTTTAAATTAAACATTGCTCAGTATATATGTAAACAAAGGGAGTAAATAACCCATCTCCAGGTTATAAATTAAAAGTACTCTAAATATTAAATAAAAAAATCAAGAATAGAATGAATCCACCTATTTTTGGAGCTCTGATGTTTATAAACATAACTTTATCAACATTGCTGCTAATTCAGAGTGAAATTAATTTATCAACCAGATGGAATATGGCACTTAAAAATCATTAAACTCAAAATCAATTATGCAAAGCTGGAGACATAATATCTCTTTTAACAACTTTTTGCAATAATTAAATGAGATTTAATATGTAAACTTTAAATTAAACATGGCTCAAATATATATGTAAACAAAGACAGTAAATCACCTTCCACATTTCTTCAACATTTATATTGCTTTTAATTCACACTCTGGGGGAAAGTGATTTACTTCCTTTGTTTACATATACATTGAGCTATGTTTAATTTAAAGTTTACATACCAAATCTTATTTAGTTATTATAATCAAGGTATTAGAAGAGACATTCTATCCCTAGCCTTATATATTGATTATGAGTTTAATAATTCATTTGGTTGATAAATTAATTTCATTCTAATTACCAATAATGTTGACAAAGATATATTTATAAAAATCAGAGCTCCAAGAATAGGTGGATTTATTCTATTCTTGATCCTTTCCTCAACATTTAGAGTGTTTTTAATTCATAGCCTGGGGCAGAATGTTTTACTCCCTTTGTTTATGTTTATATATATATATATATATATATATATAAACATAAATATATATATATATACATATATATATATATATATATTGTTAAAGGGAGGCTGCCTTAACAATAGTTTGAAATTGCCAATTGTTATTGATAATGGGATTGTCTAAGAGTTGACTGTTTTTAATGATTTTATATATATATATATATATTAGTATATTAAAATTTGTGGAATTAATTCCAATGTTTAATTTTATTATATACTATTTTGCCTCATATTATATATATATTATAACAAAAGTTTTTTATGGTTAAAAGATGAAATTAAGGCAATCTTTGGGAAACATCATTTTCTGACCAAAAACATGTGTAATTTTAAATAGTTCCCAAAAACTTGTTTTAATGTTAATTTTACATATGTAACATTTTATATTATATTAAATATGTAGACAGATTTTTTAATATACAGATTACAGCTTCTCTAATGCAGATACCAATTTCTCAACTCAAATATTTAGTCTATATGTTAGTCCATCTAGTATGGATTAATATACATTATTATTTCATATTATAATGTCCTATTAATAGTTAGTTTAAATGACTTTCATAGAGAATTTAACATACAAACTATGTGTATAACTAAATATTATATAAATAAATATTATATAATGAAAGTGAATAGTTCTTAACAAGTTTTTCTGAATATCCCTACCCCCAGACCAGTTTCTAGCTTCTGGATGTTGTAAGCAAGGCACTAGGATATTCAGACATTAGATCTAAAAATATCACTTCAAGTCTAGCATTCATTTGAAATTTTCAGACATCGATATGTCTTCAAATTCATATATATATAATTTAAATAGCCATATGGCTAAGTTCAGATACATCATATTGTACCAGTCAAAAAACGCACCACCTAAACTGCAAGTCAGATCCAAACTCAGCTGGTTCAAACTGAATTCAAACCCAACTCACCAGCTCAGATTAGCATAAATCGACAGCACAGTGCTATGCGCCAAGAAACTAGCTCAACAGTTGGTGAGGATCAGAGACCCCTGAACTGACACTAATATTGGATAATCAATTAACTAAGATAATTTTTAAATCGAATCATATGTATATGTTCGGGTTGCCAACACAGACAGTGAGCATTAACATTAAAATAATTATGAATAAAAAGACTTAAGAAACCAAGTGTGTTTAGAAAATATTTAATAATAATAATTTGTTTGGTTTGAATTTTAAATAAAGATTAAATTAATTAATTCTAGTCCTTAAACAAAGTTTATAATTATAATACGAGTGGCGATCCTTATTATATGCCAATGAATATTCCGCAATATTTGAAAGTCTATGTCTATTCCCCCAACAAGAAATAAAAGGCAGATAAAGGTATTCATTAGTAAAGGAAATTATTACTCTAATTTTATTACGACAGAATGTGATATTTATTTTCACATTCGCAAATCCATTCATGAAGAGCAAGATACGTATTTTAGGGCATAACTTTAATCTTTATTGAAAAACTTATTTACTGAGAATTTGTTGGACTTTAATTTAAATCACTTCATCACGAATTATGAGCATCAGAGTGGGCTTTACCGGAACAGAGAGGCAACAGTGCTGACGAATTATGGGCTATAAAATGAAATTGAAAGACGATAGCTGGCTGATAATCTAAGTCCTATGGCGGCTTGCATATGACAAGTCTTATGCCCTTTGACTAATATGAACAGGATAGGAAGTGCTTTCTTCCTTGATAATTTAAAATAACAGAAATATTATCACTGACTAGTCTGACAGAGTGGAAGATTGCCCTACGTCAGCAACGTTCGAAGATGATGACTTGATAGTCATCATTTGAAAAATAAAACCCGATTATAGAATGCTGTACATGATGACTTGATCAATTTAATCAAAGTCAAATGATATTTTAACTAACATTATTTTAAAGTATTTGTAAATCATATTAATTATGCCCCAATCACCGTGCCCTTCCTGAATCTTAATAGAAAATAACAAAGTTGAATTAGAATATATTTATTTGATTCCTTTATCGGCCCTTTTGCAAAAAACATTTTAAGATTACATTGGTAAATATGAGAAATAGCTGGGGCATAGATTAAAAATGGAGCTAATAATTTATTATTAGCCAATTATAAAAATAAAAAACATGTAATAATTTCTTTCGACTCGATGATTGATAGAACTTATAAATTTAGTTCTAATGGGTGAGAACTACTATCAGAATTAACATTATATTATTTGCACAAAGCAAAAAGGATAAAGGAGCTCATCGAGTTGGAAGATTATTGGCATATAATTAAAAATAAACAACAATAATAAATCACACAATATATATATATATATATATATAGTATAGTAAATGAACCGCCATCGTAAGAAAGAAAAGTTAAAGACTAGAAGTTGAGAGAATTAGATATAATTTACAATAGCATAAATAAAGGGTTTTATAAAGATTATTACATTATAAATGAGAAGAGCTCTTAAAGGGAGTGTAAAGTAAAGTTCGGAAACTGGCCAGAAAGCTTAAGGTTCATTATGGAAATATATTACCCATTTCTTCCGGGGCTGGTTCCCTTATTTTACACGTCCGGGTGAGAAAACATAGGCATGCATTTAATCGATTACTTGAACAGTATTTTAATGAATTTTCACAATTTTAGCAGCATGATTGGTCCGGAAAAGATTCAGCAGCTTCATTGAAGATTTTCAGGGGACTTCAAGAACCAATAGTCAGATTCCCGATGTTTAGCCCCTTACCATGATCGAAACACTATTTAAAACGCACAGAGTTTATTGCACTTCTCTACAACAAAGATGGCTTTTTTTTTCTCCAAACTTTTCAGAGATATATATACTGTCCTCTCTGATGCCTTCAGGCTAGTGCTTCTTTCATTATCAATGTTTTTAGATTTACTTGTTGTTTTTAGATACATTCCTTTGATAAGGCTTTCAAACTCATCAACTCGAATTCATTTTCTAATTAGAAAATGAATTCTTAAAATCAGAAAATGATTTTAATTAGGAAATCCTTATCTTTTTTTCTAATTAATAAAACTTTAACTATTGTTTTTGGGGAAAATCTGAAGGCTTATCGAAAGAATGTAGCTTTTAATTATTAAACTTTAATAAATTATTTAAAAATAAAATCAAACATTCCTGACACAATGAAACTTTTAAACAATTATATATATTTAAATATTTACAAATATATACGCACAATCCACACAGTGATAATATATAAATTCATGAATAATTCTATCATGAATTTATTAATAGCATTGATTAATTTTAAACTGAAACTAATTAATTTTAGTATGCATTTATAAAATAAGTTTCCTTTATGGAAATTAGCATGGATTGAATGTATAAAGCCCCATTGCATCATAAATTTAAGGTTAGTATCATGTGTTTGAAGTGGGCTTATGGCTAGATGTCATGAAGCTAGGATCGAACTCAGATCCGACTGCTTCATTTCTTTTCACTTCAAAAAAAAAAACAATGAAAAAAAATGGCTTTACTTACACGTGATACATTCGCATAAGTGTACTTGACTAATTGGTAGACTCTGGGAGAACAGCATTAGTGTGAACAATATAATCTGTACAAAAATTATACATGTCTCATTGCGATCATTTTTTTTAAAAATATTATCTAGCTTATAAATAGGACCATTAAACAAGTCTCATTTCCCTATGGTCATGACAGTCAGTTGTCTGTATATATATCTGTCATTTAATGGTTGTCCTATTGTTTCCCTGGATCAGGTGGCACATATGGTTTTAACTTTTGATAATGGTCGTAGTCTTGGTCCTTTCTTGTCAGTGTCAAGTTCCCATAATCTATTGCTGTCATTAATTCTATGGCATTTTCTGTGACTGAATGCACAAAAAACAATTCTTTAACATTATCTCGATGAGCGATGGGGTTCTCTCCTGGGTCTCCTTTGAAAATTTGAGTCTGTATTGAGGATCCAGGGAATGGCATCTGTAAAGTCCTCATACTAAGTTGAGGATTCATCATCTGTCCCATTTCTAATTTTGGTTTTATTTGACTAGTGGTCTGAACACCTTTTTCCCTTTCTGTATTTATATCAGCTTCTTCGACCGTTTCTTGATTTGACTCATCTTCACCATTGTCATCTTCTTTGCTGTCGTCTTCTTTTGGTGTGGTCTGATCATCTTCATCATCTATTTTTGGGGCTTCAGAAGGATTTATTTCTTGCTGATGCTTTACATTCTCCGGGTTTGAGTTGTTTTGGATGCCTCGTGCTTCCTCAAGCCTTAAAATCCTTTCCATCATCATCATCATTAGCTTCCTGTCTTCTCTCATTTCTCTGAGGATCGTATGTAAAGTGCCTCTTCCCATTTTTGAAAATAAGTAAATAATATATTAAACAATGTGAATCAAACTTATGGCACTGTCTACTTAAATAATATTTTTTTTCTTCAGTACATTTAATTAGGTCTCTGACTACTGGTCCCAATGTCCCTATCTTCATTAGCTGCTGCTTATTATTTCCTCAATCTATGTAATCTGCCTTTTTTTTAGCTTAGTTTTAGTTTGCCTACGTTTTTTTTTTTGTTCAGTTCTTTTTATTATTCTTTGAATGAGACGTGTATTTTATTTAAAAAATATTAAAGATAAGGAAAAAAACATTATTCACTTTCCCTCTGTTCAACTGTTCTCCCATGTCTGAAAAAAAACTATGCAGATGATTAGTGATATACAAATATTTATACATATATATATATATATTAGCAGGTATTACAAGTAATTCTCTGTATTGGACACATTTGGTTTTTTTATTATTTAGACAACTGACCCACTACTGTGCTGACAATCAAATTTGCTGACAAATTTATTTATATGGGCGCCAGTGAGCAAAATGAGATCAATAGGGCCTGTGAAATAACCCATTGACCCCCAAACTACATATGACTGACTTAATTTTTGATAGAACAATTTTATTGATGATGAGTATTTATTATTTAATAACAACTGACGCGTTCCTGACCTGAGTTTAAATATAGGAGTCCACTACTTCATTTTTACTAAGCATGAGGCTTTCACACACACAAAAAAATGTCAAAATTAATATTACACAAGAACTTTTATTTGTTGATATTATTTTTAATCTTGCTAGCATAAAAGCGTGTAAACCATTTAAGCATTTTGCCAACTGCATCTGGCTGCTTGGTGTACACAAAAGGTCTTCACCTGCTTTGAGGTTACTCTAGAAATTATTGTCATTAAAGCGTAATGTCACACTGCATCGGATCGCTTGACAGATAATT
Organism: Epiperipatus broadwayi; assembly: GCA_028023455.1. NCBI lineage: Eukaryota > Metazoa > Onychophora > Udeonychophora > Euonychophora > Peripatidae > Epiperipatus > Epiperipatus broadwayi. Next base: position 14,185,460 of record JAQFVV010006210.1, read on the forward strand.
CCCAGTTTGAGGGTCTTCGCCTACTTTGAGGCTACTAAGAATACGGAGTGAACATTAAATATATGTGCTAGCAAGCAATACTTTGAAATTTAAAACTTTTAACATGATATCATATTGGATATTTTTAATTATAAAACTGAGATACATAATTAATTTTGACATAGAAAAACATTTCATCTAATTTTACCCCTTGCTTTGATACTCTTACTACTTTTCTAACAATAACTTTCTTACTGTCACGAACGCGTATAAACAAACGTATAATATATATACTGATATAGTACACGTATAATTAATTTATATATATATATGTTACTATCTTATTACTTTTCTTTAAATAATTATTTTGACTAACGAATCCTTTACTGAACGAACATTTAAAAAATAGTCTTGAAACATTTTTAAGTAAAAGAAAAAATTTACAAAATGACATTTTAATTTATTAAAATCATTTCAGTTATGCGTTATAAATCGCAAAACTTTTTTTCAAATATATATAACTTTCTGCAAAAATATCCCTCTATAGAAACATTTAATTTATCGAGATCTCAATTGACTGAGTAACTAAGATCATAATTACTGTCTACAGGGTGTGTGTGGTGTTTATTAAATCGAGCTCCAATGATTGGGCGACCAAAAACATAACCATGTACCAGTCGAAAAACGCACCACCTAAACTGCAAGTCGGATCCAACCTCAGCTGGTTCAAACTGAATTCAAACCCAACTCACCAGCTCAAATTAGCATAAATCGACGGCACAGTGCTATGCGACAAGAAACTAGCTCAACAGTTGGTGAGGATCAGAGACCCCTGAACTGACACTAATATTGGATAATCAATTAACTAAGATAATTTTTAAATCGAATCATATGTATATGTTCGGGTTGCCAACACAGACAGCGAGCATTAACATTAAAATAATTATGAATAAAAAGACTTAAGAAACCAAGTGTGTTTAGAAAATATTTAATAATAATAATTTGTTTGGTTTGAATTTTAAATAAAGATTAAATTAATTAATTCTAGTCCTTAAACAAAGTTTATAATTGTAATAAGAGTGGTGGTCCTTATTATATGCCAATGAATATTACACAATATTTGAAAGTCTATGTCTATGCCCCCCAACAAGAAATAAAAGGCAGATAAAGGTATTCATTAGTAAAGGAAATTATTACTCTAATTTTATTACGACAGAATAGTGATATTTATTTTCACATTCGCAAATCCATTCATGAAGAGCAAGATACGTATTTTAGGGCATAACTTTAATCTTTATTGGAAAACTTATTTACTGAGAATTTGTTGGACTTTAATTTAAATCACTTCATCATGAATTACGAGCATCAGAGCGGGCTTTACTGGAACAGAGAGGCAACGGTGCTGACGAATTATGGGCTATAAAATGAAATTGAAAGACGATAGCTGGCCGATAATCTAAGTCCTATGGCGGCTTGCATATGACAAGTCTTATGCCCTTTGACTAATATGAAGTGCTTTCTTCCTCGATACTTTAGAATAGCAGAAATATTATCACCGACCAGCCTGATGGAGCGGAAGACTGCCCTATGTCAGCAACGTTCGAAAATGATGACTTGATAATCATTGTTTGAAAAATAAAACCCGATTATAGAATGCTGTACATGATGACTTGATCAATTTAATCAAAGTCAAACAAGCTTTTAACTAACATTATTTTAAAGTATTTGTAAATCATATTAATTATGCCCCAATCACCGTGCCCTTCCTGAATCTTAATAGAAAATAACAAAGTTGAATTAGAATATATTTATTTGATTCCTTTATCGGCCCTTTTGCAAAAAACATTTTAAGATTATATATGAATAAATATACATTGGTAAATACGAGAAATAGCTGGGGCATAGATTAAAAATGGAGCTAATAATTTATTATTAGCCAATTATAAAAATAGAAAACATGTAATAATTTCTTTCGACTCGATGATTGATAGAACTTATAAATTTAGTTCTAATGGGCGAGAACTACTATCAGAATTAACATTATATTATTTGCACAAAGCAAAAAGGATAAAGGAGCTCATCGAGTCGGAAGATTATTGGCATATAATTCAAAATAAACGACATTAATAAATCACACAATATATATATATATATAGTATAGTAAATGAACCGCCATCGTAAGAAAGGAAAGTTAAAGACTAGAAGTTGAGAAAATTAGATATAATTTACAATAGCATAAATAAAGGGTTTTATAAAGATTATTACATTATAAATGAGAAGAGTTCTTAAAGGGAGTGTAAACTAAAGTTCAGAAACTGGCCAGAAAGCTTAAGGTTTATTATGGAAATATATTACCCATTTCTTCCGGGGCTGGTTCTCTTATTTTACACATCTGGGTGAGGAAAATGTAGGCATGCATTTAGTCGATTATTTGAACAGTATTTTAATGAATTTTCACAATTTTAGCAGCATGATTGGTCCGGAAAAGATTCAGCAGCTTCATTGAAGATTTTCAGGGGACTTCAGGAACCGATAGCCAGATTCCTGACGTTTAGCCCCTTACCATGATCGAAACACTATTTAAAACGCACAGAGTTTATTGCACTTCTCTACAACAAAAATGGCTTTTTTTTTCTCCAAACTTTTCAGAGCTATATATACTGTCCTCTCTGATGCCTTCAGGCAAGCGCTTCTTTCATTATCAATGTTTTTAGATTTACTTGTTGTTTTTAGATACATTCCTTCGATAAGGCTTTCAAACTCATCAACTCGAATTCATTTTCTAATTAGAAAATGAATTCTTAAAATCAGAAAATGATTTTAATTAGAAAATCCTTATCTTTTTTTCTAATTAATAAAACTTTAACTATTGTTTTTGGGGAAAATATGAAAGCTTATCGAAAGAATGTAGCTTTTAATCATTAAACTTTAACAAATTATTTAAAAATAAAATCAAACATTCCCGATGCAATGAAACTTTTAAACAATTATATATATTTAAATATTTACAAATATATATGCACAATCCACGCAGTGATAATATATAAATTCATGAATAATTTTACCATGAATATAGCATTGATTAATTTTAAACTGAAACTAATTAATTTTAGTATGCATTTATAAAATAAGTTTCCTTTATGGAAATTAGCGTGGATTGAACATATAAAGCCCCTTTGCATCGTAAATTTAAGGTTAGTATTATGTGTTTGAAATAGGCTTATGGCTAGATGTCATGAAGCTAGGATCAAACTCAGATCCGACTGCTTCAATATATTAATAGCTTTAGCAATATAACATCTCCAATGCCTCAAGAGTAAAACTATAATCACAAGGAAATCAAATCATACATCATGTGACTTAATTTAATAAGCTTATATAATGAGCATGAATAGATCTTAACAAGCTTTTCCAAATATCCTTATCCCCAGATCAGTTTCTAGTTGCTAGCTATTTAAGTTAGATAGCTCGATTTGAAGACATATAGATGTCTGAAAATTTCAGATTTTTTACTTAATAGTTAACTATTAGATATAAGCTGGACATGAGCTGATATTTTTAGATCTAATGTCTAAATATCATAGTGTCTCACTGATGACAGTCAGCAGCTAGAAACTGGTCTGGGAATAGGGATATTCAGAAAAGTTTGTTAAGAACTATTCACATTCATTATACAACACTTGTAATACAAGCTTATTAAATTAAGTGAAGTGATGTATGACTTGATTTCCTTGCAAATAAATAATATTATTGCACTGTATAGCATGTTTCTGATGTTTTAGGTGGAAACATTTAATAAAAAACCAACTAACTTCTTACTAGATATATGCTTCTGTCATTCAAACTTGATATCATCGTTAGCTTGGAGATTGTCAATTTCTATTAAATATACTTGCAAAGTTTCATGTGATGCTAAACATTGAATGTGTATATATATATACATACATTGTGTTGGCACATAATAATTTTGTTTAAAAAATTATTAAAATAAAAATCTTTCATAAAAGAAAATGTAAAATTAAAAGTTTAAGCGTTTTGAAATAAAAGTTACAGTTGTTTAATTAAAAGGTGGGAGGGTAGTTTGCTTTAGGTCAAGTTAAAGTTTCATAAAAGAAATTAAGAGTTTTTTTTCTTATTATTATTAATTGAAATATAAGTTAAAAGTTTAAAAACATAAATCTTTTTTATTTAAGTTAAAGAAAAAAAGTCATCTTAAAACTAAATAGTGAATGGATCTCAAATTATATATGTGCATGTGACTGTAAATATAATGTATGCATATTAAATTTAAAAAATAAATGAAATAAAGGGAAAATATAGTTAAAAACACAGCGATGGCTACTAATTAAAAATATAAAACAACACATTTGCATGGCTACTAATTAAATGATCTCCAAAAACATGTAATTAAAAAATTATCAAAGGAATTTTGACAACAGATATAGCTGGAGGATATCAAAATGACAACACGTCGTATGTATAAATAGTCAATTTTTTATTGGACAGCTAGTTGCGTTTGAGATAACAGTTCGGTACAATCTATCAGTGAGTTATATTAGTCAGCTTATTATATATCCAGAATCAAGAATGCAGTGTTAAAACCTCGGAAAACATATGACTTTCTCCAGCCTGAAGTCCAATGAAAACAACCAACTTACCCAATAAAAGTGATGCCTGTGTAACAACCTGAAGCCACTCAATATCTAATTGTCTTAAAGAAAATGCCTCAGAATAATCAGCATCAAATCTCCACAAGAAAACTTCAAATCTAACCAGTTAGAAATACTTCATTAGAAGCTGCAAACAGCAAGATGTATCCACGTTCAAAATCCTAGGTAATAACATTTTCTTATATTCATTTCTAAAGTAGCCATCACATTCGTAAAGCTCCAAGAGTCAAGTTTAAGAACTCTACAGCATACATAGATGAACTATTAATATGACTGTATTTAAAATGTTGTGTGTGTTCATGCATTAGTATATTGATGTCATTGTATTTTAAATTTCAAATATTATTTAATGCTTTCTCCTAAGATATTATAGTGTGTAAATTATAAATGTGCATGTGTTATATTAGTAAATAAGATTTATAAAATATTTAAAATGAGTTTAATAAATGTTAATTAAAATAAATTATCTTTAAACATAAAGCTTTATTTGTCTGTCAATTCTTTTGCCACTATTTAAGTGAAACAATATTTTGTTATTGAATTAAAAATAGACTGAGCTAGTTAAGGGATTTTTTGAACACTGGATTATGGGCCTACTGTCCAAACATGTTAGTTCTGAACTAGATGGTACCCAGGGTTTACTCTGAAACAAATAAAGTGTTTGGATAGTAGGGGTTTGAATCTAGCAGTCAAGGTGAGACACGATCTGGAAATGTGATCATGTTATGCATTGCATAATTCGGTCTGATCATGGGTAGTATTGTGATCATATATATATATATATATATATATATATGTACATGTATATATATATATATAATATTAATCCTTATCCAATTCCTTTAATGGATACTGTGAGTTTATACAGAACTAAAAAGATAGATCACATTAAGTTAAAACCAAATTTTTTTAAAACATATTCTAATATTTGATAAGACTTAATAAAAAAAATATTATGTAAATCTTTATTATAATAATTGTAAGAATAATTAAAATTAGTTAATTCATTCTGATTCTTTTTTAATTCTAGTGGTTTTATCTTAACTTACTATTCATCCTGTTTATTCTTTTTTAACTTAAGTCAACAGGCAATTAAACTCTATGATAATATCATTATTAACTGAAGCTAGTTCAAGAATATTATAAAAAATATCAAATTATGAGTATAAAACAATTTATTAGATACTAACATTATAATAGCTTTTTAATTATTTTATATAACAAAAACTACTCAAATATATCAAGGTTATTTCTATATCTCTTTATATTTACATGTGTCATTAATTCTATAACTATTTTTATTCAGTAGTCTTTCTTATTCTGTTACAGATGTGTGACCTCACATGATGATGGATTGACTTTAGCATCAATAGAACAGAAATATGGATGATCATGATATCTAATGTGATTATTCTATCTATATTTTTAGAATATCAAACAATTTGTTAAAAACATATTCCACATATTTTCAGGAATTTTCTATATATGTTTAACACTGTGATTTTGAAATTTTAATCAAATGAATGATCATATCCTTTGTAAATGAATTTCTCTTACAGTGCTTCATGGAATTTATTCACACTAAATTATTTCATAGATTCATAATCTTCAATCTCCTTAAGAACATGCATATATTTGAAACCAAATACTATTTATAATGTATAATTGTAGATTTAAATATGACATAGTTAGAATATGATGAAGTCAGAGTATTTGAGCAAATCACTGAGAGGCATTTATTTTTACATTTTCTTTTCAACAACTTTCCATTTAATATTTCAGCTGCGATATACATGCAACATTTCAAAAAGTTATTTTCTATGTCACTTGTTACAGGACAAGTTAACTGAACATGACAAAAGATTATAAAATAATTAATTACTCAAACAATGAACTACTCATGAATAATAAGATATCTCACATTTTATTATGATTTATAATAACCTACATGTTAACTGTACTTAACAAAATCCTAAATAATACACAAATCATAACAATACAACACTTGATTTCAGTTATATCTAACATTTACTGGGGCTCATAATGCAGGTTATGTTAATGTTTGTAGAAAAATAATAAGTATGCACAACACAATCTTATTTAAATATTTTTTTTTAAAAATTTTTTAAGTCTGTTATGCAATTAATTAAACTAGTAACTTATAAATCACTTTTATAAAACTAAATAAATTTAAAATTATTCTCAATATTTATTAAACTTATTGCTATCTATGCATTGTTTTTGATCACACATCCATTAAAAATGGCTTTTGCTCAGAAATTCAAGCATTTGAAGTGACTTTGAGACATGATTGGTAGATATTAATCTTTAGAGACCCCTGCTTTATCATTGCAATATATAATCCAAGGTGTACATAGATTCATCTACCTCATTTACACATCAGTAAATCTTAATATTAATTTTAGGTAGTGTTTGGTTATGCATACTGTGGCCACCAGGTAATGCTGCAGAACCACCAAGAAGCCTGCAAGTGATAAATTTCTAATTTTACTTATTATTATTTTTATTACTTAGAATCCCTTCTCACTTTTTGTGATCACTTCTACTACTAATATTCATAACTCATAATATTATGAATTGATTATTTCAATAATATGATCATTATATATATATATATTTTAACGATCGGGGAGAAGGAGACTTAATGTAATCTGCACTACAGGGTGCCACTAGGCATTTGAATCTAGAAAATTTATATAGTAGGCAGGTACATTAAGTTTAAAAAAATTTTTTTATTTTAATTTATATATTTGGATTCCGATCATTTGCCCAAGGTCTCTAGCTCATAGAGTAGCAGAGATTTTAAACATTTATAAGTTTCAATAGATTTCTATTCTCAAAGTATATATTAAATATTTAGAACAATAAAATAAAAGAAGCCACTGCCAGTAATTAACACACAAATAGATTTTTATTAACGCACATTTAAAATTGAGGAATAAATTTATTTTTAGATTTTAACATTAATATTTTTTTTAAAATTTAAATTACTATTTTAAATAGATCGCACAGATGGATATTTAAATTACATTTTACTTTAGCATGTCGAGCATAGATAGTCTACATAGATTTTTTTTTTCACTTAAAAACTTATCAAAACATTCATTCAATCTCAGACTAAAAGTTTGTAGTCAACCCAATGCCTGTTTCCAGATATATAGTCGCAATCAATGCAGTATGAAGATGCTAGCATAAAACCATGCAGACAAGAATGTGCATCTGACAGCATGATATTATTTGAAGGAAATGATCTGTGTCTAGAACAGGAAAGTGCATCTGTCAGACTAAGGAATCTATCTATCTATATATATATATATATTTAAAGAGTGCTACGTATGGGGGGAGAGTGGTCTTTCTGCTGACTTATAAATCCCTGTCCATAGAGCTAGAAGGGGTTAATGGTGCAGGAAATACATCTGCAATCATTGCAATGGTATGACTGCCTCTTTGGGGTCATGCATTCAGGTGGGCACATTGCCCTGTATGCTAAACACGCTTCACATTACATTAATATAAACGTCTATATATTTCTCCACTAGCACTGACACAACCATGAAACAAATAGCCTGAAATTAAAATCCCTTAAATTAAACATAAACGAATTTAAACATAGTTATTAATCTTTATCCATGCAGTTATCTACACCCAACTTTAAATTTAATACATTTTAGTTAAAACATAATAGACACCCAAAAAAAAATGAAATGGAAATGATTGCTTAAACATCTACATAAAAAATATCAATAATTGAATTTGTATTCTTTAAGTCAAATAAGAGTTCTTATTTTCAGTTATTAATTACTTGCAATTTTAGGAAAGTTCTTATTAGATAGACACAATTGTTCATACTTTACGGATTTAATAGATTGAGAAGTCCATCTTCGTGATCACTTTCATAGATTTTGTTCTTTGAAATGAAACTGTGACTTGCCATGCATTTGGCATGGAACTGTCATCCAGAGGCCTCAACTGGTTGTCCGGAAAATTAAATTTATAGAAGATTTCCACATCGTGAAAATCTGCAATATAGTTAGTTATAACGATCTATTCATAGTCAGCTCTAAAATAACAATTATAATAATAATTTGGCTTTTATATTTTTATTAGTCTCTTATCATTAGATCTTGAAATTCAACGAGCAAGATGTCACTAATCCTCTGGTGTTTCAATCACGGTGCATGCTGACATTTCTGGTGTTTGCATTGGTCATTTAATTTCTTTGTATTCTCTTATCTGACCATTTAATTTATTTTAAATGCCTCACGGGCTGGTTTGCTTTTGAACAATCATTTAATTAATAAGACAATCATTTCCATTTTTTAAGATTATAGAAATCAACATTATTTCTATTTTCAAAAATATCAAATCTTTATATCTTTACTTTTTTACAAAAAAAATTACTTTCAAATATTTTTATTTTTTAAAAGTTTTTAAAGTTGTCCATCATGCGATCTATATATACGTTAAACAGTTTTTAAATTTCAGTTTTTAAGTTAAGTTTTTTTCTTTTTAATAAATCAATTTTTATTTATGATCTTTTATTTTAATTTTAAAATAATGTGATGGAATATTATATTCCGTTACAATATATATATATGTTTTCTGAGGGTTTTTTTTTTTACATAGAATAATATTTTGTGTAAATATGCATGTGATAAAAAAAAATATTGAAAATTATGTAAGTAAATTATTAAGTGTAGGTTATAATATAAAAGAAATTTATCAAGTGGTTTGTCAGTTTAGTAAGAAAATTAATAGAAATACTGGTGATGAAGAAATTGAGAGTAAGAAGTGGATTTCTTTGCCTTTTTATAATAATAATTAAGTAAAATTTATGAAAAAAGTTTATAATAGTATATATAATGTTTCATTTTATGGATCAGGTAATTTAAATAGAATGGTTAATAATTCAAAAGATAAGTTAGAAAAAAATAATGTGAGTAATATAATTTATAGAATTTTTTGTGGGTGTAACTTATCATATTTAGGGGAATCTAGATGTAATATGGAGAAAAGAATTAAAGAACATAAATTGTTGTATAAAGGAGTTTTGAAAAATGTACAGATATGTAATGATAATAATAATGAAGTCAAGTTATATACTGAATCTGTTTTTTATGATCATGATAGGAATTGTAATTTTAAGTTTAATTTTGATATAAATAAAATAACAATTTTAGGCCAAGAGAGAGATAATGAAAAAAGAAAAATTAAAGAGGCAGTTTTTATTAATAGGTATAAAAATACGATAATAAACAGACAGTCAGCAAATGTTAGGATTAATGAATTGTGGGATATTTAAATTGACATGTGTTTCTGGTTGGTAATAGATGATTCCATTTTGAAAGTTGAGTTAATAATGATTATGAATATAATCGAAAATATTTCTTTATGAGGTTTTATTTATATTATATTATAAATTGTTTACCATTGTTTGGAATATATTTAAGTTTTGTTATTATATTATTAATATTAGTGGACATTTATTTTGTTTTATATATATATGTCAACAGATGGCATTTTACCAAAAACACCATCAAGCGTATGTTTACATAAACGTCAGAGTATGCATTCACTATCTCTAACTTTAGTTCCACTTTCAGATCATGATTTCAAGCTATTTTCTATCATCAGTGAAAGACAGGAATTTTAGAAACTAGATCTAAACACAAACTCTGAGCGTTTATGAAACAGTTTCTATTCAGCTTGCAAGTGTGAATCTTTTAGACATGTAATGTCTTCAAAGTCAGCATAGCAAGCCAGATAGCTATATGGTTCTGATCTCAGTTCAGCATCACCACATAGTAGAAGCCTCTGCAATATAAATCATTGCTAGAAAGACCTCAAAGGTACATTTATGAAAAACAAAAAACAAGTTAAAAACTTGCTAACGCTTGCATTTATGTTAACAGATGGTGTTCTACCAAAAACACCATCAAGCATATGTTTACATAATCGTCAGAGCATGCATTCACTATCTCTAACTTTAATTCCACTTTCAGAACGCCATCTGTTGACATAAATACAAGTGTTAGCAAGTTTTTGTTTTTTGTTTTTCATAAATGTACCTTTGAGGTCTTTCTAGCAATGATATATATTGCAGAGGCTTCTACTATGTGGTGATGCTGAACTGAGATCAGACCCATATAGCTATCTGGCTTGCTATGCTGAGTTTGAAGACATTACGTATCTAAAAGATTCATGCTTGCAAGCTGAATAGAAACTGTTTCATAAACGCTCAGAGTTTGTGTTTAGATCTAGTTTCTAAAATTCCTGTCTTTCACTGATGATAGCAAATAGCCTGAAATCATGATCTGAAAGTGGAATTAAAGTTAGAGATAGTGAATGGATGCTCTGACGTTTATGTAAACATACGCTTTGACGGTGTTTTTGGTAGAACGTCATCTGTTGACATAAATACAAGCGTTAGCAAGTTTTTAACTTGTTTTTTCATAAGTGTACCTTTGAGGTCTTTCTAGCAATGATACATATTGCAGAGGCTTCTACTATGTGCTGATGCTGAACTGAGATCAGACCCATATAGCTATCTGGCTTGTTATGCTGAGTTTGAAGACATTATGTGTCTAAAAGATTCACGCTTGCAAGCTGAATAGAAACTGTTTCATAAATGCTCAGAGTTTGTGTTTAGATCTAGTTTCTAAAATTCCTGTCTTTCACTGATGATAGCAAATAGCTTGAAATCATGATCTGAAAGTGGAATTAAAGTCAGAGATAGTGAATGCATGCTCTGACGTTTATGTAAACATACCCTTGACAGTGTTTTTGGTAGAACGCCATCTGTTGACATAAATACAAGTGTTAGCAAGTTTTTAACTTGTTTTTTGTTTTTCATATATATATATTACTTAGTACAACTTTATTCTATTTTATATTTACTAAAATAAAACAAAATTCTGAGATTAATTCTTCAATTTTTAATATATCAGTTTACACATAATTAAAAAATATAGCCAGCTTATGGCAAAGCTGCCATCCTAAGTAGTTTAAATGCTACTCAGGATAGCAGATATGCCTATATAGGCAGGGTTGTAGATTTTGTCTTTTTATTGGAATATTGAAAATGGGAAAGTTAATCCCAATGTTTTATTTTATTATATATTATTTTGTCTGATTTAATATATAATATTATTTAATATAGTGTATATGGTATTACTGTAATAACTTATCTATAGTGGTTTAAGTCTCAAATTTTTAAAATTATGATCTAACATTTCGAAGTTTTTGTTTATTTTTAATCAGTTGTGATTTAATAAAAAAATTTAATTCAAAAGTACTAAATTAAATTATTTATGGTAAATAATTTTTATATGTCAAAATTAAAACTGGCAAAACTCTGATCATGCGATGTTTGGTGGTTTTATAGATCAAAATCAAAATAAAATTATTTTCAGAGATTTGTCATTACAAAAAATTTCAAAGGAAATACCTTTTTCTAAAATAAACTATCGATTTTCAACATGCTAATTGAGGTCATCCATAAGTTAATAATTTCAAATGATTCTCTTTTATATAGAAAATATCTATTTTTATTTACAATCTTGAATTTCGGTTAAACTCTTCAATATTAATTTGAAAATTCTTAGTAATTTGGATAATGTACAGTTTTTACAATTTTTTCTTATCTGAAGATCTTTATTTATTTAAAAATATATTTATAAAATTGTACAGATGCATAATAAAAACACTTTGTAAATGTTGGCTCATCCATTGCTGGCGTTGGTCTGGAAAAAGTATGCAAGAGCCATTCTCCGCACTAGCAGGTTATAAAATGAGCAGATACGTACTATTTAGTTGGCATTGCCCACCCCTGCCAGTGCAAAGAATGACCCAATAATGCTAACTTATCAGCTGGGATAGATGTAGTATGTATGAATTCAATGCCCCTCTAGAAGAATCTGACATGTTGCAATACAGACTACTTCTTCTACAATACACTACAATGTGGATATATCGGGTCCAAAATTCATGTAGAGTCTGTAGGCCATACTAGTAGGCTCCATGTATTGTTAAACAAAAATCTAGAGGATAGTATCTTATCCTTGTCTTGAAGAGCTTTAAGCTTATCGCAAAATACAGCATTGGGATCCGGTGTTGGTTGTGTGAACTTTGTCCTGCACCTTGTGTACCAAAAAGCATATGTCAGGAAGATTGATAACCTGATTACTGTAAAGTCTCCAGAGAAGAGACAACCCCTGATGTCCAGGATTTTATCCACTGCTATAATGCAGTGTTGAGAGATAATTCTTCGAATACTGTTATAGCCTGGACATACATTTAACAGGTGATTAAAGGACTCCTCTCCTCTAGAACAGGCATGACAAATAGGGTCTATTTTATTTAGAAACCGTTTGTAGTATAAGAATGTATTAGTTGGCATGGAATCCATATTCACCTTAATCAGATAATCCAAAAGTTTGGGCTCCAGTAGCAGATATTTAAATATTGAGGTGATTTTATGATTGCTGCACCCTAGGTGAGCATAAATAACTGTATTAACAGGATTCAGCAGGCAATGTGCCTGCCAGATGTTGATTTTATTATTAAACCCTGTTATTGAGTGCCCGATGTATAGAGATTGTTGTTTAATAAGATCTTTGTGTTTCTTTTGTAGCAAGTATTCAGTTCAATATAAAAGGCCCAAATTTTATTAACGTTACTTACTATATTTAACAATATATTAAATTTAAGCGTAAACAGATAATATAATAACGTGAAAGCTAAACACCTTCACGTTATTATATTTAACAATGTTTTTTTAATATTATTTTGCCAGTTTTTTATATAGAAATAATGCTGATCAGAATGTAATAGAAAAACCTTCAAAAGTAACAGCTATATGTATATATAGTTATATATTTTGCCAGTAATCCTAAATGGTTAATGTAATAAGATATACATCAGTTAGTGGACACTCTTGCCTTTCAGAAATAAAACCTATCAAATTCAGATTTCAAACTTTTTTAAAAAAAAATACCCACGTTTTATTACATTTGGTTTTTATTATTAATAATACATATTTAAAAAAATGCTTAAACAATTTTCTAAGTTATCTTTCTAAAATTTTAATAACTCCTCAATATAAGGCTCATATTCTGAGTGAATTGATAATTGTGACCCTATGTGCTCACACTACTCTCTACTATTTTTAGTTTTTCTTTATTTGCCCAATATATATATATATCCACTTTATTATTAATTATGCTAAATTAATATTTGCTTATCTTACTGTTAATTATGTAAAAGATCTAGAAAGAGAACACATGAGAGGGATGAATAAGATAAGATGTTTTGGGGATTGATGTAGAGATGAAAAATTATAATTCAACATATATAAGTCTCTGGAGAAGATTAATTATAATTTTCAGGAAGGCAAAGAAGATGCTATTCTTCTACATTCTCACACTTACAAAAAATAGCTCTTTGGGTTTAAATTCTTATAAGAACTTGGTTTGAACTTAAAGAGAGCCTTCTTTTATTTTAATAAAAGCCAAAACTTATTTAACCTCAGAAGGATTGTCAGTTAGTAGTAATTGATAGTTTTCTGGCAACATCAAAAAAGTCTTTGTTTACATGGATATAATCCCTTGGTTTCCATCTTTTATCCAACTAAAAATCCATTAAATATATATATAGTCTGTATCCTGCTCATTCGTCTGTGCATTTAAATAGACATATTAAGGAAGGTCATATATGTGAGGAGTTAGAGTGACTTAAGTCAACACGGGTATGGCAATAAAATTGATATCCACAAGGGTTTTTAATGATTCGGCACAGATTCTCAATGATATGGATGGCTGAAAAGTTGGCAAGTGGAGAAGATTGAAGCTTGTCCATTAAAGATGGAAGATTTGTTTTCTTAATATAAACTGAGCACTGATTGTATATATGTGTGGGAGGTGGTGATTTAGACAAACTGATGAGTGCTGGTTCAGCATGAAATACACATATTGGAGATCATTTATTTTTTTCACATGTATGTGGTCATGTGTATTAATTGTATGATTGTGTATATAGCTATAAAGAGATCAAGTTTGAGTTCAAGTCCCTTATATATATATATATATATATATATATATATATATATATATATATATATATATATATATATATATATATTATATATATATATATATATATTAGACAAAATAATATCTATTAAAAACTGTTAGAATTGACACTTAATTTGCTTATGGCATCACTACCATTCTATTAAATCTTATTTAGGATAGCTGCCATGCCATTAGCTGGTTATAATTTTTATTTATTGATATACTGAAAATTGCAGAATTTCACACTACACTGTGACAAAACAAATTAAAGAAATAAATTACTGATATTACAATTTAGACATTCAGTATTAAAACAAATTTTGAAAGAATATTGAAAGAAAAGATTTAATTCTTCATATAATTACAAATTTGAATAATATTTGCTTTTTTATTATCAATCTGTTTTTTAAAATAAATTTCATTTATTTTTTTGTTTGACTTATAAACAGTAACTGTTAGTGTTTCAAAAATTCTATGAGGGTAACTTATTTGTAATCACTTAATATATCTAAGATATGTAAATGTGCACAAACCTGATGATGAAGTTTTTGTAGTCTTTTCATCATTATCTGTAGTAATGGTCGTTATATTATCAGAAAACACAGTTGTAGTAGTAGCAGCATCTGAATTGTTGGTTCCAAATGAGGCTGGAGAAATTATGGTGGTATTTGTGAATATAGTGGTATTTAAATGTGTGGTAAATGGAGGTGGGATACTGGATTCAGCTGAAGTAGAAATGTTTGGCAGTGTTGTGGTCAAAAATGCAATAGGAGTTGTTGTGATTACATCACTTGCAGATGTGGTAAAAATAGTTGTTGTTGTAGGTATGATAGAAGTACTAAAGAAACTTGTAATTAGAGGAGGAATAGAAGAAATCAGTGGAGTTCTAGTTGTAGATGTGGAGGTATGGCTTGTGGTTGGAATAGGAGAATGTGTGGTAACAATTATTGATGGTGTGGAAGTAGTTAACAGCGTGGTTTCACTTGTTGATGTGGTCTGATTTGCAGCCACTGAAGTAGTATCTACAGATGTCATGGGAGTACTTGATAATACAGTAGTAGCCATTGATGTAAAAATAGCTGAATCTTTAGTTGTGGTTAACATTGGGACAAGAGTTGTGTATATGACAGGAATAATAGATGTTGGAGTACTAGTATCAGATTCAGTAAAAGTAGTTGACAGTATTGTAGTACTTGGAGGTATAGGTTCACTTGTTGATGTGGTTTGCTTTAGAGTCACTGAAGTTCTCTCTACTGATGTCATGGGAGTACTTGATAATGTAGTAGTAGCCATTGATGTAAAAACAGTTGAATCTGTAATTGTGGTTAACATTGGGACTAGAGTTGTGTATATGGTGGGAATAATAGAAGTTGGTGTACTAGTATCAGATTCAGTAGAAGTAGTTGACAGTAATGTAGTAATTGGAGGTATAGGTTCACTTGTTGATGTGGTTTGCTTTAGAGTCACTGAAGTTCTCTCTACTGATGTCATGGGAGTACTTGATAATGTAGTAGTAGCCATTGATGTAAAAACAGTTGAATCTGTAATTGTGGTTAACATTGGGACTAGAGTTGTGTATATGGTGGGAATAATAGAAGTTGGTGTACTAGTATCAGATTCAGTAGAAGTAGTTGACAGTAATGTAGTAATTGGAGGTGTAGTTTCACTTGTTGATGTGGTTTGCTTTAGAGACACTGAAGTTCTCTCTACTGATGTCATGGGAATACTTGATAATGTAGTAGTAGCCATTGGGACTGGAGTTGTGTATATGGTGGGAATAATAAAAGTTGGTGTACTAGTATCAGATTCAGTAGAAGTAGGTGACAATATTGTAGTAGTTGCAGGTGTAGTTTCACTTATTGATATGGTCTGGTCTTCAGCCACTGAAGTTCTCTCTATTGATGTCATTAAAGTTCTTGATAATGTAGTAGTAGCCATGGATGTTGTAAAGACAGTTGAATCTGTAATTGTGGTTGACACTGGGACAAGAGTAGTGTATATGGTGGGAATAATAGAAGTTGGGGTACTAGTATCAGATTCAGTAGAAGTAGTTGGCAGTATTATAGTAGGTGGAGGTGTAACAGAAGTATTTATGAGTGTGGCATTGGTTGCAGATTGTGTGGAGATGAGTAATGATGTAGTACTGGCTGTTGTTGTAGAAATTGCAGTAGCTGTATTATCAGATATTAATAGGGTAGAAGTAATAGGGGATGTGGTACTGGTTGCAGATATTATAGGATTTGGCAGTAGTGTAGTTTCAGTTGTGGATATGTTGGAAATGTCTGTAGATGAACCAGATGTAGAAGGCAGTCTGGTACTAGATGTGGATTGAATGGGAGTATTAATAGTTGAATGGCTGGGGGTTGTCGCAGATGTTACAATTAGCAATGTAGAGGGGAAGGAAGACAGAGTTGTGATAGACATGGCTTCTGTGGGTGTTGTTAAAATTGTGGAAGCTGCCATTTTTGCAGGAATAGATGTAGCAATTTTGGATGAAGTGGAGTCAGTTATGGAAATATTCGAATTATTGTTGGGGATAGTGATGTTAGTTAAGGTTAGGGAATTGTCATTGCTATTATCAACTTTATTATTTTCACGTAGTTGTAAAATATTTTTCTCTAAAAAAAATTAATAATTATTATTATTTTTTTTACAAATAAATTTTACTAAAAGCATAAAATTGTAATTTCTTACCATTTTTTATAATTATATTATCTATTCCAAAATACTGAGGGATTCCATCTTGAAATTGAGCACGAAAAGCTAGCTACCAATAGTTTTTTTTAAATAATAAAAAAATAATTAATTTTAAAAACTACCGGAAAAATTTATAAAATTTATTTTTATAATTAAAAAATATATATAAATAAGAAACTTAGGACTAAATGATCATTATATATAAATATATTTAATTATATATATTGTAATGTCATGGACTTGGTCAGCTGTAGCCAACTCATACATTACAAGCTTCTTCAATTAAATAATCTTAAAATCGAGGATTTGCTAAATATTATTGAATAAAAATAAAAGAAAATTACAATAATAAAATATTTTCTCAATTAATATATCATCATCATCATTATCAACCATTATCAATCCACTGCAGGATGAAGGTCTCTCCAAGTTTAATCTATCTTCTCCGATCTTTAGCTTCTCTTCTCCACATCACCCCTGCACACTTTCTTATTTCATACATCAATTCATGTGGTCTCTTTCTGGGTCTTTTACAACCTCTTGGAATCCAGTTGAAAATTGCAATTATCCATCTATTATCATCTCTTCTAACAATATGTCCAGCCCAACTCCACTTCAATCTTTTAATTTTTTCAATAAGGTCAGTAACACCTGTTTGTTCTCTTACCCATACATTGCGTTTACGATCTCTTCTTGTTACTCCCAATATACATCTCTCCATACTTCTTTGAGTGGTCTGAAGTCTCTGAATTGCTCTTCTATTAAGTGTCCAAGTCTCAGATCCATAAGTAAGAACTGGTAAAACACATTTGTTAAAAACCTTCCTTTTCAAACACATAGGCATATTTCCTTTTAGTATCAAGTTATTTCTACCAAAAGCACTCCAACCAAGTTTAATTCTATGATTAATTTCCTCCATTATGTTTCCATCTGTATTAATAATCTGACCTAGGTATTTGTAACTGTTAACTTCTTCTAATTTATCATAATCAATCTTTATTATATTACTTTAGTCTTTTTAACATTTATCTTTAGTCCTACTTTCATCTGATAATTCCCGCAACATTTCCTGCAAATCTGAAGCATTATTTGCAAAAACAACTACATCATTTGCGAAATCTAAATGACTTAAATAATCACCATTTACTTTCACTCCTTTAGTTTCCCATTTTAATCCACAAAATACTTCATGCAGCACTGCTGTAAAAAGTTTTGGAGATATGGAGTCACCTTGTCTTACACCTTTCTCAATGTTGACTTTCCCAGTGTCATTATGTAATCTAATTGTTGCTGTTGCATTTTTATAAATATTCTTTAAAATATGACAATATCCTGGATCTATACCTTGATGATCTAATGCTTTAATCACTGAAGAAATGTTTATAGAATCAAATGCCTTTTCTTAATCTATAAATCCTAAGCATAATGGCAACTCATATTCATTTCTCCTTTCTATAACTTCTCTCAATACCTGGATATGATCTACTGTACTAAAACCACTTTTAAATCCGGCTTGTTCTCTTGGTTGGTGGAAATCCAATGTTCTCTGTAGACGAGTAGTAATTATCTTGGTAAAAATTTTATATAAAACTGATAAAAGGCTGATAGGTCTGTAATTTCTAATATATTCTTTATCACCTTTTTTAAATATTAATATTATTACTGCATTCTTCCAATCATCTGGTACATCTTTATCATTTAGACATTTGGTATATAACTTTGCTAAAAAATTTTCTATTTCTTCACCTGCTTCTTTTAATATATCAATTATAATTCCATCATTACCTGGAGCCTTTCCTTTCTTCATACATTTAATTGCATGTCTCACTTCTTCATTTAAAATTCTGGGCAATTTGGAAGATGTAATAGATATAGGAGGTACTTGTTCTTTATTACTATATAATTCTTGATAAAAATATTCTACCAATTTCATGATGTCATCTCTCCTTTTAGTAATAATTCCATCTTTTTTTCTTATTGCAGATATAAATTTCCTACCAATACCAAAATGTTGTTTTACATTCTCAAGACTTTTATTTTCTTCTACAGCTTTCCTTGCTAGTTCACAGTTATACTTTCTTATATCATTTTCAACTCTTTTCCGCACCATTTTACAAAATTCGAGATATTCAATTCTTTTTAATGCATCATTTTTGTATATCTTCATATTCCTTCTTTTCTTCATAAATTCTCTAGTCTCAGTAGAAATTTTATTGGTCAATTGCTGTTTCTTTCTACCAGCTATCTTTGTTGCAGTTTTCAAAAGTGTATCAGTTATTTTCATATTAATTTCATTCAAATCTGAATCATGTTCAAAATCTACGAATACTTGAAACCGATTTGTAAGTTCTAATTTAAATTCATTGGAATGTTTCTGAAGATTAGGAATATCAACAGTAAATATTGTTTTTCTTAATAATTTTTGTCTCTCTAGTTTTACATTAACACGTATCTTACACCTTACTAATCGATGATCACTTCCTGTGTTAATTTATTAAGAACATTACAATCTTGAAATATGTATTTCCTGTTAGTCAAAATATAATCCAATTCTGCTTTACCTTCATTTGGATGCTTCTATGTCCATTTCCTTTTAACATTTTTTTCAAAAAAAGAATTTATAATATAAAGTTTTTCTTTTTCTGCAAACTCCACAAGTCTATGTCCTCTCTCATTTCTATTACCATAACCAAAATTACCCACAGCACTTTCATCTTTTATTTTTTTACCAATTCTAGCATTAAAGTCTCCCATAACAATTTTAAAATGGTGTTTACTCTGATCAAAAGCCTTTTGTACATCCATATAAAAATTTTCTACTACTTCATCACTATGAGAACTTGTTGGGGCATAAACCTGAATTATCTGCATTTGGTATCTGCTATTAAGTTGTATAACTAATCTTGCCACTCTATTCGATACACCATCAATCTCCACAATATTGTTCTTCCACTTTTTATTTATAATGAATCCTACTCCACTTGTATTTCCAATATTTGTGCCTTTATAATAGAGTATATATCCACTTTTTAAATCAATTGTCTCTTCACCTTTTCTTCTAACTTCACAAAGTCCAATAATGTCCCATTTAATATAAGAGAGTTCTTCTTCTAATTCTTGCAATCTTCCTTCACTTGAAAGTGATCTGCAGTTGTAAGTACCTAAATAAAAAGTCATCATCAAATGGCAGCCTGGGTCTGCAATCAGGGGATTCTTAGCACCCTCTGCCTTTGGACACCAACCGCTGCCTTGGTTGGTGACTTTACAGCCTCCTGGGAATAAGGGCCATGCTTTATTTTTGTCTGTCATAATTGTATATATGTATTGGGAAAATATTTATCATTTACACAAACATTCATTCTGCCTTATCAGAATATATATATCTGAATATATATAATTTAAATTACAAGTATGTTATTTAAGTGTAATAAAGTGGATATTCAAAAATACAGATTTGTAAAATTTATTAAACTTTGCATTCGCCTAAAAGATTAAGTTATAAAACAAAATTATGTATTTTGTAACTTGGTTTAGAAAGACAAGTAAAGAAGAGAGTGGGAACCACTCTTTTCTTGTTAAATTCTCTGTCCCAGTGCTTAAGATCTGATTGGTTACTAATAGTCACAAGCGCTTGAGAAGTTTGCACTCTCTCAATTTAAAACCTCCCAAAACAACAAATAATTAAGACTACTGATAAAGTTGAATTTAGATTAAATTCAATCGAAACTGTCAAATATAATTAAAGAATTTAAAAAAACAATTACCGATAAATTACTGATAAATATCAAAAATGAAAGAACAAAACAAAGACTTTTGAAAAGGGTTTGTTCCCCTTGTTAGGTTAGATCAAATGTTATAAAAAAGATACAAGGGGAAAAATAAATATCTGTGGAGAGTCAAATTACATGTCAATTGTTTTCAGTTCTAGCAGTAAAAATATTCTATATTGTCTATGAAAACTTTCTCATAGTACTTTTGAGTACTAGTATAAAATCCAGCTAGAATGTCAAAATTATTTAAAGTAAAAAGAACAAACATGATTGTGTGATTGATAACATACATCTGAAATGTTCCAATCTGTGCCTGAGTGGTGCAATCTTTCTGGTTTTGGAGAAACACCTGGAAGAATCCCAGAGATGTAATGCATGCTGCAATAGAGCTTTTGCCCAATGGAAAGCTGGGCCTAATATCCTTTTCTTTCTACAGTATTTCCAGATATGTTAAGCTTTTCTGTGCGAAAAGCCCAAAAGCAATTGGTCTAAGGATAGGAATGTTCCAGATAGAGATTTTAAATATTTTCTTTTACTGCACTTATCAATTAAGTTTGTTTGAGATATTGGTACACTCCCTGTATTACATATCCAAATATAATATTAGCTTTGTAATATATTTTGGTGGTATGTAATGGGTCAAACAATAACATTTATTTTTCATACTAAATCGTGTAAAAAAGATCATACCACTAGATAAGGTACATGTTTTAATAAGTATGTTTACAATTATTAAAAATAAAAATTTTCATAAACATAAAGATTTTAAAATTAAAATTCTAATAAATAAAATCACTGTAAAATAAGTTTCATAAAAGGAAATGAAGGTTTTAATAAATAAATAATACATAAGTCAGAATAAGTTGGGAGAGTTTTGTTTATGAAAGTTTAGAGTTTTAAAAATAAAATAGGGAAGAAAATACAGTTAGCCTAATGGAAAATTAAACTTGCATCATTTGTATAAGTTTTAGCAGTTTGAAAAATAATAGTAAAAAAAATCAGAAAGTTTAAGAGTAATTTGGGGGAGAGAATTTGGCTTAGAAAAAGTTAAAACTATAGCTGTTTGAAAATAATTATTTTACATAAAATTAAAAATATATCTTTTCATTTAAATTAAAGAAATTTCTTCCCATTTATTTAAAATAAATAAGATTGTTTATGAGTTGATTTTAAAAATAAAGAAGTATAGTAAAATATGTGCATGGTAATATAATGAAATATGAAAGTTGAATATTAAAAAATAAATGAAAGTGTATAATTGGACTTTCCCTCAAAGATTTATATACAATCATAAACTATATAAAGACAGAATAAGCAATGGCTACTAAGTAAAAATCCATAAACAAAAGAATTAGCAATGGCTACCAATTGAAAACAGGATTAAAATCTTATCAAAAAATGTAATCAAAAGTAGTGGATGAATCTTAACAATGGATATAGCTGACAGGTATAGAAACTAATGACAACAGGTCATCACATAAATAGTCAGTTTTTCAGTTCTTCAATCAGTTGAGTTTACAATCTGTTATATAATCAGTTTTTCCATGCATCCAGAATCAGTGTTTTTCATAACAATGTGGTGTTAGCAGCCATCAGAAGCATATGGCCAGACTCCAGCCTTAGTCTGATGAAACATCAGCAACCTGCCTGATAAAAGTGATTCCTGCCTAATAACTTGAAACCACCAGACATATCTGTCTGGAATAAAAGTATTAAAAATAGCAATTATAGGAACCTCCACAAAAACTTCAAATCCAACTGGTTAAGAAAAAAACTCATGTGAAGTAGTAAACAGCAGGAATTCAACATCCAAAATCTTATAGGTAATAAAAACATTTTCTTATTCCATTTCTGACATGAATGTGGTCATTGCTAATCTTGAAGCCTCCCAGATTTAGTTAATAAATGAACTTTATAACCACATAAAATGAACTGTTGATGTGCATGTTTTGAATGCTTTTAATTATATACTGCTGAATTATATTACTACTGTATATCTTATTATAATATGTGTGTGCCTAACATTATTACAAATTATTGTTTAATTTAATTAAGATTTTATTATAGTAGTTTTCAAATTATAATAGTAAACATTTTGTTAAAAAAAATTATTTTTAAACTTAATATTTTGTCGGTCAATTCTTTTACCACTAATTAAAGCAGTAATGTATTTTGTTATTCTTTTGATTGAGCTAGTTGGGATTTCTTAGGCACTGAATTAGTTTGCCATCATTCAGGGCATATTAGTTCTTGTAGCTAACTGGTGCCTGGAGTTTACTCCAAAACAAAAAGGTGTTTTGAACAATAGGTGTTGAATTTTGCAGCTAAAATCTGTGCCCTTGAAATGTGGTAACAGTTATATATATTTTAAATATAGCTCTGACTTGGGCATGGGTACTCTCTGGGTATTGTGCTTCTCTGCCTAAGGGGACATGGCAGTGCAATAATTAAATTGCATTGGTGTAGATCAAATGTATAATTTTATAAGATCATATTTTGTATGTATAAAAGGAAGTCTTATAATTTTGTTTTCACAAGTTTAGATTTTTATTTAAAGAGTAAAAGTTCATGCTTAGATATTGTTTCTAAATCAATCTAAATACCCCATCTGGTTCATTTGGCATTTCCCAATGTGAGTGCAGTACTGTCATAAATGACAGTTAATTAAATATTTTTTCTTGCTTGAAAATATTCAAGGAAATGCTAAATTGTGTAATTGTAATTAAGAGTTGTAAGGTGGTATAATTTAAATAAAGAATTGACCAAAACTATTGTTTTTCTTTAAATGAAAAGAGAAAATTAAAGACAGTTGGATATTTTGGGTGGAGTTAAGGCATTGAGGATGGGTAGAGAAGAAAAGGACAAAGGAGGTTGAAGTCAATCATATGTTTCATTTAAGAAAATAAATAAACAATAATATTAGTTGATTTGTTAATGCAAAAAGATAATAGATATTGTGTAATGTTATTTGCACCTTAAAGATAAATAAAAAAGTACAGCATAACCATGGATAAAGAAATGGAACTGAAAGAAAGCTTGATATTTTTTTAAAATCCCCAGTTGGTGAAAAAAGAGAAAGAAGAAATATCTGAGTCACAGATGTTGGTGAAAATGATGGTAAATATGATCAGAGAAATTCAAGAACTCAAGCAAAGTCAGCAAGAGTTCAAAGCAGAATTGAATGAAAAAATTAATCAGGTCAAAGTAGAAATTAGAGAAATAAAGGCAATGAAGAGTGAAATAATGGAGAAAGTAGAGAGAAACCAAAAAATCATAGAGTTAGATTTTGTTAAAAAAAGTCCGGAAGTTAAGGTAGTAAGAGATGTAAGTGAAGGGAAGGATAAATTAGAAAATGTAGACCAAGAGATAGTAGAACAAGATAGCATTAAGTATAGCAATTTGGAAATGAAAATAATAAAAACAGAAGATAATGTAAAAGAGTTTTCACAAGGAAATAAAAATAAATGGGTTAAAGTAAATGTTTGTTTTAAATATAGATTTAAAACAAAGAAGAAGAGCAGCTAAATATATTCTCAGTTTAAAAACTTACAGAGTTTTGCTAAGTATAAAGGTTTTCTAATTTACAAAGTTGAAAATAGAACAGAATGGGAGACAAGGCCACAAATTATAAGTGAAGGATAGATGAAAGAGGAAAGTTAATTTATATTCAAGAGTCAATAAGTAGAAAGAAAAAACTGCCTGACCAAGTTTAGGAGTTAGTTAATTGGACAGACTAATAAACAGAAAGAAACAAAGAATCAGAAGTGGACTATGAGTTGAATAAAAATTTTGAAGTAAGTGATAAACTTGAATCTAAAAACTTCTCCATTTAAAACTAAAATAATAAATTTAAAAAAGGCGGAAGGAAATGATGAGGCTTCACTGGATAAAAGATTTTTTTCTGTCACACACATATTAAAAAGAAAAATGTTTGTAAATAAATAGTTCAAATAAAATCAATAAAATCAAGTTTAATAAACAAGTATAAAATATCTGTAGAGAAATAATAAAGTAATATAATAAAATAAAAGTTTTTTTCTCAAATACATGCAAGTTAATAAAAGCAAATTAAATAAATGGTTTAAAATAATATTGTAAGGTTAATATAAATGAATAATATACATGAAATGTAAATCTAAGATTAAGTTAGGAGTGTATAAGAGAGTAATTAATTGAAAGGTGGGTAGGAAGTATAGAATTAAGTTTTAGAAAAAGTTAAAGCTGTTGGCTGAATAAAATTAGTACCTATAATGGACTGTCAGGAATCACTTCTCAGGGGAGAATCACCTTTCTCTTTAAAAATGTGTGCTGGGAACAACCAGAGTTAGCTGTGAATCATTTCTTTGGGGGAGAGTCCTCATATTTTATATTATTCCCAAAGCATAAGTTGAATTGGACAGAGATTAATTTTGCCATTTGCAGCAATGTTTTCCAAGGTCCAGTAGGAAAAACTGGCAAATGATGCATCATTTCACATATGTGTAAGCTGGTATAAGCCAACAAATTCTGCATCCGCCTCATTTTAAGATCTCTGTATCACAAAAAAGTGTTGTCTTCTTGGTCATCATTTAGTACAAGATCATTGTAAGCAATGTCATCAGGTTAGAGAGATGAAAAGTATAACTAAAGAAAATTGGCCTTAGCATGTATAGTCCCAGATATAAAGTAAACTTAGAAAAATAAAAATTAATGTAAACAAGTTCAGATTTAATAAGGAAGTTATCAGAGATAAAATGGTCAAACTGACATGTTTTACTGTTGTCGGGGGAGCAGTGTAATGTACTGCTAGACAAGGTACATGGTGTGATAAGTGTGTTTACAATTATTAAAAATAAAAATTTTCATAAACAATGTAAAGATTTTAAAATTAAAATTCTAATAATTAAAATCACTGTAAAATAAGTTTCATAAAAGAAAATGAAGGTTTTAATAAATAAATAATATGTAAGTCAGAGTAAGTTGGGAGAGTTGTTGTTTATGAAAGTTTGGAGTTTTAAAAATAAAAAAGGAAAGAAAATACAGTTAGCCTGGGGGAAATTAAACCTGCTTCATTCATATAAGTTTTAATAGTTTGAAAAAATAATAGTAATAAAAAGAAATCAGAAAGTTTAAGAGTAACTCAGGGGAGAGAATTTGGCTTAGAAAAAGTTGAAATTATAGCTCTTTTTTTAAAAATAAATATTTTACGTAAAATTAAAAATATCTCTTTTCATTTAAGGTAAAGAAAAAAGAAATCTCTTCCCATTTATTTAAAATAAATAAGATTGTTTATAACAAGTTGATTTTAAAAATAAATAAGTATAGTAAAATGTGTGTGTGGTAATATAATAAAATATGAAAGTTGAATATTAAAAAAAATGAAAGCGTATAATTGGAATTTTTCTCAAATATTTATATACAATCATAAACTATATAAAGACAGAATTAGCAATGGCTACTAAATAAAAATCCATAAACAACAGAATTAGCAATGGCTACGAACTGAAAACATGATTAAAATCTTATCAAAAAAATGTAATCAAAAACAGTGGATGAATTTTAACAATGGATATAGCTGGCAGGTATAGAAACTAATGACAATGCATCATTGCATAAATAGTCAGTTTTTCAGTTCTTCAACTGGTTGAGTTTACAATCAGTTTTCCACACATCTAGAGTCAGTGTTTTTTATAACAATGCAATGTTAGCAGCCATTGGAAGCATATGGCCAGACTCCAGCCTTAGTCTGATGAAACATCAGCAACATGCCTGATAAAAGTGATGCCTGCCTAATAACTTGAAACCACCAGAGATATCTAACTGTCATGAATAAGAGTATTAAGAATAGCAATCATAGGAACCTCCACAAAACTTCAAATCCAATCAGTTGGGGAAAAACATGAAGCAGCAAACAGCAAGAATTCAATGTCCAAAAATCTATAGGTAATAAAAACATTTTCTTATTCCATTTCTGATATGAATTTAGCCATTGCTAATCTTGAAGCCTCCCAGAATCTGTTAATAAATGAACTCTATAACTGCATAAAATGAACTGTTGATGTGCGTGTTTTGAATGATTGTAATTATGTTAATGCTGAATTATATTACTACTGTATATCTTATTATAATATGTGCATGCCTGAGGTTATTATAAATCATTGTTTAAATTAATTATGATTTTATAATAGTAGTTTTCAAATTATAATATAGTAACCATTTCGTTAAAATAAATTATTTTAAACTTAATATTTTGTCAGGCAATTCTTTTACCACTAATTAAAGCAGTAATGTATTTTGTTATTCTTTTGATTGAGCTAGTTGGGATTTCTTAGGCACTGAATTAGTTTGCTGTCATTCAGGGCATATTAGTTCTTGTGGCTAACTGGCACCTGGAGTTTACTCTGAAACAAAAAAGTGCTTTGAATGATAGGTGTTGAATTCTGCAGCCAAGAAAATCTGTGACTTGAAATGTGGTTACTGTTATATATATTTTAAATATAGTTCTGACTTTGGCATGGGTACCCTCTAGGTATTATGCTTCTCTGCCTAAGGGGCTATGGTGGGGCAATAAGTAAATTGCATTGGTGTAGATTGAATGCATAATTTTGTAATATATTTTGTATGTATAAAAGGAAGTCATATTGTTTTCACAAGTTTAGATTTTTTATTTAAAGAGTCAAAGTCCATGTTAGTTATGTTTTTCAAGAAATCTAAATACCTCACCTGGTTATATATATATATATATATATATATATATATAACCATATAGGTATATATATATATATATATATATATATATATATTTTATTTATTTGATCTGGTCTAAATGTTTTTATTTATTTGTAGTTATATGGTGGACTATTTCAATCATTTAGAATTAATTGTTATTTAGAAAATTCAAACTTTATTTAATTTTTACAAATACATTCACTCATTAGTTACACCCATGTTAGCATCTAACACATGTAGAGATAGTTACACCCAGGTTAGTCTATAACACATTTAGAGTTGTATTATTCTCTCTTTTCTTTGATGATTGCTGACCTGACCAATGATAATAATAACATGGGAATCGAACCCGAGACCTTTAAATTTATGAATATTGAATTTAAGATGATGCTCTAACCAGCTAGGCTATTCTGTCTCAAGAAAGTCAGTAGAAATTTTATACACTTATTTATAAAAATCCTCTTGATTTCTTCATTTTTTTTTAAAGAGAACATTAATAAATGTTTGCTAAACATTATGAATTTTCACACTAGTTTTATTTAAGAGCTTATTTCACAATGTTATGTGAGCAGTTATTTTAAGTTTTCTTCTTTTTACTTTTTTTCTCTCTGTCCAATATTTTTGTCTTTTATCAATCAAATATATATTCATTGGTATGTGCATGGACAGAGACTTTAGATACCCCTGTTTTTACTTTTTTCACTCATTATTTTGTGATTTTATATTTTTTTAATGGATTAGCTAATTTTACTGATATGTTCATTCACATTTAAATAAGTACTTCATCAATGCAGTTTTTGTTTTTCATCATTTCCAATTTGGATTTTGCAGAATTTGGTTAAGTTTCCTCATCATAGTATACTATGGCTATGAAAAACTGTTTTAATATTATATTGATTGAAGTTTTTTCTCTGCTATCCTTGGTATGTTTAGATACACTATATATAACTGTTTTTTTCTTTTGGTGTTCCTTTTTGTTGTCTATTTAAGGTTTTTTTTAATGATTATGGATATATAACTATTTTTCATGAGAGTTTGTTTTATGAAAGTCTTTTCTTTTTACAAGCACTCAGTTTTTGAATAAACTTCTGCTCCATAGTGGTAATGTAATTCCACCTAGTGGTAAAGTAAATCCACCTTTTATGTTTCTGTCATGATTGGATATACATGCTAAGCATTTTCCTTCATTTGAAGGTTTTCTGTAGACAGTAAGTAGTTTTGATTTTGCCATGAGAAAGTCTTGTTACAAGAACATCTATGGCTGCTAATTGTTGTTCTTATTCTAATCCATGGTAAATTTAATTGATGGAGATATTTTATATACATCTGTGTCCAGAATGTTTGGAATAGGGTCTTACCATGTAGCCATGCAAATAAATATATCAACAAAATAAAAACAGATTTTAGGTCAAATTAAACTTTTAGGTAAAAATAAAGTAGTGTTTATGTTGTGGTTTAATTATTTATCAAATGTCATTAAGAACCATTATATGATCATCTTTTCCTATGCTTAAACAAGCTGTTAATACAATAGCAAACTCTCCATACAGGTGCAATGCTCTCAAATCCAAGGTTCCTCACTGATGAAAGGCATAAGCTAGGAACTAGTCAGGGAATATTGGATGAATAAGCACTAGATAGGGATTTTAAGCACAAACATTTTTCATCCATTGATTACTATGGCTTACACTGTGTGGCACTACTGTTTGAAGAGTTTGCTACTAAACAAAAAAAACAATCAAAAGAAATATAATTTATTAGATACTGTAATATACCTATACATATTAGGGATAACGACTCTGCACTCAAAATAATATCAGATCAGCTTTACAAAGCTATAGTAAATATGTGGAATCCCTGCTCCTAAAAACATAACTAAAATGCTGAAAACAAAAAATTCATCTATAAAATACCACGTGAATGTGAAAAGTCATATGTCGGCAAAACCTGCCAATCCATTGGAAAATAATTAAAAGAGCACAAACTAATAATAAATAGCAAAAACAGGCATATTTTAAATAGCAGACTATGCATGAACCAATGAACTTCAATTGGGAAAAGTCAACAATTAGGGGGGAAAAAAAGAAGAAAATTCAATAAACAGTTCACATGACAATGGCAAATACTCTATAATTCAACATAGTGTGATAATTCATAATGTCTGGAAATCACTCACTAATTCTTGCCCTTAAAAAGAAATAGAGAAATCAGATAGTTCTTCTCATAGATAAGTCTATAAAAATTGTATTGATTATGGCCTTTAATGTAATAATCTAGTTCAGGATTTGGCGAACCTTTTAATATAAGAAGCCATTTTGTTTAAATCTCCCACCATTTCATAAAAGAGCCACAAGGAAAGAGGTGAAAAATAGATATATAAAAATGAATTTCTGAATGGTTATGAATATATGTGAACATTTATTTTAGTAATATAACACAATAAAATCTGTATATATCCCAACGAAAATAAAAATTATCTTAAAAATAAACAAACAAAAAAGTATTTTGACAGTTTGATTTGTTCTCAATATTTAAATATTCATCATATATAATAATTACTATTTTATAATAAAACTGAAATCAAGAAACAATGCTGTAATGAGCACTTTTTCTCTCCTAGAATCACCAAAATATTTATTTACAAATTACAAGAAGAAATAAAAAATGTGTTTATGTTTATCATAATAAAAAAATCATGAGGTTGGGATCAAAAAGCTGCATGTTGTTGTAAGATGCAGTTTGCTGACCCCTTATCTAGTTGGTTAAAGCATCACTTTAATTTCAGTATTCTTGAATCTAAAGACCTGAGGTTCAACTCTCATGCTAGTACTATTGTTGGTCAAGCCAATAACCTCTGAAGAAGAGAGGAGAATAATACCATGTAAAATGTTATGTTATATACCAACAATTAACAATTGAATGTATTTCAAAAGTTTTAGAAAAATTCAATTTTTCTAAAGACATTTAGCAGTTAATTCTACATAATGTAAATAGAACAATATATAACCACAAATACTATTAGAAATTCATATTTCAAATTAAATTTAGGTCCAAATTTCATGCAGTAATAATAAATATTTCTTTGCAGACTCCTCTTTTCAGAAGATACTAGGTATATTCTTAGAAATGGGGCCCTGTTTGCTACTATCAGATTTTAAAAGGTTTTATGAGAATAGCTGTTATGACATTTGCAGTATTACTTCTGTAATGTGCATCCACATGAACATGTTAAGGAACTATATAAATAAATACATAATGAAAGACTTGGTGATACTTTATTGTATGTTTTGAAATTGTGAAGTACTTTTATCCTCTTCATGAATACTACTTTATCTGTTTATTAATACTCAAAACAATAGTAATATAAAAACAAAATATGTTAAGGTTTTAATGTTAAGTTTATTATAGTGTATTAAAAGGAATAGGTTAGTAGAACTGTTCAAATGTTATAAGAAAACATTGTTAGAGTTTAAACAAACTACACACAGTTTAGAATATTACATTATTCAGCAAATAAAACTATATATGTCTGAATGTTTTGTGTATATGCATGTGTGCACAATACTCCATATAAAATTTTATTAGCAAGAGTTGGAAATAAAACAAAATATATTTATTTACTAAATAAAAAACAATTTTCAGTAATCTTAATAGAACAATTTTAATATATATACACATATCTTGAATTAAATATTTTTATGAATTGTTATTATAATAAAGAATAGAAATGAGGATATTATACCCATGTAAAGAGAAATAATTTTTAGTTTTTGATATTGCTAAGAAACTATCATTTATTACTAACTAATTGACAATCCCTGATACTTGTAATAGCTCTTTTGTTGGAGTTTTTTAATTGAAGTGTATATATATGTATGTATGTATGTATGTATATATATATAAAACCAGATTGATTTCCGATTCAATGGTTTTATTACTAATGTTAAAATTTTTATTATTATTTAAAACATCTATGCATTTATATTTAAAACACATATGCATTTATATTTAAAATAGATCATTTAATGTTTATAGAATTGATTTTAAAATAGTTTACTTTCACTGCTTGTTTTTAATCCATTTAATTAAAAATATAAGCAAACGTGTGATTACATTTCTGTTGCTTATTTTTATCATTTTTAAACTTAATTCTAAAAAGCGGATATTTAATTGTGTTGTCATTTTTGTTTCAATAATCCCTGGTTGGAATTCTTAAATTAGATTGAGTGGGGAAATTAATATTTGTCCTGCCTGAGATATAGAATTAGACACTAAGGAAAGTTTTTCACAGGAAATATAGCGAGGCAAGGATAGCCCGCCAATTTTAGAGATATAGATTCAGTATTCCAGAGAGACACTTGGATTGTCATCTGCTGTGAGTTATTCCATTTTGGGTAGCAGTTTGGACATTTAATTCCTGCTAAAAACTTAGACTTTGTTAATGTGCAAGATGTCAAAATCTACAGCTATGAGTTTTGCCATCATCAGGATGTCTTGCTAGCTTAAACAAAAAATGGACACATGTCTGCCAGTTCTCCTTCAGTCATGCCATGAGCCTCTAAAATCAACACTGCCTCTGCTTTGCTGCTGTCAAAGGACCTGAAAATGGACTAAAGATAAAAGTGCGCACTCTATGTGAACTGTGCTTTACCGTAAGATGAAATTTTCTTTTATTCTTTCCAGGGTAAATTTTTTTAGTTAAATCTCCGCTCAATCTAATAAACCTATAATCTAAATTAATATTTAACCTCATATTGATTAGCTATATTTATTCTCTTTTATTGTACTTTGCCATGTGTCTTGGAATCTTAGTTTTAAGATTCCAAGTTTGAGTTCAATTTTGTTTATTGGAGAGTGACGTGTGAGTTTGTCTATTTTATGCCTAACTTTTACTAAATGCTTTGGCAGTCATGTATATTTTGAATGCTTACCTGTAATTATTTTAGTAGCCCTGAATTAATTTTAAATACTGTGTTTGCACTTTTGCAAACCACCAAATCTTTTGGCTGGTGACTTTATTTTCATAGTCTTCATTTCTTATATCTCTGAAAGCGGAAATTATAATTGTTTTTGCTTTGTAATTTTATAAGTTGCTAGCAGGAAGATAATATTTATCCCTTTTGTAAATTACAGGTGAGAGAGACTCTCTGCTAAAGTATTTATAGCTTTCATATTTTCGTACTCATGTGCACTCCTCGATAGATTTATTTTGTATTTACTTGTATAGCTTAAAATTTATCAGAGCGTGTACTCAGAACTTGTGTCATAAATTCATTTTTTAATTACAATTATTGGTAATTCATTTTCTTTAAATGCTGGGGCAGACGTAACTGATTTTCTAATGATTTACTTGTCTCCTATTGAGACCTTTAATTTTTAGATTAGTTTTCCCCAATCGTTTAGTTGGGATTTGCCAGTCTTAATTGTTTATTTTCTTTTCATTTTCAATCATATTTTTCGGTTGTTCTTGAGGTGAATCAATCACCTTTATTTTAAACTTAATAATAGGTGCAGCTTCTACCGACAAATGATATTTGTGGTCCAACACCTTTTTCGGACCTTGGAAAGCTTGCCGGTGCTGGTTTCATTGATTTATTTCAAGAATGTATTGTTTAAGTATCTGAAAGTGAAAACCAATATTTAGGTGAATCTTCTGCTGAGTGAAATTGCTTCCTCCCTGTAGAATTCGTTATTAGAGAGTCGGTAAGTCTGCCAGAGCATTGTGTTTAGTCTTTCTGGTACACACGCCTGAGATAACCCTATGCGTTTTCATGTAAACTTTTTCTTACAAGTTATTTGGCTCTTAATTAAAAGTTTAAAATTTGTTAAACTTAATTTGGCTGACATTTGTCTTTGTGCTTTGATTTCTCAATTGTCTAAACAATCCATAAGATCTCTTGTTCCTCCCTGAGTTTAGTCCGGCGCATTTCGGTTCGTATATCCTGTCCACCCTTAAAATAAATGTCTAGTTCCGATTTTTGGACTAGTGGCACCCTCGTGGTCAGTATATGTGAATCAAAGATCTTTTGTCTGGTACATATATAGTAATTTTTAGCGCAGCCAATATAGGGCTTTGAGTTTTTAAGCCCATGTGAGATTTTGTTTAGACAGTTGAGAAAGATTTCAGGTGTAAGTGGCAAGATCTAGTTGGTAGAGGTTCTATTTTTGTTAATTATTGCAGATATTGTTGGAGCAAGTTTGGTAGAAGGGGATTTTTTGTATGAAATAATTTAGAAACAATAAATAGCATATTTTCTAAAAAGTCTGTCGGAGTTTTTTTTTTTTTGAAGAGTTAAATATATATAGTTCATCCTTTTCATATGACAAATAATTAATAAATAGAAAGTAGCATCGTATTTGTTTTTAGATTAATTAAAAAAAGTTTGTTTGCCTTTTCATATGAAATAATTAATAAACAATAAATAGCATTTGCTTTTATAGCTAAATTTTTATTTTAAAATAGCAAAATAAATATTGGGAAGTCTTTTTCTTGTGACATAAATAAATAGTTAAATAGCATTTTTCTTTTAGATTGATTGGCAAACTTAGTGTTAAATAAATAGTAAGAGGCATTATTTTCTAAGACTGACAATAAAAGCAAATATATATATATATATATATATATATATATATATATATATATATATATATATATATATATATATATATATATATATATATATATATATATATAAAATAAATGAGCTGTTAAACAGTGCCAAGATGGGAGGGCAAATTTATAAGGAAGTTGAAAATAGGCAAAGTAAACTTAAAGGTACAAGATTGATCCAGATAAAAGTTTTCATGGCAGATAATTGGGAAAGTCCAGCTGTGCATCTTGAAAGCCTTCAACAAGTGTTTCAGTTTCATGAATAGAATGAACAAGAAAAGATTGCAGTGGCCTGTAATCATTTGAAGGGTGTGGTCATAGATTGGTGGCATACTTTAAGTGTAAAGCCACAGACATTTGGGGATTATAGATATGCCATCATGCACAGTTTTTGGAGTGAAAAGAAACAATATTGCATCTTTAGAAGTGTTTTGCAGCAAGCATATTCCAAAGGAGATGGAGGAACTTATATGCAGTTTTTCTGTAATCAAGCCACAATGCTGAAGTCATTGACAGCATTGTCTTTGCCAGAAAGCCAGATAATCTCAATAATAAGAAACAATATGCCAGTGGCAATAAGCCATGTTGGTTAATTATAAAATGTGTATAGAAGAAATAATAACATTATTAACAGAGATTGAATATAGTAGGAATAGAATAGAGAAGGAAAACATACTTGACGGAGATGGGGGAAAAGTATCCAATGTGGTGGTGGATAAAGATGAACCGACATTAGTTGGAGCCAACCAGACTTGTCCCATCATAAGCATAAAAATTGGATCCATCACAGCACAGGCTTTAATTGATTCAGGGAGTCAGATGTCACTGATTTCCAGTCATTTTTATTCACAGTTAAAACAACAAACTCACTTGTATACATTGCCTCTAAAGAGACTGCAAGTTACTTTGCCTAATGGAAAAAAAGCAAATGTAAAGACAAAGCAGGTTTGGATCCAGCTTCATCTGGGAAACGTGGAAGTGGAACAAGTCTTTTTGATAATCTTGGGTTGATACAGGATGTCATAGTGGGAACAGATTTTCTTCATCAGCATAAATGTGTGCTTGATTATGGTCAATGCTTATTTCAGTGTAGAGAAAAGCATAATGCCCCTAGAGGTATTAAGAAGTATCAGTCATTACAAATATACTGTATGCAATCAGTCTTAGACACCACTGAAGTAAAGAATAAGGTGGAACAGTCCATACTAAAGGGGACAGAGCAACATCTTTTAACACAGGTGTTGACACAGTACCATACGGTTTTTTCTAATAAAGTAAAGGAGGAAAACCATTTTCAAAGTCGATCTTACCCCATTCCATTTCAATATAAAGCCGAGGTAAATGGTGAGATACAACACATGAACGAATGGGGTGTCATTGGTAAACAAGCATCATCTTATATTAACCCTTTGGTGGTAGTAAAGAAGAAAGATAGGGTGACTAGAATATGTTTGGATGCTCGTGGTTTAAATGCTATCACTATTCCTGAAAGACACATTCCTCCTACAATAACTGAAATTCTGGCTAGATTTCAAGGAAAAACTGTTTTTAGTACATTTGACTTGACTTCTAGTTATTGGCAGATACCTCTTCATCCATCCGATCACTAATATACGGGCTTTCGGTATGAAGGGTAAACATATGTCTTTAAACAGATGCTGTTCAGGTTGATCAACAGTGGATCAGGGTTGTTAAGATATTTGGATCAGATAATGTCAGAGAAGGTTAAAAATATTATAGTAATATACATGGATGATGTGGTTATTGCATCCAGAAGGTTAAAAATATTATAGTAATATACATGGATGATGTGGTTATTGCATCCAGAAATATTGAAGAGCACTTGGAGCATTTGGAGATATTTTTGACAGAATGCAGTCAAAAAAATATCATGATCAACTTGCAGAAAAGTTACTTAGCCATGGATGAAGTGGCATTTTTAGGCTTTGTAATCATGAAGGATGGTATTAAACCCCATCCAGATAAATTAGCTGCAATTGAGCATTTCCCTACATCTGCTAACAGACGTCAGGTGAGGTCATTTTTAGGTCTCTGCAACTTTTACCACCGGTTTTATGAAAATTTTGCTGTAGAATCATCATCCTTATTCCAGTTATTAAGAAAGGATCAGAAGTGGTTTTGGGGTTCACAACAGGAGCAGGAGTTTTGGCTCATCAAGAAGAATTTTCTGAAACAAGTAGTTCTGGCTTACCCTGATTTTTCCCCAACATTTTATATACAAACTGATAGTAGCCAACATGGATTGGGAGTAGTCTTAATCCAAATTGATAAGCAGAAACATCACAAGGTATTATAATTTTGTAGCCATACCTAAAAGGGGCTGAAAATAATTATACGATTACTGAAAAGGAGGCTCTGGCCATTGTATGGGCCTTCGGAAAGTTCAAACAATTCTTGCTGGGATCAAACATCATTGTTATTACTGACCATAAATGTTTGGAATTTCTGAATAATAGTTACCTGATAAATGACTGGCTCATTCGATGGAGCTTGATCTTACAGAAGTTTCAATATAGAGTGGTCTATTGCCCTGGCAAGGATAACATTGTGGCCGATGTCTTAAGTTGGTACCCCGTAGATCTTTCACAGCATCACCTACACTCAGATAACTTAAGTATTGCTGTGATTACATAGGTTATAGATGATTCTGTGGAACAGGATTTACAGAAACTACCAGAAATACAGGCAAACGATCTGGATTATGTTTCAATAGTAACCTACAAGAAAGGAGCCCTGAATCCCTCACTAATGGACCTATCCAAGTTAGAATAACAAGAAGGAGCTTATTGTATTGAGGACGGTGTCTTTCAATACAAGGTTACAGCAAATGAAGGTTCCTGGAGAACCCTCATACCTAAAAAGATTAGGAATCATTTAATTGAATATGTGCATTGTCTTTATGGACATTTGGTTGAGTATGTGCTCCGAGAATTATTTTATTGGCCAGGGATGTACTCAAATATTTTATCAGTTCTCAGAAGTTGCCACACATGTTCATAAACAAAACCTGTAAATAAAAATTTTACGGGAGTCTTTCAACCCATTCTAGCTCAGAATCCTAATGAGTTACTCGCTACTGACTTTTATGGTCCATTATCAGCATATTGGCCCTACCATTCTTAGTTGACATGTATGATGTCTTTTCAAAATGTGACAGCTTATCCATTAAGAAAGGCTGATGCTTTAAGCACTATCAAAGTTTTACAAGAGCAGAAAATTCCTAGAATCGGCAAGCCTCAATGTATACTCTCGGACCATGGAACACCCATCTGACCAGTGAAAGCATTGGCTTCAGCAACAGGGCATAAAAAATTCATTAATGTCCATACATAACTCTCAATCTAACCCCTGTGAGTGGGTTATAAGAGAGCTTAACCATTTATTCTGGTTGTATGTCAACCAGAACCACAGAGAATGGGTACTTTGGTATAAGAACTGTGGCACAGAGCATATATTAGATCTCCTGCACCTGATCACATTTGTATCAATCCACTGATAACTTTGTCATCGTGGGATCTGACCAAAATAACATGGATCTTGTACACGACTTTTTTTGGCAAAAAAAAATCTTTACACTGATCTTTCACATGGTATTTTGGCAAGATTTACAAAGTTATCAGGAGGTTGATATGAATGTCAACAGGTTAGATCTAATACATGCTCCATGTTTCAGGAGTAAAAATAAATAAAAGTGACATTATAATATAATTTTAACCAAGACATTCCAATATGTAGAACTTGGACACTAACAACTTTGCAATCTTAATGAAGAATGCCATTTGAAAGCAAAAAAAAATGTGATTTGCGATCTCAATGAAGAACATCATTTGAAAGCAAAAGAAAATGTGATTACACAAAAAAATGTTAGTTTAAATATGCACTAAACAGACAGTAAATGATTTTAGTTTTTAAATAATATTTATAAAAAGACATTAACTATATGTACAACTTCCACAATAAAAACTTTTAAGAACAACATTAAAAAAATAAAATCTTAATGAAATTATGCCATTATACAAAAAAATTGTTACTAAACAAACAGTAAATGATTTTGGTTTTTAAATAATATTTATAAAAACACATTACATATACTCATATGATATTTACCATGTAATATATAACAAGAATTGTCACCTTGAAACAAAAAAAATAATATTATCACAGAAAATGGTCATCCGTACTAAAAATTTTCCCTCTGAAAATGTAGAACTTGATTGCAAAGTATGCTGGGATTTTCAATAGAAATGCTAATAAACATATGTTTTTTTATAAACAAATTAAACTAAAAAAAAAATGAAACAAAAACCACAATATATATTTATATACATATTAAAATGGAACAAAAGCCACAAAAAAAGATACATGTTAATTATGAGACTGAAACCGAAAATGTAGAATGTGATTGCAGAGTATAGTGGTTTTTTTTACAGAAATGCTAATAAACATATTTTTTATAAACATATTTTTTATAAACAAATTACCCCCCCCCCAAAAAAAAAAAAACAGACGAAAAATTACAAAAAAAAAATACATATTAATTGTGAGACTGAAAATGTCAAAGTATTATGAAAAAAAGATTGCGTTGATAAAAAAACACATTTTCACATATATTCTAGCTCAGAATCCTAATGAGTTACTTGCTACTGACTTTTATGGTCCATTATCAGCATATTGGCCCTACCATTTTTAGTTGTCATGTATGATGTCTTTTCAAAATATGTGACAGCTTATCCATTAAGAAAGGCTGATGCTTTAAGCACTATCAAAGTTTTACAAGAGCAGAAAATTCCTAGAATCGGCAAGCCTCAATGTATATTCTTGGACCATGGAACACCCTTTAAATCTCGCCAGTGAAAGCATTGACTTCAGCAACAGGGTATAAAACATTTATTAATGTCCATACATAACTCTCAATCTAACCCCTGTGAGTGGGTTATAAGAGAGCTTAACCATTTATTCCGCCACAGAGAATGGGTGAAATAGTCTGAGAATGTTGTTAATTACATTAATTGGACATTAAATGAGTCCACAGGGTTTACTCCCATTAGGATGCATTTCAGAAAAAATTATCCTATACTTATCAAAGCTTCATTACCATCAATCGTGATAATCCTAATGAAGAGAGGGACAAGGAAAGGGCTAGGATAAAATTAAAGCACATGGCTGAATTGCGATAAGGCGTGCAAACTGGCATCCTTGCCAATTTGATACTGGTGATTGGGTTTTTGTCAGAAAACCTCATGTGAGCATTCCAACAAGGCATCAATACAAAAAAATGTTTACAATATATGATGGACCTTTTACTATAAAGAAAAAATATGGCCAGAATGCCTTTCTTCTGGAAGACGAGTGGATCAATAATGATAGGTAAGTAGTAAAAATTATCATTAGATGTAATAAAGTGATTGGTTGCAGTTAAAACATATAACAAATGTCCAGCAGGGATTTTTCAGGGGGGGGGGGTTAATATGTTTTAAAAAAAATAAAAAAGGGAAGTTACAGGAATGTTTTTTTTTTGATCACGTATTGAGGCAGTTGAACTGGATTGATTTCCGATTCAATGGTTTTATTATTAATGTTAAAATTTTTATTATTATTTAAGACACATATGCATTTATATTTAAAATAGATCATTTAATGTTTATAGAATTGATTTTAAAATAGTTTACTTTCACTGCTTGTTTTTAATCCATTTAATTAAAAAAATAAGCAAACGTGTGATTACATTTCTGTTGCTTATTTTTATCATTTTTAAACTTAATTCTAAAAAGCCGATATTTAATTGTGTTGTCATTTTTGTTTCAATAATCCCTGGTTGGAATTCTTAAATTAGATTGAGCGGGGAAATTAATATTTGCCCTGCCTGAGATATAGAATTAGACGCTAAGAAAAAATTTTCATGGGAAATGTAGCGAGGCAAGGATAGCCCACCAATTTTAGAAATATAGATTCAGTATTCCCGGAGGATTATCACCTGCTGAGTTATTCTGTTTTGGGTAGCAGTTCAGACATTTAATTCCTGCTAAAAACTTGCAGACTTTGTTACTGTGCAAGATGTCAAAATCTACTGCTATGAGTTTTGCCATCATCAGGATGTCTTGCTAGCTTAAACAAAGGATGGACCCATGCCTGCCAGCTCTCCTTCAGTCATGCTAAGAGTCTCTAAAATAAACACTGCCTCTGCCTTGCCACTGTCAAAGGACCTGAAAATGGACTAATGATAAATGTGCACACTCTATGCGAACTGTGCTTTACCATAAGATGAAATTTTCTTTTATTCTTTCCAGGGTAAATTTTTTTAGTTAAATCTCCACTCAATCTTATAAACCTGTAATCTAAATTAATATTTAACCTCATATTGATTAGCTATATTTATTCTCTTTTATTGTACTTTGCCGTGTGTCTTGGAATCTTAGTTTTAAGATTTCAAGTTTGAGTTCAATTTTGTTTATTGGAGAGTGACATGTGAGTTTGTCTATTTTTATGCCTAACTTTTACTAAATGCTTTGGAAGTCATGTATATTTTGAATGCTTACCTGTAATTATTTTAGTAGCGCTGAATTAATT
Organism: Epiperipatus broadwayi; assembly: GCA_028023455.1. NCBI lineage: Eukaryota > Metazoa > Onychophora > Udeonychophora > Euonychophora > Peripatidae > Epiperipatus > Epiperipatus broadwayi. Next base: position 14,226,573 of record JAQFVV010006210.1, read on the forward strand.
TTAAATACTGTGTTTGCACTTTTGCAAACCACCAAATCTTTAGGCTGGTGACTTTATTTTCATAGTCTTCATTTCTTATATCTCTGAAAGTGGAAATTATAATTGTTTTAGCTTTGTAATTTTATAAGTTGCAGCAGGAAGACAATATTTATCCCTTTCATAAATTACAGGTGAGAGAGACTTTCTCTGCTAAAGTATTTATAGCTTTCATATTTTCGTACTCATGTGCACTCCCCGATAGATTTATTTTGTATTTACTTTTATAGCTTAAAATTTATCAGAGCGTGTACTCAGAACTTGTGTTATAAATTCATTTTTTAATTACAATTATTGGTAATTCATTTTCTTTAAATGCTGGGGCAGACATAACTGATTTTCTAATGATTTACTTGTCTCAATTCTTAGATTAGTTTTTGCCAATCGTTTAGTTGGGATTTGCCAGTCTTAATTGTTTGTTTTCCTTTCATTTTCAATCATATTTTTCGGTTGTTCTTGAGGTGAATCAATCACCTTTATTTTAAACTTAATAATAGATGCATCTTCTACCGACAGATGACATTCGTGGTCCGACACCTTTTTCAGACCTCAGAAAGCTTGCCGGCATTCGTGGTCCGACACCTTTTTCAGACCTCGGAAAGCTTGCCGGTGCTGGTTTTATTGATTCATTTCAAGAATGTATTGTTTAAGTATCTGAAAGTGAAAACCAATGTTTAGGTGAATCTTCTGCTGAGTGAAATTGCTTCCTCCCTGTAGAATTCGTTATTAGAGAGTCGGTAAATCTGCCAGAGCATTGTGTTTAGTTTTTCTGGTACACGCCTGAGATAACCCTATTCGTTTTCATGTAAACTTTTTCTTACAAGTTATTTGGCTCTTAATTAAAAGTTTAAAATTTGTTAAACTTAATTTGGCTGACATTTGTCTTTGTGCTTTGATTTCTCAATTGTCTAAACAATCCATAAGATCTCTTGTTCCTCCCTGAGTTTAATCTGGCGCATTTCGGTTCGTATATCCTGTCCACCCTTAAAATAAATGTCTAGTTCCGATTTTCAGACTAGGGGCGCCCTCGTAGTCAGTATATGCGAATCAAAGATCTTTCGTCCGGTATAATATATATATATATATATATAATTGTTCTGTTGAGATTATTTAAAAAGTTAGTGCAGACATGTTTTAAAAAGTATTGACTATTCCAACCTATTTTATTTAAGTTTTTTTTTTTGATAAATGAAATTATATAATCACTGAAATTATTTAGAATAATGTAAAACATTAAAGCTTTTACCCCAGCCTTTTTCTATAATATACTATGTCAAGTAATTAAGCTTATGATCACTATATTAGTAAATGAAAGTTTTAAAACAGGAACCAAACGTAGGTGTTTTACTTTTAAAGCAATTGATAAAGCTATGATAGAATAAAACTTCAAAATGCATTCAGCATCAAAGAATGTTAATAATAATCTATGCAAATATCAGGTTGATATTTAAATTATAGATTGAAAATTATTAATGTGCACCTGCCAATGAAAGAGTTGTTTTATAATTATCTCACACTAATTAATAATATTTATTAAAATGTGTCAATAAGAATTTTTAATGAAAAATAATTATCCCAGCTTTGGAATAAATTATCTACACCCATAGTATACAATGATTACCAGACAATAGACAAAGACCGATTTCAAAATTTTTATTTTTTATTCCAAATGTCCTATCAATGAAAGGTATTTATTTTATAATATTTATTTAATTTATTTCATTTAGATATTAATTATGTTCATTTATATCTTCAAGTGATAATGCAAAATTTAATATGAACTTTTTAAAACTAATTCAATATATATTTTTAAGCTCTGTTGATTGTAAATATCTTAATTCATTTAATGATGTGTCTAATCCACTAATCATGTAAATAAATTAATGAATATATTTTTGTATCTTGTTTTGATAGAAATACATATTAAAAATCTGATTAAAATTGGATTTAATTAAATACAAAATGTCATAAATAATCAATGAAAGTTTATTCTATTTAAATGCTATAAAACACACTATTTTATTTAAAAATAAATTAAACAAATTGTAGGATTTGGAGTAGCGTTTATTAATAGTATAATTTCAGATTGCATATGCACCAAAGAACTAGTATTAAACACTCATAATATTAAATATTTAGAAAGTTGAATATAACAAACAAAATTTCATTAAATTCTTTTATATTAACTTTCCCTGTCTATGTTTCTATCAGCATGTCTAGATTTTTGAATTTTTAACACTGAAAAAAATCTGTTACTCTTTAGAACTCGAACTCACAAACTTAGCTTACCCAGAAAAAATCATTAACAATGAGCTAACTAATATATTACATTTATAGAATAAAATTTTGTTAATATTTTATTTAACTCATAATTAATTAAAAGTTAATATTTTTGATTAAAATTTAAATTATGCTGCTGAAATACTTAATATTTCATAAATATTTTGCAAAAAAAAAAAAATGTGTAAAAAAGATTAGAGAATTAATTAAAATGTGAATATGTAAATATTTTTATATAGTAGATAATCACAGATTTAAATTTAGAATTTATTTTGTTAAAGGGTATATTTTTTTTCATATATTATTAAATTAAAATTTTTGTCATGTTTTTTTTTTAGTTTTAAATATTTTTTAAAAAATAATAAATATATAAGTATAATTAAAAAAGAAAAAAAAATATGTAAAAAAAACTTTTTTTAAATAATGCTTTTATCTAAATAGCCAACTAAAAAGTACAAAATAAAGTAATCAACAAAGTAATCCACCTTTTGATTAATTTGCTTTTCTTGGAAAATATCAGAGATCTTAAGAATCTAGACTTGTTATAAAACAATTGGAATTACATGAAAGCATTTAAGTTTCAAATAAAGCATCAAAATCAAAAATGCCTCAAATGCTTTTATTTAAATGACAATATTCCCACAATTTCTAATTGTTTTATAACAAGTCTAGATTCTTAAGATCTCTGATATTTTCCAAAAAAAAAGCAAATTAAACAAAAGGTGGATTATTTTGTTGATTACTTTGTTATTTTATACTTTTTAGCCATGGAAAGTATTATTTTTTTAAAAATTTTTTTTACATATTATTTCTATATTTATTTCATAATTAAAGAATCTGTTTAATGGGTGGTATTTAAATAAAATAATTTTATTTAGATTTTAAATATTTAATAAAGAAATTAAAACCTTACTAAAATCTAATGTAATGAGATAATGAATATCTGAATGAAATGCAATATAGTAGATCGATAGTAATTCTTGCTATAACCAAAGTAAACATAAGCCAAATATTATACTGATAATTTATAGATACTTTTTAAAATTGTACCAGAGATAATAGTCAGAGTTAATAAATCCATCTAGGTAAATATTTTTAATACATTTTTGAAGAGGCAAATACAAATTGTAATTATATGATATGGTGGATAATGAAGCACTATCAATACCCAAGCTTTCAAATTTACTTACCTGAGATAATCATACAAAATTAAAAAAAATGAGGGTGAGGGCACAGATTCCATTTTCATAGGTTATTAAAAAAATTATACTATAGATTCTTGATAATTACAGATCAAGAAAAGGTTTCTATTGAATCATGGAAAATATTAATTGTTTTTTAAAATCATAGTATTTTAATTAAAAGTATGATTAGTGTTATTAAAAATATTTCATCAAGCATTGGTATTCAAGAGGTCAGTGACAGCTGCTTTACAAGCAGTTGTCCTGGGTTAGCGGGTTCGCTTCCCAGATGATGCTATGGCACATGAGAAAAAATATATTAACTGCTAAATAATATTACTTTTTTATATATTTGCAATGACATATAACAGTTAAGTCATATTCATATTCTTTTCTAATATATATCTTATACATTAAAAACAAGATATGAGTAAACTATTTATTAAGTATATCATAGTACCTAGCACATTAATGTGAAATAACTATCCATACTAACATTAGCATACAACGTGATGTAATTCTATGTAACAAAAGTTAATTCTAATTGATAGTTTAATTATATTTCAAGTATAAAGGAACAGAATTTCAATCTATAACTAAAAAAAGAATTCAATTTATCCAATACTTTAAACATGTTTTACCAAAACCTTTTATTGTATCTATATGCACACACAATCTTGTGTATGCATATAGATACAATAAAAGGTTTTTGCTAAAACGTGTTTAAAGTATTGGATAAATTGCATTTACATAAGATATTACAGCAAAATAAAGGAAGTGGTGAATTTGGTAATTCTAAAAAGGGAATTATTGTAAACACAGGTAAATATATACATATTATGATGACCATGAGTCGGGTTACAATGTCAAACATTAAAACAAGATTTTAGTGTAATAAAATAATATTGGATAAAACATTCGATATTATATCAATACAATCATTAAATAATAGACAAACTAAAATAAATAGATATTCAGTTATAGCATATAAAAAACTTATAAATCCTTAAAAATACATATGATGATTGAAGGGGGCGGGGTAACTTTTAAAAAATTTCTTCGACTCTAAAAAAAAAAAAAAAAAAAAAATATAAAAGCAATTTTAAGAATTGTTTAAGATGGAAATAAATTATATATATATGTCAATTGTACAAGTCGCATTTATAAGAATAGCTTAGCTTAAAATTTTACTCTTTTTGCTATGGAGTTTTCACAAACAGAAACAATCATGGGTTGCAAATATAAGTTTTGGCTAATTGTAAAATATAAATGTTGAATATATATATATCTTTAAAGACATATGACTGACGAGGAACATAATAAAAATAATTTGATCTGATTGTAAAATAAAAATGTAGAAAAACACATTTATTTTTAATTAGAGAAAGATTTGAAACTATATTTTTCTTATTCAAATATTATTTAATAAAATAAATTATTGTTTGTAAAAGCATTAAGTACTTAAAAATTAAAAAAAAAAAAAAACAAAGATAAATTTAAAAAGGTCAGATTGTTTTTTAAAGGTGCACCCTGCTGTAGATAGGCAGATTAGCTTTTGAATTTCAAAAACCATTATTTGCTAAGCAAGAAAAATGGATTTCTGTGGAACTGTAAAAGGCAATAAGAAGAGTAAATTATTACAAATAAGTTTACTTCATATCTTATCAAGTCAGAATACATATCAGTAGCTAGTCATTGATCAAGGTCTTCAAATTCAATCATTTAAGAAAATAATGGTATATAAATAAAATAGGATTTTAATAGTATTACATAGCTATATATCACAGTTCATTCTGACTACTAAATAAGCAAGAAAGCTAGCAAATGATGAGGAAAATACTTATCACTATATTCTCAGTATAATAATGAGAAATAAAATTTACATACACAACTGTCCCAAGATGTCTGGCTAAGAGCAACTAAGTTTGTACCCATAAACATCTCCCAACTATGTAGCACTTAGGAAAGAAGAATGCTCTACCTGGGTCTAACATAGAATTTAAAATATAGTCTGTTATCTTAAAGTCCAAGAATTTATTGGCCTAACACAGATTGATGCAATACCTCAGTATTATTTCCTACTAAAGAAGATTGTTATTTAACTTTCAATCAATTATTAACTTTGCTGTTGAAAAAGACTTAAATTGGAAATCTATAATGAATTTTTTAAATCAAGAAAAGAAGCAGAACTAAGAAGCTGAAAAACCATTTCCCATACCTATGGTATATAAAGTATCTGATAGTAATATATAAGAACAATAAAACATATTCTCATTAGAATAATCTTAAAGGTAAGATTGATATATATAAAACCAAGATTTTTTACTAAAGAAAATTATATTCAAATATTATTTAAATAAAATTTAAAACAGCTTTTCCAATGCTATGAAGCAAATAAAAAAATTAAACAAAATTTATCATAATTTTTTTATTTTAGACATATCAAATCTAAAGTTAAATAAAGAAATACAAATATACAACTGATAACCAAATGTAAAATGAAATTGTAAACTTCATATAATTGAATAAAAGTTTATATGATTTCCAAAGTTTTGTCTAATTCTTATCTGACAAATCATCTCGATTCATTTTTTTAGTGAAAGTATCTATGGCTGAATGATGTTCTCCACTTGAGATAATTCAGGAACATCAACTTGCACCAATATTTCCATATTTTCTGTCATTGTTTTGGACTTTTTATTTGTGGGACCAAGTAATTGGGAATGTTTTTAATTTTTAAATTTGGGGTAAACTTTTTCACTAAAAATAAATAAAATAAAAATGTCAAATTTCCATAAAAATAAAGAAATTAAATATTCCACACATTGTCAATCATTATGCAGGTTCATTCAATCACAAATTTGCATCAGATGTTACTGGATGCACATGAATCACTGCAATCAGTCATTGACCATGAATGACCAATGGGGACCTGCCACTTCTCACTATATGACAATCCCAATTTTGAATCCATCCATGTTTTATCTAATTCATAAAACACCGTATTTTGTTTATTTGTTTGAATTATATAAATATAGATTGTAATTATGTATGTGTGTTAGCATTTCATCTAATTATGTTTGAAACATTAAAATACACTACAAAAGGTGCACAATGTCATTCCACTATGTTATATGACTAAAAAAATCTTGTATAATACAAAAATCAAATTAACTTATAAATTATTTATAAAAATAAAGTGTATTTTAAATACCATAACAGATAATTTAAAATTGAGTAGAGTTTTATATGCGTCTATTTTTTGTTTGTTTGTTTGTTTTTATAGTTTTGACACATGGTATAAACAATTTTAAATAAGTTAAAATTACTTTTAATATGTTTGCTTTCAATAATGTATGTTACATAATAGTTTAATTACTTTAAAAATGGTATGGTCTGACATTCAAATTAAACTAGCTATTTCATGCATACAGACGTTTCACCTCCACACATGCATTATTGTCAAGTGGCCATTCAATTTGTTAATAAAAATCAATTTTAATTTTAGAGTGAAAATTCTCAACTAGAGTGCTTATTACTTAAAAATTATACTTACAAAAACATTTCTGCTTTTCAAAAGAGTGACTGTAACTGAATGCCACAGGAAAAGTGTATAATTATCAGTACTACTATTCCAAAGTAATTTGTCATTAACTTTATTTTTGTAATGAGACCATAGTTCAATTAATCCTTTATTTTCAGTTCTTTGAAACCAGAACTTTATCTGCGTTTCTTTTTTTGTATTAAAATTTGAGGTTTTTAATACAGCATTACATATTTTGTTTGAAGATAACTCAATAAAATATTTATCTGTAAATAAACAATATATATATATATATAAATTAACCAATTGTTTATTAAAAATTATAAGGGTAATTACTTTAATAATAAAATCAATATTTTCATTTTGTAAAATAAAACAATATGTTAATTACTAACTTTTATATAAAACATTTAAGTTTACATTATCTTACCTCCAAATGCCGATTTAATACCTTCCTTTAAGCCTGTAGATCTTTTCCACTGACATATATTTATTTCTTCTTGTTCCCAATTGCAAAAAGAAAATTCGAAATCACATGTTATATCAGCTGCAGAACCTAAACAACAACAAAATATATATAAATGTGGGCAGAAAAAAGAAAGCATGTATGTGTGTACTATTTTGGAAGATATAAATTCAGTTCAAATCATCACTATTACAAAAAACCAGAAGCCAGAGATACATATATTTATTCACATTTACTGCTATATATATATTTTAATACAGGAAAATATCTGTTATATTTTCATTTTAGAAAAATCATAGTCAGATGATAGTAGGCAATGCTCAATAAAAATAGTAAACTGGAAACATTTTTGGCATTCAAAAAGGAAACCTCTTCTAAATGCAGTATCTAGATCTTTATAGAGATTAAAGCACTACTATATATATATATATATATATAATAGATGAAATACACAGGCTTATATATATACCTGTGTCTATATATGTAATAGACAGGGAATGAGCACAGACTTTCACATGACCCACTCTCCATACCATCTCATAACACTGATACACCTGAACACACATATATCAAAAATATAAATAATCACCAATATACGTATTCCATGCTTAACCGGCAATCATCAGTTGGTCCAGATTACCATCTCTACACATATATGCTACAAGTCCTCAGATATATATTAAGATAGCAAATCCTCCTACTTTAATGGACAGGCTTCAATGCACTCCACACTCCAACTCTTCATCCATCAATCCAATTGAAAATCTGATGATGGAATGCTCAAAGGCCACCCTTAGGCTGAAATTGTTGTCACACCCATGTTGACCTAAAGGTCAATCTGACCCAATGGATTATGTCCTGTACATGAAGGGTCAGATTGACCTTTAGGTCAACATGGGTGTGACAAAAATTTTGGCCTAAGGGTGGCCTTTGAGCATTCCATCATCGGATTTTCAATTGGGTTTTCGGTTGAAGAGTTGGAGTGTGGAGTGCATTGAAGCCTGTCCATTAAAGTAGGAGGATTTGCTATCTTAATATATATCTGAGCACTCATAGCATATATGTGTAGAGATGGTAATCTGGACCAACTGATGATTGCTGGTTAAGAATGAAATACATATATTGGTGATTATTTATCTTTTCGACATATGTGTGTTGGTCGTGTGAAAGTCTGTGCTCATACCTGTCTAAATAATATATATATATATATATATTGTACCAATATTGATATTGGCACATAATTTTATCTAAAAAAATTATTAAAATAATCTTTCATAAAAGAAAAACGTAAAATTAGATGTTAAAGAGTTTGTTACAGTTTGTTTTCGAAAAGAATGAGTCAAATAGTTTTCTATCAATAGTTTTTGAAATAAAAGTTAAAATTGATTAATTAAAAGAGGGGAGGGGAATTGTAGTTAGAAAAGTTAAACTAAAGGTTTTATAAAAAAGGAAGTAGAGTCTAATATTATTATTTGAAATATAATTTAAAGTTTAAAAAAAATATAAATCTCTTTTCATTCGAGTTTAAGTAAAGGAAAAGTCAACTTAAAAAACTAAATAGTAAATTGTATTAAAATATATATGTGTGTATATATGTGCGATTGTAAATAAATAAAAAATGTATGCGAAATAAAAGAAGATTATCATTAAAAACATGGCAATGGCTATTAATTAAAATATAAAACTACAGAATTAAAAAGCTTGTCTCCAATGGATTAGATATAAATTAAAATATAAAACAATATGTTTTGCATGGTTATTACTAATTAAGAAATTTTCCAAAACACGTTGTCAAAGGATTAATTGCTAAAGAATTTCGACAACAGATATTAGCCAGAAGATATTACAATGACAACACGTCACAGGTATAAATAGTAAAATTTTATCGGATAATCAATTGAGTCAGTTAATTTCAATCAGTTAAGTTAATTGTATCTAGAAACAAAAAAAATGCAGTGTTGAGCAGCTTTTGGGAACTCGTGTTTCTCCACAGCCTGATGTCCGATTAAAACAGCAAGATCTGCCCATGAAATAATGTCAGTTTAACAACTTCGAAACCTCCATCAATATCTAATTGTCTTCAATAATAATGATCATGAAGAATAATGAAACTCATCAAGGAAACATCCTAGCTAGCTGGAAGCATTTGTAATGGAAATATTCTCACTGAAAGCAGCCACCAAAGAGAACAAAATTCTATGTCTACATTCAAAATCCTAGGTAAAACATTTGCTTATTTTGTTTATATTGTAATAGCCATTACATTGCATTAATTCATGCAAATCCTCCAAGAGTCTAATTATATGAATGTTATAAGCATGCATAAAATGAACTATTGATGTGCGTGTTTGTGAATGTTAGATAATTTAAATGTCAAAGATTATTTATGCTTTTCATAAGATATATATTATAATGTGTTAATTTAAAATGTGCGTGTGTTATATTAGTTAAAAAATTATAAAGATGTTTAAATTTAGTAAATTAATGTTAGTTAATAAATTGTCTTTAAATTTAAACTTTATCTGTCGGTCAATTCTTTTTATCAATCTCTTCTTACCAATATTTTATTATTGATTAAAATTAGACTGAGCTAGTTAAGGGAATTGTTTCGAGCACTGGATTATGAGCTTACTGACCAAATACATTGTTTATTCTTCTGAATAGATAACTGGCACCCGGAGTTTACTCCAAAACAAATAAAGTGTTTGGATAGTAGGGGTTTGAATCTAGCAGCCAAGGTGGGACATTGTTGATAGTTAAAGCTATCAATAATATCTCCCATTTTGCTCGAATGTGCCGGTTCGTTCACATAACATTTATAATCAAATAAGATTGTAAATGTATTATGAAAAGAAGGTTGGAAACCAGCCAAAACATACATATGTGTAAGTAAGTCTTTCTGCGGAGTGAACCCAGTACATAAATGGCTTTCCCAATGTTTGGGGCTGGACCTAAGAAACAATAGTAATTAAATACTTTGTTTCTTATTTGAAAATTTTTATACAAAAGTGAAATTACGTATGTAAAAGTGTTTTAATTTTAAAAAAAGAATTGACCAAAAACTTTTTTTCTTTAAATGAAAAGAGATTTATGCTATTTACATTATTTAAAATAAATGATTATATCAAATCAGAGACAATTGGGTATTATGGGTGGAGTTAAAGCATTAAGAATGGGTAGAGAAAAGGATAAAAAGGGGTGGAGTCAGCATGAGTTTCTGTCTCAGTAAGAAAAATAATTAAACAATAATAATTTTTGATTTGTTAATGCAAAAGAATAAGTTAATAGTGTAACTATGAATAAAGAAATGGAGCTGGTAGAAAGCCCAATATATTTTAAAAATCCACAGTTAGTGGAAAAAGAGAAAGAAGAAGTATCTGAGACACGAATGATGATGAAAATGATGATGAATATGATGCAAGAGTTTAAAGAAGAATTGTGTCAGAAATTTAAACAAGGTCAGCTAGAACTTAAAACAGAAATTAAAGAACTCAGAGCAGAAGTAAGGGAAATAAAATAAGAAATCAGAGGAAAGGTAGAAAAAAAATCAAGAGATCATAGAAGTAGATTTTGTCAAAGAAAATAAAGAAGTTGTGGTCATGAAAGAGAGAGTAGAGTCAGATAATTGTAAATATAGTAGTTTGGAAATAGAAATTAAATTAGAATCAGATAGCATTGCTACAGAGAAAGTAGAAACATATGTAGATCAAAAAGCAGAAGATAGTGTTAAGCATAGTAGTTTGGAAATAAAATTAATCAAGATAGAAAATAAAAATAAAAAGGTGAAAGTAAACGTCCATATTCGTTTTAGACAGAGATTTAAAATGAAGAGAAAGAATAGAAAAAATATTCACGGTTAGGAAAAATACGGAGGTCTGTGAAGCTTAAAGGTTTTCTAATTTACAAGGCAGAAAATAAAATGGAAAGAGGTAAAATAGATTTTAATCAAGAGATAGAAGTGAGAATATGGAGTATAATTTATGTTAGTGAGTTAGTAGAAAGAAAGAAGGAATCACCTGACATAGTTTAAAAGTTGGTAAATGAGCAGAATATTAACTTTTTAACCGCTAATTATATTATTGGTTGTATGAGGTAAAAATCAAATCTTTTAATTGGCCAACTCACAAACTGAAGACAAAGCCTATTGTTAAAACATATTCGCCTATAATATTAAATTCAACTCAGATACGTTTATAAAAAGTATATTATTAATTTTTCAGGTTATGAAGAGAACGAAAGTTCTTTCAAAAATAAATTGCTATTTATTTATTCTAAAATATTCAATTTCGGCAACATAAAAGCTATAATATAAACAAAAAGGTCGACTTTTACGTTATAGAAAAGTAAATATTTCTTTTTACTAATTCTTCAATATTTTTACAAAAATCTTCGATATTTTTTGAAAATAATTTTGTTTTTTTAGTATTCTCTCTGAAAATATTTTTAATTTCTCAAAATATACTTTTATAATACTTTAAAATCATATTCGAAATGAAAATCTCAGCGTTTTTCTTTATTTTCTTTGATCAGGCGGTTCTTTGTTCTTTCCAGCCAATCAGAATGTCTTTTTCATCTGAGAGCTTGCTAAGAACCAATCACAAATAATGTTCTTTCTTTGTTTAAATGCGTTTTTTTTTATTTTTTACTTGTAAAATAAGTCGGAAGAGGGCACCATCTTACAGAACTTTTAAAAACCTCTTCAAAACCTATCGAACGAATTTTTTAGCATAAGAATCGGCTGAGTTAGAGTGACATCAGATGTCTACAAGGAGCCTCGTAAAAAACAGTCTTTTGGTTAAAGGGAAATAAACAAAAAGGACCGGAAATGGACAATGAACACGAATATGATTATTCTAACGTCAATAATTTGATAAATTTGAATCTGAAACTTCTATTTAAAACTAAAATAATAAATTAGAAATAAATGAATAATGATAAATTAAACGGAAAGTTAAAATCAGGATTTGTTTATGTATTAATAATAATGGAGGCTTCGTAAAATAAAAAAATTTTTTTTTTTTTCTCAACACACATATTAATTAAGAAAAGGGTTTGTAAATAAATAAGTAGGTCAGATAGTTAAAATAAAATCGATAAAATCAAGTTAAATAAATAGTTTTTTTGAATATACGCACATTATTAAAAGAAAGTAAATAAATGGTTTAAAGTAATTAAGTTAAATCAAATGACAGTATAATAATAAAGAGCAATAAAATAAAATAGTTTTCTGAATGCATGCACATTAATAAAGAAGTTAAGTAAATGATTTAAAATATGATTCCATAATATAAATAAATATGTAAACTGATGTCTGTGATGGTTTAAAAATAGTATCATAAAACTAATATTTAAAATGTTCACAAGGGTTTAGAATAGAGAGTAAGATAAATAAATATTAAAGTAATGTTTGTGTGAATTAAAAATAATATTGAAAGGTTAAAATACTATAAATGAAAGTCAATCTAAGTGTATTAAGAGTGTATAAGTATACATGTGTATATATGTGCACATACACTGGTAATATTCGGGTAAATACGATACCTCATGATGTGTATCTGAAATGTATTTATCCAGATATCCTTTTAGGTTATTTTCTTGGTACTGCTGCACCTCATGATGCATGCAAGAAGGGATTTATTTATTCCCTGTAAGCAAGTCCAGTAATAACTCGATATGTAAAATATTAGTAGGTGTAGAATTGTGCTGTGTGTATACACATGTGTAGGAATTTATCTATAGCAAAAGGGAATGAGGGTAGTATAGAAATAAGTTTAGTTAAGGACAAGTTTAAAGCTGCCGACTGGATAAATTTTAGTACCCATAATGGACTTATCAGGGATCATTCCTCTTTCCAAAGCATAAGTCGAAAATGGACAGTTGAAAATTCCTGCCATTTCACAGTGACCCTTTCTTTTTCCAAGTCTGGTAGAAATCTGGCAAATGAAGCTTCGATTTTATACACATGTAAGTCGGTTTAAGTCAGCGAATCTGCTTCCGTGTCGTTTCCAAAAGATCCCTGTGCCACAAAATTAGTTTGTCCTGGTGGTTGTTATCCATGATTTAGATCATTGTGAACAATGTATTCGGCATAGATAGAAGGAAAGGATAGTCAAAACAGATTGCCCTTGGTATGTAAAGTAAAAGATATCAAAAAAACAAACTTAGAAAGAATAATAAATTAAAATTTAATGTTGTCAGAGATAAAATGGTCAAAAGGACACATTTTACTCTCAAAGGGAGGGCGGAGTAATGTACCAATATTGATATTGGCACATATAATTTTATCTAAAAAATTATTAAAATAATCTTTCATAAAAGAAAAATGTAAAATTAGATGTTAAAGAGTTTGTTACAGTTTGTTTTTGAAAAGAATAAGAGTCAAATAGTTTTCTATCAGTAGTTTTTGAAATAAAAGTTAAAATTGATTAATTAAAAGAGGGAAGGGGAATCATAGTTAGAAAAGTTAAACTAAAGGTTTTATAAAAAAGGAAGTAGAGTCTAATATTATTATTTGAAATATAATTTAAAGTTTAAAAAATATATAAATCTCTTTTCATTTGAGTTTAAGTAAAGGAAAAGTCATCTTAAAAAACTAAATAGTAAATTGTATTAAAATATATATGTGCGATTGTAAATAAGTAAAAAATGTATGCGAAATAAAAAAAGATTATCATTAAAAACACGGCAATGGCTATTAATTAAAATATAAAACTACAGGATTAAAAAGCTTGTCTTCAATGGATTAGATATAAATTAAAATATAAAACAATATGTTTTGCATGGCTATTACTAATTAAGCAATCTTCCAAAACACGTTGTCAAAGGATTAATTGCTAAAGAATTTCGACAACAGATATTTGCCAGAGGATATTACAAGGACAACACGTCGCAGGTATAAATAGTAAAATTTTATCGGATAATCAGTTCAGTTTAGTTCACAAATCAATTGAGTCAGTTAATTGCAATCAGTTAAGTTAATTGTATCTAGAAACAAAAAAATGCAGTGTTGAGCAGCTTTTGGGAACTCGCGTTTCTCCACAGCCTGATGTCTGATGAAAACAGCAAGATCTGCCCGTGAAATAATGTCAGTTTAACAACTTCAAAACCTCTGTCAATATCTAATTGCCTTCAATAATAATGATCATGAAGAATAATGAAACTCATCAAGGAAACATCCCAGCTGGCTGGAAGCATTTATAATGGAAATATTCTCATCGAAAGCAGCCACCAAAGAGAACAAAATTCTACATCTACATTCAAAATCCTAGGTAAAACATTTGCCTATTTCATTTATACTGTAATAGCCATTGCATTGCATTAATTCATGCGAATCCTCCAAGAGTCTAATTATATGAACTTTATAAGCATGCATGAAATGAACTATTGATGTGCGTGTTTGTGAATGTTAGATAATTTAAATGTCAAAGATTATTTAGGCTTTTCATAAGATATATATTATAATGTGTTAATTTAAAATGTGCATGTGTTATATTAGTTAAAAAAATTATAAAGATGTTTAAATTTAGTAAATTAATGTTAGTTAATAAATTGTCTTTAAATTTAAACTTTATCTGTCTGTCAATTCTTTTTATCAATCTCTTCTTACCAATATTTTATTATTGATTAAAATTAGACTGAGCTAGTTAAGGGAATTTATTTGAGCGCTGGATTATGAGCCTACTGACCAAATACATTGTTTATTCTTCTGAATAGATAACTGGCGCCAGGAGTTTACTCCGAAACAAATAAAGTGTTTGGATGGTAGGGGTTTGAATCTAGCAGCTGAGGTGGGCCATTGTTGATAGTTAAAGCTATCAATAATATCTCCCATTTTGCTTGAACTTGCCAGTTCGTTCACGTAACATTTATAATCAATTAAGATTATAAATGTATTATGAAAAGAAGGTTGGAAACCAGCCGAAACATACATCCGTGTAAGTAAGTCTTTCTGCAGAGTGAACCTGGTACTATATATATATATATATATATTGTACCACTAGTGAATAGCATACATGTTTCATAATTTTTTTAAAAAAAAATATGATTAGTTTTAAGCATTTTAAAACAAAATTTTGAAAAATAAAAGTTCTGCATTACATGTAAAATCATTTATTAGAAAATGATCAGATTAGATTTGACAAAAAAAGAAATAATTAAATTTTAAATAAGCTAGAAATATAAGTTATAGAATGTTTAAAAAGGTTCTTTTTAAATGCAACTCACCAAAAAATAAAGCATTATGTCATCTCATTATTTAAAAAGAAAAATATAAAAGTTTTAATAGTTAAAGACTTCAACCAAGGATGGCAGAAGTAAAAAAGAACAGCCTGGCAAAGAGTAGGCTCATTAGTTTAAAGGAAGCAGAATGGACTTTTAGGTAATGAAATATAGATAAATTTGTCTGTGAATCATACAAAAATAGAAATATGAGTTAATGAATAAATGAAATGTTTTTTTTTTGTGTGTGTGTAGAAAGTTAATGAGATAAAATAAAATAAGATAAAGGAGATTTATGTTAGAGTCCATATATGAAAATAAATAAATGAATAATTTTAATAGAATAATGTTTTGGGAGTTGATATGAGATAGTAAAAATAAATAAATAAAATAAAATGTTTTTTTTTGTTTTGAGAAGTAATAATGGAAGCAAAATAAAGAAAAGAAATTTTCTAGAATCCATGTATGTTAATAAAAGAAATGTTAAATAAATGATTTTAAAATGATTATATAGTTAATATAGAATAAAATATAAATAAAGAAAATAAACAGAAGCTAGTATAAAGAATAAGTGAAACTCTAGAATAAACAAATGAATAAATAATGTTTAGGATAAGCTGTGAGTGTTAAGGATTTAGAATTGAAAAGAAAGAAGGGGTGGGGAGAAAAAGTGAAGGTTGAGGAAGGTATAATAAGTGTAGGCAGTAGCACTGTGTGAAAATAGTACCTGTAACAGTCTAAACAGGAGGATAGTTCTCAGGATGAGGATCCAGAAGATAAATTCCTGGGCCCATCCGATTTTCACTGGGAAAATAGTCCCAATTTCATATTCTAAAATATGTGCAGAAGCTGCAAGTCAGTTCTTGGGGGAAAATCCCCACATATCATAATAAATATTATCAATAGCATTAGCTAAATAAGTCAGTCAAGGATTCATGCCATTTGCAGCCATCCTGTTTTCACTTTCTAGGATGCAGAGCCATTGGAGTTAGTCATCATATATTCAAACCCTTGGTAGAAAAAAACCAGATGTGTGTGTGTGTAAGTTGGTATAAGTCAGGTGAATCCTGCATCTGCTGCATTCAAACTCCTGTAAATGTCAGAAAGATGAATGTTGCTCCTCATTGTCATCACACAGGACATAATTGTTGAAAACAACATTAAGTACAGCCTGTAAAGAAGAGTAGTTTAAGAAGAATTACTTTTGGTGTTGTATCCATCTGTAGCAATTCCAAAAGCTTATTTGATAAAAGATAGAAACAAATAAAAAAAGTCATGATAGGTAACCAAAATAATAGGTAGTAATTAAAAAAGAAAAAAATCAAAAGGAAAGTATAAATAAATTATTATAGCTAAAATAGGTCAAACTGATTCATTTTATCTCTCAAACAGAGGTGGATAATGTACTGCTAGTAAATAGAGTTACATGTTTTATAATGATTAGTTTTAAGAATTTTAAAACAAAATTTTGAAAAATAAAAGTTCTGCATTACATGTGAAATCATTTATTAGTAAATGATTAGATTAAATTTTACAAAAAAAGAAATAATAAATGTAAGTTATAGAATGTTTAAAGAGGTTCTTTTTAAATGCAACTTGCCAAAAAATAGAGTGTTATGTCATCTGGTTATTCAAAAAAATATAAGAGTTTTAATAGTTAAAGAGCGAATAGGAAAAAGAGGGGGGAAATTAACCAAGTAAAAAGTTAAAATATTAGCTTTCTCTTTTTATAAATTTAAAGAAAAAAATGTAAAAATTAAAATTGGGTTAAAATGTGAAAAA
Source organism: Epiperipatus broadwayi (assembly GCA_028023455.1). Taxonomy (NCBI): domain Eukaryota; kingdom Metazoa; phylum Onychophora; class Udeonychophora; order Euonychophora; family Peripatidae; genus Epiperipatus; species Epiperipatus broadwayi. The sequence goes on from JAQFVV010006210.1 coordinate 14,244,079, forward strand.
AAAAGCTTAGAAATTTAAATCTATTTAAAGATTGCTTGGCTGATAAATAAAAGAAAGAAAATAATAACCCTAATTATATTAATTGAAGAGAACAAAGGAAAAGGATTCAAGACGTTATCTTATCAGAACGTTAGACTAATCTAAGCAAAAATGTAGATTAAAACAACAGAAAATTAACTAAGTAAGTATCAATTAGTTAAATCAGATCAGAGAGGGATAACTAGAAAACAATAAGAAAAAAGCCTATAAAAAGTCTGAGAAATCAGTTCACTATTATTATTAAGATTAAGCTTGTTATAACATTATAATACTGTCATATTCATTATTGCTATGATGTAATAGCTTTCAAAGAAGAGAAGATGGTGAGGGCTATTGACATTTTCAGCATGTGGGCACGTATACTTACATTTACTGAAGAGCAACTTAGCATCATGCAGTGCAAGAAAGTAATCAAAGTGTGTGACCAATCTTCAATACCGGTCCTATAAAACAGCAGATATTCTGCATCTAGAAATCATGTTCACCTTATGATTTGAAAATTAACATATATCTCTCTCTTTCACTAAAATGTAGAAAATCAGCAAGAAGCAAAAACATTAATGGGAAAAGGAAAGGTCAACTGGTTGGTGATCAAGAAAGCAAGAGAAAGTGAGGAATTGGGTCATTAGAAGTGTAATGTGCTATCTGCAAAAATCCTAGGTAACTATAAACTTTATTATTCCAGTTTAAAGACTGAATTGTGTTCAAATAAAATACTCTAATAAACTCCCATAACCACAGCCATAGTAATCTTTAAATTCCTTCCATAAGTTAGTACATAAAATTATATTTCAATATGTGTGTGTATTTAAATTTCTCATAACATATTTTTAATATGTGTAAAGTTTTAAGTTATTTCTTAAATTTTTATTATAATATATCCTAATGTGTTGTGCATATATTTAAATTTATAATGTTTTTTCTTTATAATGTGTTTGGTCAGTTCTCTTTTTATAATTTCACCATAAGTAAGTAATGTATAGTTAAGTAAAAGTATTTAACAAGGGTATTAAATTTTTGTTTTTTGACAATTAAATAAAAGAGTTAGCTTGAGGCATATTAAGTGCTAAATTGTATACCTGTGATCTGGGCATGCTGATTATATAACTTATGGTTAGCTAGCACCTGAGGTTTTATTTCAAAACAAATAAAAATGCTTTGGATGGCAGGGGTTTGAATTTAACGATTGAGAAGTTCTATAGCCTGAAAATGTGGCCACAGGTTATACTTTGTATAGCTGCAGTCTAGTTATAGGTGCCATTAGTCTCATTCACCTTCAGCATTAGACTTCTCTGCTTGAAGGGCCGGTCCGCTGCAATAGTGAAAGTGCAGCCAGAATAAGATCAAGATTTTAAATTATATAATCATAGCGATTTTCTTCCACCTGGTTCAATATATATATATATATATATATATATATAGCATCAAACACTCAATCTATCCTTGATCACAGAGGGCACCACCAGATTGCTACATATCTGGAAAATTTATTTACTGTGATCAAAAATAGATAATGGTTTGCACTGATTAGATCTAGGGAGGAAGCAAGAGCTCGAGAATATTGTTCAGACAATTGAGAAATAAAAACACTAAGACAAACATCAGCCAAATTAAGGTTAAACAATTTTTACATTTTATTTATGAGAAATATAAATTATAAAGTAAAAGTTTATAATACAACAAATAGGGTTATCTCAGGCATGTACCAAAAAGAATAAAATTTGATGTTCTGGGTGACAGACTAATTTTCTAATAGTGAACTAGAAAAGAAGAGAACAAATTTATTTATATACGTTACAAATATATTGGCATTTGGTAAAAGCTAAAAAAGTAAATTTAGATTTTTTTTTGATTAGTATAATTTTTGTTAAAACGTGCAATGAAGGTTAAAATTGTCATTCTTATTTTTTTTTATCTAATTGGAAAGAATAAATGACATACAGATTACTAATCCAGATAAATTAAAAGAATTCCAAAAGTATAAGCTAAAAGAAAAATATTTTAGCTAATTAAAGATGGAAGAATAATGCTAAAAAAAAAGAGAACTTTGTAACTTAAATTTAAGAGAGAGTGTATAAGATTATTATCTTATACGCTGATAAAAAGACAAAAGAGTGCGCAGAAGTTCCAAAAATGGAGCGCGATATAAAAAGGAGATGACAACTTCAATCTGGGTCTTCTCTTTTACTTCTAGTTACATCTCTGAAAGTTGGAGGCTTCCACGAGCATAACCTGTGGCAAGAAATATACTTCTACACAGGTATGCCCCTTGCTGTACCAAGCTGTCACGCAAGCATGGAAACGGGACTTGTGAAGACCGCTTTTTGCAATAAAAGGGTCACTACAACCGTGCCTTTTCTCCAGCTATAGAACGGAACAATAATGGAAGACGCCGGCAGGAGAGACCAATGGAAATTCTCATGATCTGGGATCCCATAAACCTACATGAACTTACCGGTAAGTTAAGAATAAATTTTCCTGATAGTGACTTAAAAGTTTGCAAACAATTATTTATCTAGGCTTAGACTACCATCCTGATATAGACTTTTCGTATTCAAGGGACTTTCTTATAAAGAATTTTATACAAGATCTTGGAACATTATTAAATTGCGTTCATTATTTAATCTAACTGTTTTTGTTAATCGATTCATTATCTGGATTAGCATGTGTGTACTTTCCAGTTTAGTTAATTCGTAATTTAACTTATAAATATTTTAGTTTGTTAGAATAAAAGAGATTATACTTTTATCAACCTTTTTCATTGTGCGTTATTAATAATGGTTATTATTCTTTTTAGTATTAAAGTTATTATTAGTTTAATAAGATTTAAAAGTAATTTACCTTGCCAATATGTTTGAATAAGCCCAGCAATAATAATCTCAAAAAAAAGATAATTCTAGTTTACCGTAAAATTACCGATTCTTAAAATCTACGGTAGGATCTTAATACCGATTTGTTTAAAAGCATTTTTTCTGTTTAGTTTACGAGTTACCATATGTTTGACGCAGTCTCAGTGGGTCTAACGACTCTGGCGCCCTCAAGTAGAAATTAAAAACTGGTTCTGCTCACGATAGTACTCGGTAATAGTTCTAGGCCGAAGTTGATCAGGAAAAATAGCTGTGTTGAGAATAGAAATACAACTTTCTTTTTTCTTTTGATACAGCTTGATCAACTCACGCTCAAATATAAATTTGAGGCGTATAGTGGCCTAGTAAAACGAAAAACGTTACAATGGCGACCCAACTCGGGCTTCGATTTAACAACTACAACCTGAGATGAGTTGTAATGATAAAGAACATTACAATGATGACTCAAAGAAACTCACAGCCGGAAAATAAATTATGATTTTTTTGAAAAAAGAAAAAAATTATAAAAAAAAAAACTAACTAATTAAACCCTGATTATTAAAATATGAAAGAAGATATTTTTTTAATATGACTTCCAGAAAGAAAAAATATATATGTATATTTTTTTATATATGTCTAAAAACACGATCGTGGCTGATGTAGACGTAAGTCACAAGTATTTGACCGGGTAGGCGGTTACTGAAGAGGGGAATAACATAGCCCCGAGTCCTTATCCACAGTATATGAACATAAGACCGTCTTTAAATGCTCGTCAGACTATTTCTAGCAGAGATCCCAATAAAGGGGAAGGCAGATCAAGTTGGACCAAGTTGCCACGAGCCTGTAAGACTCAGAACGATGAGCAACGCTCGTTTGTGCTTATAACTTGGGCTTCTTATCGTTAATATTACACTAAAGCGGATAGGACACAGATGAATGTTGAAATATTTTCCATTCCCGCCGTGTTAGACCTAAAAGTGGGCGTTAAAGCCGAACGTCGCTTGTGAATGAGTCTACACAATATATCAGCACGCTACTACAGGAAAAAAAAAATACGAATATGAATTTAAAAAACTTAAGAATAAAATTAGTGTAAACCCCTATTTTATTCTCATCTCCTGGCACTGGTGGTATTGTAACGTTTATTTATATACGTTACAAATATATTGGCATTTGGTAAAAGCTAAAAAAGTAAATTTAGATTTTTTTTTGATTAGTATAATTTTTGTTAAAACGTGCAATGAAGGTTAAAATTGTCATTCTTATTTTTTTTTATCTAATTGGAAAGAATAAATGACATACAGATTACTAATCCAGATAAATTAAAAGAATTCCAAAAGTATAAGCTAAAAGAAAAATATTTTAGCTAATTAAAGATGGAAGAATAATGCTAAAAAAAAGAGAACTTTGTAACTTAAATTTAAGAGAGAGTGTATAAGATTATTATCTTATACGCTGATAAAAAGACAAAAGAGTGCGCAGAAGTTCCAAAAATGGAGCGCGATATAAAAAGGAGATGACAACTTCAATCTGGGTCTTCTCTTTTACTTCTAGTTACGTCTCTGAAAGTTGGAGGTTTCCACGAGCATAACCTGTGGCAAGAAATATACTTCTACACAGGTATGCCCCTTGCTGTACCAAGCTGTCACGCAAGCATGGAAACGGGACTTGTGAAGACCGCTTTTTGCAATAAAAGGGTCACTACAACCGTGCCTTTTCTCCAGCTATAGAACGGAACAATAATGGAAGACGCCGGCAGGAGAGACCAATGGAAATTCTCATGATCTGGGATCCCATAAACCTACATGAACTTACCGGTAAGTTAAGAATAAATTTTCCTGATAGTGACTTAAAAGTTTGCAAACAATTATTTATCTAGGCTTAGACTACCATCCTGATATAGACTTTTCGTATTCAAGGGACTTTCTTATAAAGAATTTTATACAAGATCTTGGAACATTATTAAATTGCGTTCATTATTTAATCTAACTGTTTTTGTTAATCGATTCATTATCTGGATTAGCATGTGTGTACTTTCCAGTTTAGTTAATTCGTAATTTAACTTATAAATATTTTAGTTTGTTAGAATAAAAGAGATTATACTTTTATCAACCTTTTTCATTGTGCGTTATTAATAATGGTTATTATTCTTTTTAGTATTAAAGTTATTATTAGTTTAATAAGATTTAAAAGTAATTTACCTTGCCAATATGTTTGAATAAGCCCAGCAATAATAATCTCAAAAAAAAGATAATTCTAGTTTACCGTAAAATTACCGATTCTTAAAATCTAAGACCAATAATCTTAAAACTATTAATTCTCGTTACGGTAGGAGGTAATACCGATTTGTTTAAAAGCATTTTTTCTGTTTAGTTTACGAGTTACCATATGTTTGATGCAGTCTCAGTGGGTCTAACGACTCTGGCGCCCTCAAGTAGAAATTAAAAACTGGTTCTGCTCACGATAGTACTCGGTAATAGTTCTAGGCCGAAGTTGATCAGGAAAAATAGCTGTGTTGAGAATAGAAATACAACTTTCTTTTTTCTTTTGATACAGCTTGATCAACTCATGCTCAAATATAAATTTGAGGCGTATAGAGGCCTAGTAATAAGAAAAACGTTACAATATATATATATATATATAGCATCAAACACTCAATCTATCCTTGATCACAGAGGGCACCACCAGATTGCTACATATCTGGAAAATTTATTTACTGTGATCAAAAATAGATAATGGTTTGCACTGATTAGATCTAGGGAGGAAGCAAGAGCTCGAGAATATTGTTCAGACAATTGAGAAATAAAAACACTAAGACAAACATCAGCCAAATTAAGGTTAAACAATTTTTACATTTTATTTATGAGAAATATAAATTATAAAGTAAAAGTTTATAATACAACAAATAGGGTTATCTCAGGCATGTACCAAAAAGAATAAAATTTGATGTTCTGGCAGACAGACTAATTTTCTAATAGTGAACTAGAAAAGAAGAGAACAAATTTCTTTCAGCTGATAATTCACCTACAACACTGGTTTCCTTATTCAAAGATATGAAAACAATACATTCTTGAAATAAATCAATGAAACAGCACCGGCGAGCATTTCTTGGCCTGAAAAAATGTGTCAGGACAAAGAAGGTCATATAGCCAGTAGAATAGCCCACGATTTATCATGTTTAAGATAATGCGTGGTTCATTGATCTGAAGAACAAAAATAAATGAATAATAAATGCATCAGAATATAAATTATAAAATGGGAGGAAATTTATGTTTCCAATTCAATGAAATAATAAAATCAAAAAATACCCCAATGTAAATGATTTCAAATTAAGAAAATATTAAATCCATGATTAAAGGAAAACATACATTTAAGACTGGTGAATTCCCAACCAAATTATTGGCCAACACTAATCAATTAGAGGTCTCAGTAGGAGACAAGTAAATAATTAGAAAACCAGTTACATCTGCCCAAACATTTCAAGAAAGTGAAATAATTACTATTGCAAATAAATTGATAAACCAAGTTCTTAGTACACACTCTGATAAAATCTAAAGCAACCTATAAATGACAAAATAAATCTAGCGAGAAAATATAAATGCTGACGTAGATTTTTTTATTTGTTAGTTTATCAGAGAGTATAAATGAGTAGAAAATATTAAGACATTAAATACTTTAGCAGAAAGAAACTGTCTTTCATCTATAATTTACAAGGGGATTAATATTATCTTCCTGCTTGCGATTTATAAAATTACAAAGAACAACAATTCCATTCATTTTATAGAGAGTTAAAAAAAATTAAAAAAAAAAAGATGCATGTAAAAAACTAACAGGACAGTGCAGAGGAGCTTTTCTTAGTCCAGAAAAGAAATGTTGGAACTAAGAATGTCATAATTCTGCAAAACACTCTTGGACAAGTACATTTAAACCAGTCAAAGTTAGTCTCACACAAACAAAAAGAGAGATTACAGACTACGTAATCTGAACTAATGGAAAATAAAATCTCTACCAAGAAAAAAAACAGAAAACACACAATAAACCACCAGCCAAAAGATTTTGTGGTTTAAAAAAAGTGCAAACTCAGTAAATTTAAATCAATTATTGAAGCATAAAATAGGAACAGTAAATCAATACAGGTCAACAAATTAAAATTATGAACACTGCTAAAGCATTTAAAAAGAGTTAAACATATAAATAGAGATATATTAAGTATATAAAATATAAACTCACTAGACACTCTCTGATAAATAAAATTGCAAGCAAACTTGGAATCTGAAAACTAAGATTCCAAGACACATTATTAATACAATGAAAAACAAATAAGTTAATAAATAGGAGGTTAAATAATTATTAAGATTACAGATTTATTTTTAGTTTGAGCAGAGATTTAACAAAAGACTATATCCTGGAAAGAATAAAAGAAAATATTTACCTCACGGTTAAGCAAAGTTCACATAGTTTCCAAGAGTGCACACTTTTATTTAAGTTCATATTTCAGGTGTTCCACCCTTTTACAATGGCAAGTGTAGAGGCATATTGGGGGATCTGGTTTATTTTAGATTTTACATAGCATGACTGAAAAAGAGTTGGCAGATGTGGGTCTATCTTGGTTTAAGTTAGAAACACATATAGATGGTTATAAAATGTACAGTAGTATATTTTGACATCTTGTGAAGAAACCAAAATCTTTTAACAACTGCAAATTTTTAAAAGATATTAAATGTCCAATGGCCAACAGTATAATCAAAGTGTGAAAATGAATACTGAATCTCACTTTGAAGCAGTGTGTTAGTCAAGAATAATAAAAAAACCTATTGTCCCAAAATTTGCAGGGTTATTTATACCCACAATACATTTCCCGCATAAACCCTTCTTGTTTTCGAATTCTACACCTTAGGGCAGAGGAAATTTCAATCTCTCACTCAAACTAATTAGAAATTCTAACCAGGGATTATTTTAAACAAAAACAACAATACAAATTAAATCTCTGCTTTTAGAATGACTTAGAAATGATTAAAATAAAAGAGACAGGAATGTAATTAACAAGTTTTCTTGTTTTTAGCAAATTGAGAACAGTGAAAGAAAACTATTTTAAAAGCAATTCTATAAAAAAATTAAAATGAGCTATTTTAAATATAAATGAGTATGTGTTTTAGTACACGTACTCTTATAAACAATTTTATTTAAATAGCTTTATAGCTTTAAATTTAATAAAACCAAAAGTCAGTTCTACTTTTGGAAACGACCTTTGAAACAGATACTATCCGGTTCAATATATATATATTCATAGTGCTAAAGTTTAAATAAATAAACTGACAAACAAAATGATTGCTTATGATGAACTCTAGAAAAGTGCAAAGCAAAATATTTTATATTTAATTTAATATATATTTTATGTTTATTATTTTCATTGATCATTGTCTATTAATATCTGTTTTCTAAAACAAAAATATAACAGATATTTTTATATATTAAAATATTTCAGCAATAAGACCTCTTAAAAATTACTAATTTATAAAATGCACAAATCTTGAACAATTATATATATATATATATTGTAATGGTCAGATTTGTACACTCATGCAACAAAATCCAGAGTTTCAGCAATTACCCCAAAGCTGATCTAAACAAGGGATTGAGACCTCAGAATCAGATCATACCTCAGCTCTTCCACCAACACTCCATGACTTACTAGATAAGGCTACACTTAGAGTTAGCTTAATTCACCTTCCTGAAGTAGCAAAGTGGAGCCAGAGACTCAGGGAATAAATTACTAAATTACTAATAGTTTAACTAAACACACACATCCATGGCTAGCTCAACAATGCATATATTAATAACTAGTACTAAATTAAAGTAGATTTAGATAATATTTAGTAATGAATTGTGAATAACACCCTAAACATTTATAAGTTTAAATTATTTAATTGTGAAAATATAAGATACATAATACAAAATGCAAAAACTGCATCAGGATTTACACACTCAGGTGTAGCAATGATGAGCAAGTTAGAGAACAGAATCTCATGTGATGCACTATAATTTAAAAGGTTTAATTACAAATTTAATAACCTACAGTCTAATCACTGGCTTAATTATGGTATGCCATCCCTATGAGGTTTGCTAATAGTCAAATCCTATGAGAATGATAACTAATAGATATACTTAATCTTTAACATTACATAATGAGCAGTAAATGTGCTTTGTATGTAGATTGCATTATATAAACTAGATTTTATGTTCAGATCAATGCAGAATGAATAATAATAGAAGGGTGAACTAGTGATTTGTAGTGTAACTTCTGCAACTATGGCGCTACATAAAATAAATAAGAAATGCAGCCTGAATGTGCAGTTACTCATGGAATTCAATACCAAGTACTCGTTTCCCGTGGACCATATGACTTGCTATCGTAAAATATGTGAACATTTAGATCAGGAATCAGAGCAGCTTATATAACAATCTGGACCCTCATGTTCCAGTTCTAAAAGAGTGGCTGTCCAAACCATGAATAATGGGGTGGCTTTTAAAATCAAAGCCCATTTTAATAAAATATATATAGCAAAGTGTATATTGTATCTGTGTTCTTTATAAAGACACATTTGTAACACTTTCTAAAATATCAAACATTAAAATTACTAAAGCACTAAATCTATAGTTCCGATCTGGGAAACTGCTATACGCCTATTTGTAAATTATCATATTTAAATCATGCCAAAAAGAAGTAATTATAAGTGACCTAGTTTATTCAGTAATCCACATAGTTTATAAAAATTAACTAAGGAGGAGTAAAGCATATTTGGGACTTAAAATTAACTAATTACTTATAATATGCTTTAAAATATCACTCTTACTTAACTAAATAGACATTTAATATGCAAACCTGAATTATACACTAAGCCAACACAAGTAGCTTAACTAATATATATATATATATATATATATGTTAAAATGAAGATTTGCACGGGTTAAATATATAAAATACATATTTTGCGGGTTCATCTGTGTTAAAAACTTTTAATATTAATATATTGACGTTTCGACTTGGTCACACAAGCCATCCACAGAGTTATAAAAGGTAGAAAGACGGTTGTAGAGGCACTACAATCACTGATTTGAATAAAATGTTAAAATTCCACCAATAGCAAAAAATGTTAAATTTAGGAATGTTTTTTAAAAAAATCTTTCCAAATAGGAGCATGTATCATCTCGCTTATTGATACAATCTGGCCTTTTAAGTATCTCAATGGCTTCTCTAATTTTGCATTGGTAGATTATCACATCTGGATATGATCCTGATACTAGAAAAATCAATTTTATGACCTGAATCTATAGTATGGAGTGAGAGTGCTGATGATGATGAGTGTTGTTTAACTGCATTAGCATGCTCATCTCTCCTAACACTGATGCGATGATTACTCATACCTATGTAAGAAGCTTTACAATTTTTACATGAGATTTGATAGACACCATGAGATTCAAGAGGGATTGAATCCTTAGGCTTGGTTATTATATTGCTGATCTTTTGATGAGCAGAAAATGCTATATATATATTATAGCATTTTAATATATGTCCGATATTGTCTGTAGTTCCTTTTGCATATGGAACACAAATCTTAATAGCTGATTTATCATCTTTTTGTTTCCTATTTTGTCTATTTTGGGCTTGAAATAAGACTTTTTTTTATAAATTTGTAATTATAACTATTTGCTAATAAAACACTATTAATATGATTTATTTCTTCTTTCAGATGTGTCTCATCTGAAAGGTTTATTGCTCTATTTAAAAGAATTTTGGCTACAGAAACTATCTGAGTTGGGTGATGATGAGAATGGAAATGCAAATATCTGTCTGTGTGTGTATCCTTTCTGTAAATAGAAAAAGATAAACTATTTGGTGTTCTGGTGACTAGAATATCAAGAAAAGGGAGTTTTCCATCAGACTCTGTCTCCATTGTAAATTTAATATGAGGATGCATATTATTTAAATGTAAGAAAAAATTATCTAATTTATTTTTTCCATGTTGCCATATGACAAAAGTGTCATCTATGTATCTGAGTCAAATGAGAGGTTTTAAAGATGATGATTCTAAAGCACGAGTTTCTATATATTTCATGAATAAATCAGCTATTACTCCTGAGATAGGTGAGCCCATAGGAGTACCAAAAACTTGTCTGTAATGCTGTCCATTGTATACAAAATATGTATTTAAGAGACAATCTTTAATTAAAGCAATAATATGGTCTGGTAAATTGCAACTTTGTGAGATTATATTTAAAGCTTCATCAATTGGAATGTTTGTAAACAAAGACACGACATCAAAACTGACCAGAATGTCATTACCATTAATTTTTAAACTTTTTAAAACAGAAATAAAATGAAGAGAGTTTTTAATATATGATTTAATAGATGGGATTGTAGGTTTAATGAAATCCGATAAGTATCTGGCTAAAATATGAGTTGGAGAACCTATTGCACTTACTATTGGACGAAGGGGGGTACCTGGTTTGTGAATTTTTGGAAGTCCATAAAATTTTGGACAGACACAAGATTTTTCACGAGGGATTATTTTATTTTTTATCTCTGTTTCAATAGGTGATTTATTAATAATAGCTTTTGTTGTTTTTTCCAAATACGTAGTATGATCTCTTTTTGATAGTTTATAAGTTTTATCATTAAGCAGATCTAAAATTTTATTATGGAAAATGTCACAATCCATTACGACTGTGGCATTACCTTTACCAGCTGGAAGTACAACAATTGATTTCTCCAATTTTATATTATTTAATGCTTGTCTTTCTTTCTTTGAAATATTATTTTTAGGAAGCTTAGCTTTTTTAAAAATATTACAAATCTCAGCTCTAGCCAAATCAGCCGATGTAGAATCAATTTTATCGAGAGCTGATTCAACATTACAAACAATTTTCTCAAAAGGTATCCGGGAAGGTGTTAAAGCAAAATTGAAACCCTTTTCTAAAACCGAAATTTCATCTGTAGAGAGGGCTTTCCTAGATAAATTATAAACGGTTTTTTGATTTGGATACATAATGTTTTTGGATACTTAAAAGGCCAGATTGTATCAATAAGCGAGATGATACATGTAAACTTTCTCCTATTTGGAAAGATTTTTTTAAAAAACATTCCTAAATTTAACATTTTTTGCTATTGGTGGAATTTTAACATTTTATTCAAATCAGTGATTGTAGCGCCTCTACAACCATCTTTCTACCTTTTATAACTCTGTGGATGACTTGTGTGACCAAGTCGAAACGTCAGTATATTAATATTAAAAGTTTTAATACAGATGAACCTGCAAATATGCATTTTATATATATATATATATATATATATATATATATATATATATATATATATATATATATATATATATATATATATATATATATATATATATATATAAGAGTAGGTGTTCAGATCAGAGATTTATAGGTGGGCTAAAAAGCAATATAAATTAGCTACATGAGAGTTTCTAATCAGCTCTCCAAAATTATTAATATTATCAATCTCCACTCTGAATGAAGGCATAACATAAATAGATGAATGAACAATATATAAAATAGAAAATAGGCATGACCAAAGATCAGAAAGATAGATATAATAATAATAACTGATTACAATTATTATGTTAAAAAAATTATCAATTATAAATATTCATTAAGCAGGCAAGATTCTTACAAAAATTATTATTATTAAATTTAAAGTTACAGAATTTACTTGTTACAAGTTATTAATTATGAATGTTCAATGTTTAGCTAGCTTTAGAATTATGAATTAATTTAGTAGTTTCTAGATGATGTGCTCTCTCATGGCATTTAGCACCAGCATTCTCCATTAGGCTGGTGTCCAATGTCTTCTTGGCTGGTTGTGGGTCTTGAACTTCATCCCCATCCTGAAACAATTCTCCAAGAAGAAAATGGCAGCTGGTTGCTCCTTACCCCATGGTTTTCATCATAGAAAAAGAGTGAATGAGTGAATCTTGATGTCTGAATTTTGGGGTTTTTATTAACTCTTTCTCATCCCCTCTCACAAGCCATTAAAAGTTGTTTACAACTTATAATTTTCATTTTTTAGGTTTTAATAGCAGGCATAAATTTTAACAAAAACAAAAGATCTAGCTTAGCGGTTGACAAGTGGTGCAGGGTTAACAATTTTGTCTTTGCCCCTTTTAACTTTATTTTTAAATCTTTAAAATACTTCTGTTCTCAATTTACAATTTAATGAGAGGTATTTCTGAAACACTGATCACCTTGATTTTCTCTTTTTTAAAAAGAGATTTAAGTTGTCAACATTCTGCTATATGTATAAGACAGACAGCCCTGAATTTAAAATTTATATGCAAATACCAACAAATCTATAAAATTAAATAACTTAAAAGATAACTTAGAAATAATTTAGAAAATCTGTAATGTTTACTACATCTATCACATTACAGTCCCCTTTGCATATATACATAGGTGTGCTCCCACACATACAATGATGCTTACAACTTATGGTTGTTTTCTCTTAGCATGTTGAAACCACTTGAGGGCATAATTTCTATGTAAACAAACAGAATTATAATGTTACCAGGCCATTGTTCTTTTTTTTCAACTTTTTAGTGCTTTTTTTGATTTACAATAAAATCATAAATAATGAAATTTATCAAAAATAAATAAAAAATAAATTGTATAAACCTTTTTTTTTTTTAATTTTTTTTTCTAAAATGAAATTTATAATTTTAATAAGAATAAAAACAATATTGTGGTGACACAAATCAAATTTTAACATGAAAAAAAAAAAAAAATTTCTCCAAAACAAAAACATCATAGTCACGCAATAAAATTGTTAATTTTAACAAAAATAAAAAGAAATAATTTCCCCAAAACAACATCATGGCCACACAAATATAATTTGTAATTTTAATAAGAATAAAAAGAAAGAATTTATTCAAAACAACATCATGGCCAAAAATAAAGCCGGTATTTTCGATTGGTCTCGTGATTTATCTCACGCAAACATGAATTTTAACATGATTTCATAAAAATCACTCTTACACCTCCCCTTTGACAATTGATTAAAGTGTCACCCTTGTCTAGAGAAGTGTAGCAAAGTTTCCACAATTTTTATTACCTCATACTACATCATTGGATTTGGAAAATAATGACTTGGGCATGCAAATTTGAAGACTTTTGACAGTCTCAATTATAGACACCCTCACAAAATACCATAGTGAAATTTAAAATAGGATTGGTCATATAAACTGCATAACACAAAGTTCACTGTAAGCACCAGTGGCCGCTGTGGCAGAATAAACATCCATCCTACTTCTGTGCTGTAAATACCTGTTTATCTGAAATGTTAATAATTGGATTGTTCGTATAAACTGCAGCAGAATAATATGTTCTATTTCTGTGCTATAGCATAGAAATAGATACCGTAGCTAAATTTAAAATTGGATTGTTCATATAAATTGTGTAACACAAAGTTCACCATAAGCAGTGACATCCTCTGTGGCAGAATAAATGTCCTGTTTCTGTGTTGTTGCATAGAAATAGGTGCCGCAGACTAATAAACAGACTATTTCTATGCTTAACCATTGGAATAGAATGTTATATAGCAGCGCAGCCACTTAAATGGCATATTTCTGTGCATTTGCATGGAAATTATGCCCTCAAATGTTTTCAACATGCTAAGAAAAAACAACCCAACTTAATTTAATTTAATCATTTTAAAATTATAAATGCGTATACATTATATGCATACAAACATTAATATTACTATTAGACGTGCACACATATCCACACATACATATTAATATACACTATTACATATCAAAATAAATTATTATAAGGTTATATACATGGACTGGATGGGGTGTGAACTAGGAAAGAAGACTACTATGGCATAGGATGAAAGGCAAATAATACTGTTTTAATATATATTGAACTGGGTGGGACTTGGATTGAATATAAAAAAATTTAGAATAAAATTATTTTTTTACTCTTTAATGAAAAACAAAATTGTGAAAAACATTGTCGATTTCTCTTATATATATTCAATCCACTCCAGCTGCAATTTAGTATTGCATCACACCAACCCCTCGGGCAGAAAAAAATACCCAAAGGGTATCTATAGCTAAACTGAAATTATACAAGGTATAATTTACAGCCACATTTACAAGCTACAGAACTTCTCCTACTGCTGAATTCAAGCCATCATTCAAAGCACTTTATTTGTTTTGAAATAAACTTCAGGTGCCAGTTAATTACAAGATGTAACTAACATGCTCTGGATGACAGCCACTAAATTCAGCACCTGCTAAATCCCAACTAGCTTAATCGAAAAAGTAATATAATAAACTGCCTTAATTAGTGGTGTTAGTAAAAGATCCGACTGACAAATACTAATTTCCAACAAATAATTTATTTTAAATACTTTAAAATTAATTAGAGAACTCATTCATCTTTTTCTTGAATAAACTAATAATTACATATAATATCCTGGCCACACACATTGTAATAAACATAGAACATTAAATAAACATAAGCATTAAAACATTATATATCATGCAGACACATTTTTCCATAAACTATTTGTTTGTATGTTGAGAAAGTTCTGGGAATATTTGCTGCTTACACTAATTGCACATAAATAGTTCTTTTATGCTAGTTAAGAGTTCAGTTCTGTTGACTCTGAATATTTAAAAGATTGCAATGGCTACAATAATAAATTACTAAATCAATAGAAATGGGAATAAAGAATAACTAATATTACCTATAGGTTTATTGAGATATGTGTTCCTCTCGATAGACAGCTGCTTCTTTTTTTTGTGTGATGCATGTTGTACCAACCGGTTGGTATTTGGATTGCTCATGAATGTGTTTCCTTGCTGTATTTCAGTCTGGCAGACAAATGTTTGAACAGCTCAGGTTGTTAGATATTCATTGCAGCTAATTAGAGGCCTTCAGATATTCTAGGGCAGTCAGAGACTGGAATACAGCAGCATACTTCTAATTAGCATTGCATGTTTTTCTTGGCATTCACAAAATATATGTTTTATTTGCACAGCCTGGACTAACACTGCTAAAAGATGATCTGATCTGCTGATGATGAGTTTTTAAGACCTATTTATATGTGGCCCTTTTTTGTTCACCTTGATTAAGATTTAAATTAATTAAATTTATTAATTAAATTCCCATTATTCGTTCATATTCCTCATTAGATTAATTTACTTAAGATAAGATCTAAAATTTTAATTATTCCCATTGTTTATTTGTAGCCATCTTTGAATTTAATTTAACTTTTGTGTTACAAACTTTACACTCCATTTTTCTTTTTTTAAATTCAACTTTTTTATATATGCACACATATATACACATTTTAATGTACTTTTAAAATCAACACATGAAGCCCTCTCTCTTAAATAAATGATAAGAGAGCAATTTTTAATTTTTATGTAACAGATCTTTTTTAATTTTAAACCTTTACTTAGTTAAATCTCTTCCTCCCCCCCTTTTAATTGTTTTTCTATTTTTCTTCTCTTTTTTAAAAAACTTAGTACACTTCTAAGAGTAAATATGCAGCTTTCTTTTTTTTCTTCATTTTCCTTCCAGCAATATGGCAGGTTTTTACAACAAAATTAAACAATACTTCTTTTAAAACTTTTAATTTTAAAATTTTATTATAAATTTGTAATGCTTAAATAGCGGTACAATATATATATATATATAATACTGCTACTGATAGTGCTTCATGAAAAATTGTTATTTACAATTATTAAAAAATAAAAAAAATCATAAACAACACAAAAGTTTTAAGAATTGATCAATAAATAATAAAATCACTAAGCTGTCTGTAAATAACTGAATTAAAATATCTCATTTAAAAAGAGAAAAACATCTCATTTGAAAATAAATAAATTTATAGATGTCTGAAGAGTTTTTTTATTATTAGTTTAAAACAAAATACAGTTTGCTAAAAGTCAATTAATTCATAGTTTTACATATTAAGGAGTGATTGGAAGGGGGAGAGAAGTTAACTTAAAAGTAGTTGAATTTCAAGTAATTAAAAGTTAAAGCTATAGCACTTTAAAAAATAAAACTTTTACATAAAATTAAAAATATTCCTTTTCACTTAATTTAAAGGGGAAAAATCTATTCCCATTCATTTTAAAATAAATAAGATTGTTTATAATGAGTTGATTTTAAAAATAAAGAAGTATAGTAAAATGTGTGTGTGTTAATATAATGAAATATGAAAGTTTGATAGTAAAATATAAATGAAAGTGTATAAGTTAAAGATGTCTCTCAAAAATATTGCAAATACTCAGAAGCTACCTAAAAACAGAATTAGCAATGGCTACTAAGTAAAAATGCATAAACAACAGAATTAACAATGGCTACTAATTAAAAACAGGATTAATTAATTAATCAAAATCTTATCAAAAATGTCAACAAAAGCAGTGGACATATTTCCAACAATGGATATAGCTGGAAGGTATACAAACTAATAAAAAAAATTGACAACAGGCTATCACATAAATAGTTAGTTTTTCATCATTCAATCAGTTCTACAATAAGTCTTCAGCCAGTCTTGTCACATAGCCATAGTCTGTTTTTTCATGACAAATGCAGTGTTAGCAGACATCAGAATCATACAGCCAGACTCCAGCCTTAGTCTGATGGAACATCAACAACCTTCCTGATAAAAGGAATGTCTGCCTAATAACTTGAAACTGCCAGAGATATCTAACTGTCTTGAATAATAGTATCATAAAATAACAATCATAGGAAACTTCACAGAAGCTTAAAATCCAACTGCCTGGAAAAACTCACATGAAGCAGCAAATAGCAAGAATTCAATGTCGAAAATTTTATAGGTAATAAAAAACATTTTTATTCCATTTCTGATATTAATGTAGCCATTGCAATAATTTGAAGCCTCCAGAGGTAGCAAAGCAAAAGAACTCTATAGCATGCATAAAGTGAACTATTGATGTGCATGTTTTTAAATATGTATTTATTTAATGCTTTATGATATCTTATATTAATTTTGTGTATTTATTTAATGCTTTGTAATATCATATATTTTATTGTATGAATTAAAAGTATGTGTGCAGTCATTATATAAAATACCATTGTTAGGTTAATTAAGAAGTTATAAAAGTAGTTTAAGATTATCATAGTAATCATTTAGTTAAAATAAATTGTTTTTAAAACTTAATGTCTGTTGGTCAATTCCTTTACCACTAATTAAAGCAGTAATGTATTTTGTTATTCTTTTGATTGATCTAGTGGGGATTTCTTAGGTGCTGAGTTAGTTTGCCATTATTCAAAATGCATTATTTACTCCTTTGGGGTAAGTAACTAGTGCCTGAAGTTTTACTTCGAAACAAAAAAGTGCTTTGAATAATAGGTGTTGAATTCTGCAGCTGAGAAGATCTATGTCCTTCAAACATGGTCACAGTTATATGTATTTTATATATAGCTCTGGCTTTGGCATGGGTACCCTATGAGTATTATGCTTCTCTGCCTAAGAGACCATGGTGGTGCAATAATTAAATTGCATTGGTGTAGATCAAATTAATAAATAATTGTATCATATTTTTTGTATAAAAGTCTTATAATTTTGCTTTCACAAATTTAGATTATATCAAAGAGTTAAAAATTCATGATAGATGTTGTTTCCCAAGCGATCTACAACCCCACCTGGTTATATATATATATATATATATATATATATATATATATATATATATTGTAACAGTAGCTGGGTTCAAATATGGGTACTAAAGGAAGTAAAAAAGCAATAATGATTACAAAATAGTATTTATTGCAGTTGTTATTATGGATCAAATTAGTAGATGGGAGAAAATTTATAGATATACATTCGAATCCTGTACAAAAGAGTGTGAGTGAAATACATTAACCATTTAAAGGCATAAATGTATACATATATATTTATTACATGTGTTGTTGTGATTGTTGCATAGAATTAGTTACTAACAGATAGATTTGTATGTGAAGATGAAGGGGAGCGGTTATGTGCGGAGTTGTATTTTATTTTGTTGTTTATTACTGTAAATTATAATTATTGAAATAATATTATTAGTAGCAGATGTTTCTTAATGAAAGCAAATTAAAAATAAGGTGGGAGAGAGTAATAAAAGGGTGTTGCAAGTTGTGCCACAGGCAATTTCTATTAATGACACTTGTTGGAATTCCAAGATTTGGCCATTTAGTATTTTGGAACAATGAAAACCTGATCATGCTAAAAGCATTCCTGAGATAATGGTCATCTGTGTATGGATACACAAAAAAAAGTGATATGAAAGAGAGATAAAAGAAAATAACTATATATATATTTTTTTGATTTTGAAGTGATTCGGAAAAATTGACCATTATAGAGAAAGAAGCGTGGAAAGTAAATTTTAATAAAGTGATTTTATTAATTAATAAAAATGGACTCTATAGAAATGCTGGGGTAAAAGAATCATGTGGATTCAGTTAAACTGGCCCAGTGTACAACTACTTTGTGACCTGCCTGATCTTTATCTATGGAGATGTTAGTCATATATTTCAAGCAAGTGAAATGATCATGGAACTCCAAACAGCAAGAACTTTCATGCACTCAATTTTAGAATCACCTACCTAACCTCTAGGATGGATTATCATATATGAAGATGTTATGAAATCTTTCATCATCTTCCAAACCAACAATTCTCACTAGGACTATTGCCATTGTAATACTATAATCTTACAGATCATCCACCTTAATCATGGGAATGTCCACCCTCAAATGAGGTAACTATGACATTTCTCTCTATATATTAAATGAACATATAATAATAAATTAAGAAATATGCACTTTGTCCCAACTTAAAGAAAGTAATTATAGAAATAGATTAAATCATTTAATAAATACAACTCTGACATATAGTTGCACTCTTTCATGAATGTGTATATTGATATTATATATATGTATCGGAATGAATGAGTCATATGTTTGAGATATTAGTATATACGTGTATTAATAAATCTTAAAATTTAAGCTATAACTTGTGTATTTATTTGAATTACAAGATTCTTATAACTTCTGGATTATTATTTATAAAAGTTTACCGATATTCATGACTGTATATCTCTAAAAGAAATAAAATAATAAGATTCGTAGGGCAGATATGAAAATTATAAAAGTGTATAAATGACATTTCTTTGTAAGATAACCTTAGCTTCATTCTCCTGATAAACATTGTCTCCCAGACTTTGAGATTGAGCTAGTCTGGATAAGGCACCCAATAAGGTCCACTGGAAGTTTTTCTTTTGTTTTCGAGGGGCATAATTCTTACTAATTGGTAAGATTGATGCTTGAGGTCAGACTTGTCTGATGCTCATAAATATACCTACTCAAAGCATGGGTAATAACCTGTTCTCACTTAAATTCTTAGAATAGGATCATAGGTAGACTGTTAAAATATATATATATATATATAGTAACTGAATAAAAATGATGACAAAAGATGAGGAAGATAAATTTTAGTATTCCTCATTAATTGACATTGTTTATAATGATATAACCCTATCATAAATGTTAAATGCTACTTATAACTGAATAAAATGATTCATGAATGGATAAAATAATGACCTTAATATATCTTATGAATTTATAAATTATTTGTAACAAAACAAAAATATTAAAAATAAGAAATGAAAACTTTGGTATAATTTGCAAACTTACAACATGAATTGTAAATAAGTAAAGTATAATCTAATAGTTGATCACTAATGGTTACTGAATAAAATGCAAATAACACTACTAAAAATGAAAATAAAACAATACTAACAAAGCAATAATATACCCTTATTAGATAAATCAATTGTAATGGAATGAAATACTTAACAATAAAATACTTTGTTAACCTATATATTTATGTATATTAATCTATCCTTAATAAAATAAATAAAATTTTATATTTTAAAATCCTATAAATTTATAACATCAAATTGTAATAAAAATAAAATATCTCTTTATTAAACTACAGTAAAATACAACACACAAAATCAATTAATCTATCTTATCTCACCATCTTCACCAATTTATAATATATAATTCTATAATTAAAACACTTCTTTTTTTTTCAAAAACTTTATTTGATATATATATATATATATATATATATATATATATATATATATATATATATATATATATATATATATATATATATACCACTTGCAATTTATAATAATATAAATAAAAATCAGCCCTTTAAATAACCTTAAAATTTACAATATCCAATCATGATGACATTACATAAATAAGAGATTTATATTTGATACTTATATAAATTCTATTAACAAATTACAGTGAATTATCTTTCAAACCAATAAAGCCAAGTTAATTAACTTTAAATTGCAATTACTCTGATATATATAATATTATTAATAATCTATTATAATCAAATGTCAATAACAAAGCTTGGCATTTAAAATTAAATTTATGATCTGTATCAATGAGTTTTAAATTTAATTAAAGTAAATCATTCTATTTAATGAGATTTAAATACCAATTTCAATATATGCTATTACCAATTTTATAATGTAACAAGAGTATCATTTTTATAACTAAATACTAAATTGCTATAATATTCATCCAATAAATAATAGTCAAAAGAATATGCAGGCATTTAATTATAATTGCCTTTATTTACCCTAAACAATTAATATATATATTTGTGCTTTATAAACTATCAAACTAGCTCAGATATAATTTCTATTTTAATATAACTATGGCATATAATTAACAAAATAATTATGATAATCTGCTGATTATTTATTAAATATCTAGCAATACCAAACCAATCAATTTGTTACTACATAAAATGTATATCTGGTTCAAATGATATATTGGATTTACTGTAAAGAAAATAATATGTAATTGTATAAACACTTAATTTCTTGATTCTCAGACTGTCTTATAAACTATGTGGCATAAATGAATACATGACTATTATCTATCAAAATATTATTACCCAATAGGTTTATTAACAATAAATAATAAAAAAAGACAAAAAGACAATAATTGTTTGAAACATATACTAAAATTAAATATATGAAATATATTCTCCATTGAAATTAATATTAATAAAATAGGTGTTTATATATATATATATATATATATATATATATATATATATATGCAAATTTATAAATAAATATTTAAAAATACAGTATTTAAAAGCTTATAAAAATATATGTATAACCGTCACTTAGGAGCGCTTTCAACCAACTTGTGGCTTTGTCAACTATCACGTTTAAAATGTCAGCTTTCCCATAATTCTATGATGTCAACTTTCCCATAATTCTGTGATCTTAATGTTTGCTGCTTGCCTATTAACCAAATGTTGCTTGTATTTACATATCAACATCGCCTCTTTAATTTTCCTTTTATTATTATTTCTTTCAATTTCCAATATTTTTACATTGTTATAATTAAAATCGAAACCATATATACATGATTTATTATGGTCATAAAAGACAGAAGCTGATAAATTATCATTATTTTTAAAATTTTGTTTTGTATTTTGAACCCTTTTAAATAACAATAAGTGTTCCTTTGTTCTTTTTTCCAATGTGCACCTCGATTCACCTATATATCCATGGCCACACCCACATGTCCATTTGTAAATGATACAATTTTTATTTGTAAATAAAGTTTTATCCTTTGAATTGTTTATTAATTTATTTAATGTAGGTGGTGCATAAAATGCAATATCACATATTCCTTTATAAATTTTCTTAATGAAACTTGCCTGTTGATTTGAAATATATGGTATTGATATCCACAATTTTTTATCAGAAGAATTAACACTTTTATTATTTTTATATTTATAAGTAAAATTTTTAATAGTATAATAAACAGAATCATAATTGTATCCAACTTTTAACAATTCATTATAATAAGTTTCAATATTTTTAGTTTTATCTGATGCATATTTACAAAGGTTATCATTTCTAAATAAAAAGGATTTCAAACCTGCCATTTTATGTGACATTGGTACTTTTGATTCATATGGAATATATCCTCTTTTTGCTATTGGTTTAAGAGTCATATAGTAATCCAGTTTATCCTTGTTTCTGGTTATCTTGAGATCTAAAAATTGTATACTCATTAAATTTTCATCTGTTTTAATCCACTTTAAGCCCTTTATATTATTTAATTCCTTGAACAAATCATTAATAGCATTTGGCTTTCCACAAACAAAAACATCATCAACATATCGATTGTATAAAATAATATCTTTCTGATAATGATCCTTTTTTAAAATATTTTCTTCATATGTAGATATAACAAAATTACATATCTGGGCAACTGTAGGAAGTCCCATGGGCCACCCATTATTCATTTTTAAATTCTGAAAATTATAAATGTTTCTATCAATAAAGTTTAATGTTATTGATAATTATGATGTAATTTGTACCTTTGATATCAGTGAAATGTACGGATCAATTGACAGAATGACTTCTATTGAAATAATTAAGAATGCATTGAAATTAAAAAATGTTAACGTTAAAATAATAAAATTTATTACTGAAACATTAAACTTTATTGATAGAAACATTTATGCAATTTTTAAGCACGAATTTTATAAAATGAATAATGGGTGGCCAATGGGACTTCCTACAGTTGCCCAGATATGTAATTTTGTTATATCTACATATGAAGAAAATATTTTAAAAAAGGATCATTATCAGAAAGATATTATTTTATACAATCGATATGTTGATGATGTTTTTGTTTGTGGAAAGCCAAATGCTATTAATGATTTGTTCAAGGAATTAAATAATATAAAGGGCTTAAAGTGGATTAAAACAGATGAAAATTTAATGAGTATACAATTTTTAGATCTCAAGATAACCAGAAACAAGGATAAACTGGATTACTATATGACTCTTAAACCAATAGCAAAAAGAGGATATATTCCATATGAATCAAAAGTACCAATGTCACATAAAATGGCAGGTTTGAAATCCTTTTTATTTAGAAATGATAACCTTTGTAAATATGCATCAGATAAAACTAAAAATATTGAAACTTATTATAATGAATTGTTAAAAGTTGGATACAATTATGATTCTGTTTATTATACTATTAAAAATTTTACTTATAAATATAAAAATAATAAAAGTGTTAATTCTTCTGATAAAAAATTGTGGATATCAATACCATATATTTCAAATCAACAGGCAAGTTTCATTAAGAAAATTTATAAAGGAATATGTGATATTGCATTTTATGCACCACCTACATTAAATAAATTAATAAACAATTCAAAGGATAAAACTTTATTTACAAATAAAAATTGTATCATTTACAAATGGACATGTGGGTGTGGCCGTGGATATATAGGTGAATCGAGGTGCACATTGGAAAAAAGAACAAAGGAACACTTATTGTTATTTAAAAGGGTTCAAAATACAAAACAAAATTTTAAAAATAATGATAATTTATCAGCTTCTGTCTTTTATGACCATAATAAATCATGTATATATGGTTTTGATTTTAATTATAACAACGTAAAAATATTGGAAATTGAAAGAAATAATAATAAAAGGAAAATTAAAGAGGCGATGTTGATATGTAAATACAAGCAACATTTGGTTAATAGGCAAGCAGCAAACATTAAGATCACAGAATTATGGGAAAGTTGACATCATAGAATTATGGGAAAGCTGACATTTTAAACGTGATAGTTGACAAAGCCACAAGTTGGTTGAAAGCGCTCCTAAGTGATGGTTATACATATATTTTTTATAAGCTTTTAAATACTGTATTTTTAAATATTTATTTATAAATTTGCGTATATTATTTTGAAGAAATACAGACATCGATTTATAATATTATATATATATATTATAATTGAAATAATATTTTTAACGGTTTACAAACAATTACAAACAATTTTTAAATCTGCAGAAATACTTTCGGTTACTTTCTAACCTGCCTCAACTGCCATAAAATTCAAAAACTAAAAGCGGAAGCAAACGTCATCAATTTAATAAATTAGTTAATAATTCTAAGGATGTCATACCTGTCAAGCAAAAAAGTAATGTCATATATCAAATTTTTTGTGATTGTATGCTATCATATATAGGTGAATCTAAGTGCAGCATTGAGAAAAGATTGAAGGAACACGAATTGTTATATAAGCGTGTAAAAAATAAAAATAATGGCGATTTAATATCTTCTTCAGTTTTCTTCGATCATGAAAAAACATGTAAATATAAATTTAAATTTAATTTTGAAAATGTGAAAATTCTTCACGAAGAGAGAAACCATAGTAAAAGAAAAATTAAAGAGGCAATTTTTATAAACAGGAATAAAACGCATTTAATAAATCGACAAGCTTCTAACATTAAAATACGAGATTCGTGGAATTTAAATTGATGACGTTTGCTTCCGCTTTTAGTTTTTGAATTTTATGGCAGTTGAGGCAGGTTAGAAAGTAACCGAAAGTACTTCTGCGGATTTAAAGATTGTTTGTAATTGTTTGTAAACCATTAAAAATATTATTTCAATTATAATTACAATATTGTTTTTAATTAATGGATATTTTATTTATTTTATATATATATATATATATATATATATATATATATATATATATATATATATATATATATATATTTATATATATATATATATATATATATATATATATATAAGTGAAATGAAAAAATGTTGTTACACATATATACTCATTGAAATACAAGAAAGTTAATGACACTTTTCTAATCTTCATAGTAAAATTATTCATTGAAATGAAATATAATAATCCAAAGTTTATTTATTAATTTATTTTAATTTTCAAATAAAATATCAATGAATAATTACTACAATAGTTCATTTAGATTTTCAATACTTATAAGATGCATATTCAAAAATAATTTGCAGTTAATGAATAAGAGAATAATACTTTAAATCAAAATTTTAGTTATTAAAACTCTAAGACAGTGATTCTCAACCACTGTGCCACATCACTTTAGTGTGCCATGAGATTCTTGAAGTGTGCTACCATGCATAAGTGATGTCAGAAAAGTGTGCAATCTACATGATTATTACAGCTTTACTAGTTGACAGATTGAAGTGTGCATATGGCAACTTATATAATTGCATTTGCATGTGTAATATCACAATATTGTGTTGTCAAACATAATTAAAATGGATTCAGAGGTAATATACAATATGCAGTTTTGAATAAATTTTTAACAAAACCATTTCTGATTAAAAGAACCTTCTAAAATGGATAAATGGATAAAAAAAGAAAACTTAATGATGATAAAATGATGTTAGTGATCAGGTTAATAAGCTCAAGCCCAGTACAAGTAAAAATATTTCCCTGAGCAAAAAATGTAATGTTCCTACTAAATATCATGACAACTTCCTAAAATTTGGATTTACTTACACAATGAAAATGATCAAATTATTTTCAAGGGTGTGGTATGTGGTTGTAAATTAGCAAACAGTGTTATGGTTCCAAGCAAACTCCAATGTCACTTGCTTACTACTCACCCTTCGTTTGCATCAAAAGACAAAAGCTATTTTCAAAATTCATTATCCCCAAGTACAGAACAAGTAAAGTTTTTTGAAAAGCAATTTAGTGTATTTGAAAAAGCTCATATAGCTTCTTATGAAGTGTCTAAATTAATTGTTTTTAAATTAAAACCATATAATTTACCTGAAGAATTTATATTACCTGCTTGTTATAAAATTGTAAAGAGAATGATTGGTGAATCAGCAGAAATTGTTGGTACCACTTTCAAATAACACAATTCATCACAGAATTATAGATTTGTCTTGAAATATTGAAGAAAATACTGCTACAACTCTTGCAAATTCAAATTTTGCTCTACACATCAATGAAACAACTGATATTACAGGAAAAGCTCACTTAATTGCATTCGTTCGACTCATTTATGAAAATAATATAATCAATTTCCATGTTGTCATGAATTATCTGATTTTAAAACAGAAAAACATATTTTTGATGAAATTAATTTGTATTTACAAGAAATTGAAATTTCGTGGGATTCATGCATTGGTATTGGCACAGATGGTGCTCCTGTTATGACTGGATCTATAAAAGGACATGCAAAAGAACATAATGCAGATATTGTAATTACCCATTGTTTTTTGCATTGGGAAACACTGATTACAAAACAATTACCATCAGAAATGAAAATAATACTGGAGCAATGTGTTAAAATGATTAATTATATAAAATCAAGACCATTAAAAAGTCGCCTATTGAGTCAATTATGCCAGACTATGGATTCGAAATACGAATTGTTGTTATTGCATACGGAAGTTAGATGGTTGTCCAGAGAGAAAGTTTTATCTCATGTGCTTCAATTAAAAAATGAGATAGATATTTTTTGAACAAGATAATAATCAAGATTTTGTTGATTTGTTGGATGACAAAATATGGTGTGGTAAGCTGGCTTACTTATCTGATATTTTTGTTATTTTTAATAACATAAATACAACTATGCAAGGACTGAAAAAAAAAAATTTTAACTCAACAGATAAATTGTTGGTATTTCAAAAAAAATTACTTTATGGAAGAATAAAGCACAAGAAGGTAATTTAGAAAAGTTTGAATCAGCTCCAAAAGATTGTTATAAAATAATTCATAAAATAATTATTGATCATTTCCAATATTAGAGCAGAGGATTGTTTATTACTTTTCAAATTTAAAAATAGTCAAATTTGATAGGATTCGAAATCCATTTGTAATAAACAATACCGGTTTGTAATAAGGGAGATTTAATTTCAAATCATTCACAAGAATCAAGGAATTCATTCTGGACTAATCTTTCATACGATTATCCAACAATATCAAAAAAAGCTTTAAATGTATTATTACAATTTTCCACATCTTATTTGTGCAAATTCAAATTTTCGTCTTTGACAAATATTAAAACGAAAAAAGATCTGGAACATGAAATGCGAGTGGCGTTATCCTTTTTATGCCCAAATATATATATATATATAAACCACCAAGCTCAAATTTCGCATTAAATGTAATATGTATCAATAAATAAATGTTGTGTTAAATACTGGAATGCATATAAAATCATACATGGGGAAATAACATAAACAAAGGGGCTCTCGGGATTACCAATCAGCAATTGATTTCGAGATCAAAATTCTGGTTCATTGAGGCAAAAATTTCAAGATTTCTTAATAAAAATCAACCTGGACTCCCTCCCTACAAACTCATTTTTGGCATACAGAAGAAATTTCAAGAAGATCAATCCTGTGTGCCGAATGTGTGAGAGAGAGGAGGAATCAATTGATCATATTTTTCTTAGATGTCCCATTATGTCCAGTTACAGATCGATAACTCATGAATGGTACAGCAATACGAGTGCAAGCTATAAATCAATTAAAGACTATATAGGTCAGAGTCTATTTACGGACATAAGACTGGCAATTTTCGTGAATTATGCCCTGTGATGTGTCAGATGTAAAGTAACAATTGAAGGGATGAGAGACCCACACGGTACTGAATTTAAGAACGGCATGGAGAAAATCACGAAGAAGGACCGACTAATTGCTCCAAGCTATATCACAAGAGCAACATGGGAGAAAGTTGGATCTACTTTACTTCAAATAGACATGTAATTGGTATTGTTTTTTGTATTTGTAACATTCAATATAGCAATAGAATAAAAATTTTCTTTTAAAAAAAATAAATAAATAAATGTTTTGTTAACTTTGTAATGGAATTTTATTTTATATTAAATTGAAAATTATTATCCTATGCATTTTTTATAAAATATGTTATTGGTACATCAACCATTTAAACAAGTGAAATCCTTTTAAATTTATCTTATTGTTATATTAGTGTGCCACCACATTTTTTTGTTATTAAGTGTGCCGCGACAAGAAAAAGGTTGAGAATCATTGATTGGCTGTTATATAAGCATTTTTAAGGCACATCTGACAAAGGTTTCAGCCTTTCACATTATTACTATATAATCTACTCCCACTTAATAAATAAATATATTTACATTTATTTCTATCAATTCATTGGATTTGAAAATTACTTCTTAGTAAATCAAAAGATTTCACGTTATTTATTTATATATAATATTTAGCGAGTTTAATGTGAAGGTGTTTAAAACTTCATGCTCTTAGGTTAAAATGCTTGAGACTGTTTTATTTATATAAAAATTTAAGTAAAGAAGTCTTGTAAAATCTTTGTCTTGTGTTTTGATTTGAGAGTTCCCTGTGCAGCCATTATTACATCTGATTGGCTGTCATATAATCATTTTTAAGGTGCATCTGACAAAGGTTTCAGCCTTTCATGTTAGTACTATATAATCTGCTTGCACTTAATAAATAAATATATTTACATTATGCCTTTTATGGAAACTTTATTTAATATTTCAAACAGCATTAACTAATCTAAAAAATCATAGCTAATTTCTTGCTATATATGTATATTTATTAATAAATCTGATGATATCTGCAGCATGGAAAACCAATTAAGATAGCAACAAATGTAGCAATACAATTTTATTTGAGTAACATGTAGGGACAGACTATAATCTAAACAGTTGTATATTTTATAATTATGCTTTAAATTAAACACATCAAAATTAATTAACTAGAATTTATTTACTCATAATAATGAGTTAATAATACATTAGGAAGTTCAACTGGTGTCTGGCTGATTGAACTTCAAAACAAATAATATTAATCACTGAACAGTTTGTATATAGAGTTAGGACTCTATTTCCACACTTTATTAAAAGTCCTTCTTTTAATATCAACTCACTTTTTTTTTTAAAGAATATAGACTTTATTTTATATAAAGTGTTACAAATGAATTTCTCTAGACAACAAAAAAAATCTAGTATAAATTTACATTTTTACTAATAACTTCCTGAATTTCTTGTACTAAGAACCAGTCCATGTGGATAGGTAGATTTCTTTGGGTGCAAGAAGCTTATCTTTTTTTCGAATAGAATTAAATGTATCTCTAATAAAAAGTTGTGAGTCCAATGGAGAATTGGTTATAACTATATGACATCTAAGTAACCATATTACGTGGTTAATAAATATGCATCTTCTGATATTGCAGAAATTACCCATTTTAATATTATGAATGATATCAAAGAGTTCTGGATTGTGATTATTGAAATAATTTTGAATTATATATTTTGCTTCTCTTAGTCCCGAGCAAGAAACAAGAATATGATCAAATGTTTCACTATCTTTTTTACACAAAATACATAAGGAATCAATCCTTTTAAATCCTCTATTTGAAACAAGGAAATCGTTGGTAGGAAGTGAAGATAGATTTATTTTAATGATAAAATCAATATATTTAGGCATTAAATACCATTTTCTCATTTTATTAAAAAGATTGATATTAGTCACTTCAAGATAACTAGGAGGGCATATCAGCTGAGGATTTATCATTTTAAACGTGTCCCAATATGTGTGCTTATTATTAAAAAGAATTTCATTTAAATCCATTTGTTTATCAATAAGTGAGATGAGAAGTTGTAGCCAATTTTTTTTAATATTCGGGGGAGGCGTATCTGTGGGAATGATTGTGTCAATAATGTTTTGGTAATTAAATTCAATCTTGATGTAGTAGAATAAATTAACTATATTTTTAATTAATAATGTATTAATTGAATGTAAACCTAGGCCATTAAGTATTTTTGGATTTTGCATTTTACGTATACTGATACAGACCACTTTTTTTTTTTTCCAAAGGAGGCCAGAGCACAATGAGTTAATTTGCGAAGTAAATTTTTTAGTAGGGTTTAAAATCGGTAAATAATAATTAATTCTGCTGAAAACAAGAGAATTTAGTAAGAGAACTTTATCATATAAAGATAAGTAAATGCTTTTTAGAGAATCTATTATTTTTTTTGTTGATATAATCAGTTTGTCTTGTAACATTTTTCTCATTTTGTTTGGTGAAAGGTACAGTGGTATACCTAAAAAAGGTTGAGGTTTTGATGAGAAACATGCAGGGACATTTTCTCCTGAATGAAGTTTCCAAACTGCAGATTTCTCTAGATTAAAATTTAATTTGTATTCCGATGAAAACTTTTTAAGGATTTTTTCAAGTTCTGGTAGGTGTTTAGCTGATGGCAGCATTACAACAATATCATCCATATATGCAAGATGTTTAATTTCTTTGTTTAGAAAAAGAACAAAAACTCCTGGAAGTTTTGTTTCCATTTCTATGAGAAGGGGGTTAATATAAGCAATGAATAAAAGTGCACTCAAGGGTGAGCCCTGAGGAATAGAAATTGATGGTTTAAAGCCAGGTGCAATTCTACCATTGAGTGTAATGAAAATTTCTCTATTAAATAGAAGATTCTCTATCATAGTAAGATAGTCGGAGGGAATTCCATATTGTTGTAGTGTTTTCATTAATATTTCAATTCTTACTGAATCAAATGCTGCTATAATATCTAGTTGTACAGCTATTGGCTTTGATTTTCTCTTAATTCTAATGTATTCTGTTAAAATTTTAAAAAGGCAAATTGCATGCATTGTGGATGAACCTTTCTTTGCATATTGAGTAGAAGAAATATTATCTAAAATGTTTTGTTGAATCTTGTCTTTAATCAGCCCTTCTATGATTTTAATAAGAAGAGGAGTCATAGAGATAGGCCTTATATTTGATGTAATAGAAGGAAGACCTTTCTTTTTTTAAAAAGGCACCAATGAAATAGGGTAGAGGCCAGGTATGTCTTGACAACTTGAGGCTATGACGTCAATGACACCTTTTATAATTGGAACAGTAAAGTGAGCCAAATGTGATAGTACAAATTCAAAGTATATCATTTTACTTCCATAACGTTCACTAGTGATTTTAATACACATTTCATTGCTCATTCAAATCTTTTATTCAGTCCAATTAAATTTGAATGTATCTCTTTTTTTCTGAACTCTCAGATCTTCAACTGCACTTTCTGCATTGCACACAATAAAGTGCTTTCATTCTGTTCTAAAAGTTTCACTAGTCTGCTTTTTTCTCTGTCTCTCATTAGAAGTTCTGCTGTCATTTTAACACCTCTGCTAATTTGCATATTGTTAGACAATTATTGCTATGCAAATTATAATATCTAGATTACTAGCAGTTTGTTTAATTCTACTTTTTTGCATATTATTTTTAGAGTAACACAACACTGTATTGACCAGGTTTACATACACGCACATCTTTATTTACCACACAAACCAGTCAGTAGATAGCAATACCACCCCTTCACTCTAGAAATAAGTCTCTTTTCACAGAAAATAATCCTGTAGCTTTTTTGATATATGTTTCTTTCTAGCAAGTCCTAATAAAGTTCGGTTTTTCTCTTTCCTTCTCCGTTGTACTCTCTTCTTGTTCTAATTGACTTTCATCATTTAATTTTATAGATGCTTCTTGATTTGCATGATTATTTTTGCATCTGGTAGCTGCACCCATTATTTTTATTTTATCTAGAACTAATATAGACATGTATAACTTTATACACTGCTTCTATAAAATTCTGCCAAGTTTTCTTCATATCAGGACTTGGTATGAAGTGCAGGTAAACTTTAATTGTTGTCCTCTCTGTTTGTTGGCAGGCTTACATCTTCTTATAGTTTCCTCTGTGTCACTGTTCATATCCAGCCATCAAATGTATGAATACACTTATTCTTTTATATGTACAATCCCAGGATGTTCTTGGTGTAGTAGCTATAAGACACATTTCTTCCTTCAGATGGGATCAATATTCGGTCTGACATTAAAATGCATTCATTACACATTGATAAACTTTACTGAGCTTTTCAAAATGTTGGTAGCATGTAGCTTGATCATTTTTAGGCCATCCATGTTTAATCCAATTTCTTATTTGATTATAATCTTTATGGATACAACTTGGCTATTAATTACAGTGGACTTCATAGTATCTATAAAATTTACTTCAGTAACATTTGATTTGGGAGTCTTATCTGGAGTTCTGGAGAGTGCATTAGCATGTTTCTATCTGTTTTTCCAGGCTAAATAATAATTCATAGTCATACAAAGCTAGTATATTTGCCCATCTCAGCATAAATTGACTGGCATGGTCCAGAGATTTCTTATATTTCCAAGTATATTCAATAGTGGCCTAGGCTCAGTGTAGATTTTGAATGACTATGCATATATATATATATATATATTGGTGAAATTTTTTCATGGTGAATGCAAATTGCTAGAGCTTCCTTGTCCAATTGGCTATAGTTTTTCTCAGCCATGGAAAGTGTTCTAGAAATGTATATGATGGGATGTTCATTTCCATATATATATTTGTGAAATCACAGCACCAATGCCAAACTCTGAGGCATCTGTTGAAATCAACACTTCTTATTGATCACAGTAATGAACTAGTAATTTTTTCTAATATTAATAATTCTTTTACCTTCTTAAAAACCTCTTCTTGATGAGCTTCCCATTTCCATCTCTCTGATTTTTTAAAAGCTTATAAATGGGTGTAGATACATTAAATTTGTCATCCAAAAAACTTTCAAAAAAATTTATCAAGCCTAAAAACTCTTGCAAATATTTTTGGCTTCAAAGCATTTTTTACTGCAGTAACCTTCTATGGGTTAGGATACTTTCCATTCTCTGTTGTTATATGTCTGAGAAATTTTATTTGTTTTACCATCAAAATACACTTTGGAGTAATTAGTCTAGTGCCAAACAGCTAATTTCTCATAGACTTATATACTCATTTATTTAACTGCAATTCATTATCAGCAACCATTAGGATATTATCCCTCTACTCCTCTTAAAAGGTTTTCAACTTTTTATTGGAAAATATTCACTGCTATAGTTATTTCACATGGCATTTTGTGAATTTAAGCATCCATATGTGTATTCATCATAAGCAACTTAGCTGTTCTATTCATGATAGAGATTTGATAAAACACTGTCTCTGCAGGAAAGCTAACCCTTCTCTCATGCTTGGTATGGAATAGGCTCCTTTGTTAATGTTTTTGTTAGCCATTATCCAATAATTGCCATATATTAGGTGTTGCCCAGGTGGATACCTCCATTGGCATAATGATGCCTCTATTTTATCAAATCCTTTACTAAATCTTCTACTTTGGTCTTAAGAGAAAATGGGATTTTTTTCAGTCTAGAAACAACTTGCTGTGTATTTTCTATTAGCTCTATATCAATTGGTTTTGTCTTTAATTCTGCAGAGTTAGAATTAAAGAGATGAGGGAATTTACTTTTTATTTCAGCTTTTATTTTTACTTTTTTAAAATTATATTTATTTGAATACCCACAGGGTTAAATCAACTCTGACCTAATATCATACTAACATTTTTCATAATCATGTATAATGATAAATTTTTATTACGGGTTACACTTTTATGAGTACTAATACCATTCCTTTAATATTAATCACATTTCGATCACCACCAGTCACCACTAACTTTGTTTTTTTTTCATTTGTACGTTGATATTGGCTCTTTTGCAACTAGCCATTTACTCTTTAAGAAACATTAATCATACCCACACCCTGCTACCCATTTCCATTTTTATCATTTTACCAAAAAAG
Source organism: Epiperipatus broadwayi (assembly GCA_028023455.1). NCBI lineage: Eukaryota > Metazoa > Onychophora > Udeonychophora > Euonychophora > Peripatidae > Epiperipatus > Epiperipatus broadwayi. Next base: position 14,278,584 of record JAQFVV010006210.1, read on the forward strand.
ACTTTTCTATCATTTTTGGCATATCGTCACTTTTCTTTATTAGCCTCACATTTATTACATTCTTTGCCATTCCTCTCAACAACTTACTATTTAACATTAAAACTTCTTTTGACATTTGTCATATACTATTGTACAGCTTTGACAAAAGATCTGTTAAGCCACTGTTAAAACATGTTTTGAATTTGCACATTTTGTTAAATAGTCTGTTTACCACAGCAATAACTGATACTAGTAGTCTGTGCTTGTTCCTTTGCCACATTTACCTGTGTATTTAAGATGGCTATCTCTCTCTCATTTTTAAATGTTTGCATATGGATTAGGATGGTTCTAATTGCAATCCCATGTTCAATGGCAACACTATATGTTAGAGTAGATTCTAGTAGAAGCATCTATCTAAGCTTCATATCTGTCCTGACACATAATAACTGGTACAGTAGCATTTCCTTTATTTAATCTCTAAAGTCAGGTTCATTCATTAAAGTTGGCAGTGCTAAATCATACCCGCTTATGCTTTCAGTTTGTGACTGCACTTTAGTATGAAAATGTAGTATATATTTCAATGATATTAGCTTAAAATAAGCATTTAATTTTATCAGCAATTCCACATTTGGGATTTCTTCCAGTGGCTGCAGATCATGTAAATGGTTTGCCAGTTACAGAACATTCTATCTGACATCCATAGTAGAGTGGTAACTTTCAGCTTGTCTTCAGTAATACCAATTATTATCATATATTTTTCCAAATGTTTAATATATATCTCTCACTGTCCCAAATTGCTCACACTAAGTGGTGTTATCACACTGTTCTGCATTGTTATAATTATATTCATCCTTGTTAATACTTAATATATCCAGCTTTTGGTAAGTGCACCAAATAACATTTACTGTTCTACCTCTTTAGATTGGAAATCTATATGAATACCCAAAATCTTTACACAGGTATTGCAGACTGTGCCACTTAATGTGTATGGGGCCACACTAAAATCTAAGCAGTCATACATTTAATTGTCATGCTTTAAATTAAACACACCAAAAGATTTATTAACTTAACAACAAGTTTATTCACTCAGAATAATGTATAAGTTAGTGATAGATTACTAGGTTCAGTTGGTGACTAGCTGATTAAACTCCACAACTAATAATATCAGTCACTAAACAATTCATATATATATATATATATATATCCACATATATTATATATATATATATTATATATATATATATCACGTTAACCCTTATGGTTAAACAATTCATATATAGAGTTAGACTCTATTTCCACACTTTTAAAGATCCTTCTTTTAATATGTACTTGCTTTATTCAAAGTTTTTACTTCCATAACCTTCTACATTAGTTGTCATTAGCGATTTTCGTCTGTTTTTTCTCTCTTCCATTAGAAAGAAGTTCGGTAGTCATTTTAACAACTCTGCTAAGTTGCATATTGTTAGACAATTATTGCTATGCAAATTAGAATATATGGTTGCAGTTTGCTTAATTCTACTTTTCTGCATGTCATTATTTCTAGAGTGACACAACACTGCCTGTATTGACCAGCTTTGCACACATACAGATCTTCATTTGATATATATCACTCAGTGCAAAGCATTGAATAAACTTGTAACATTCAATATAGTTTTAAGCCTTGAAAGTTAATCTAATGATACTTTAACTAAAGTTTCTTGTATATAGCTTAATATCATTAAACAACGCAAATACGAACAAACTTTTAGTTAAATTTACTATACTATTTACATTGAAGATTTAAAGTCATATGTATTTAAACAGAATTGTGTTACTATGTTTATTGGGATTTCAATTGTTTTTCTGTGTTTCTATTGTCATGTAAGATTGTTTTTTTCATGTGTCAAAGCATCAGCCGGGAAGCGAACCCGCGGACAACTGCTTGTAAGGCGGCTGCGCTGACCACTCGACCACCAACGCTTGTAAGGTTTATTGACATAAACATGTATCCAACAAGATATTAGTTGAATACCGTTTGAAATATCGGGAAAAAATTCTATAGAGAGCATATATATATAAAATAACAGTAGTATTACTACATATTTGTGTGATGTCTAATTAATTAAATATTTATATTTACGTATTACATATATATATACACATATTGTTTTTAATAAAAGTTAAATAATATATTGCTTTACTAAATAAATAATTAAATGATTTCATTGCTTGGGAGTTCATTAGAAGTTTGAGTTCCGGAATCAGGCAGGACACTGGTTTAATTAAATAAAGATAGTTTGAGTTCCGGAATCAGGCAGGACACTGGTTTAATTAAATAAAGATATAACACAAAAATCTTCAGTTCCTGAATGGAGCTGATTTATTTAATTTAGGCAGGTGATTCACGTAAATTAAAAAAAAAAAATCATCAACTTTTCTTAGCTAGAGGTTAAAATAACTTTCAAGTGGATTGACCAAATATATATGTCAAATCTGTTGACCGGGAAGTGAACTCGGGCCAGCTGCTTGAAAGGCAACTATGCTAACCACTGGACCACCAACGCTTAAGTAGCCAATTACATATACACACCTGTAAAATATGACTCATATAAGTTTTACTTTTGGTTGGGAGATGCATTATATAATTAAAGTTTTGTGCAAACCGTTATTTTTAGACAATTTATTAGTAATAACGGATTAAATCAAGATTTAAACATTTACTCTCGATGCTGTTATTCACGCATACATGTAAAACTAAACACATATATATCTAACACGCTCGTATGACAATACATCTACTTTTCGGGAATTAAATCAACAAATCATTCCGGACATACCCATTCATATGATCCGCAGTTTTTTAAAATATTATATACTTACAATGTATTATCCAGATTAATATCGCTATAATTACTCCTTTGTTAGATAAATATTGATTCATAGCTGATAAGTTATTTTCAAATAAAAACCTTAGATTCTTCATGTAAAAGAATGTCTTCATCTTCTGGCATTTCAAAACTTAAAATTTAATATTTCTTCTTACAATTATTATTAGCTTTTCAAATTTTTTAATTTTGTTTTCAAATTTTAATATATATAACAGCTCTTTCACATATTTAGGCTGATAAAAAAAAAATTTACAGATTATCTAGCCTAGATTATTTAGCGTTGATTACTTTTAACCAATCATATTTATTATAAATATATAAGTTCTATAAAGGTGCTGATATAAAAATATTTATTCAATTTACTAATACATATATAATTGTATATGTTGTTCAATGTGTCTAAAATACATTGATATGAATCACAAATTAACTCTTATAAAACGAATTTGAAAATATGTATATAAATTGAAAATATTTTTTTTTTGCTCGTTTTCAGTTGGAAAAAATGTGTATGTGAAAAGATATATATGGCTTTGTTCACACACGCGTATGTTTTTTCCCCGAAGGCATAACGAAAGCAATCGTTAATACGTAATAATATGTTAGACTATTTCCACCATCTTCCATTAAATGATTAGAAATTTTAAAGTTTATTTAAACTTTTCTAAATCCAGAATAGTTCAGTTGGTTAAAGCGTTGCCTTAAAATTAGATTTTTAAGAATCTAAAGGTGTAAAGTCGACTCGCATTGCCACTGGTCAGCATAACAACACTTAAAGAAGAGAAGAGAATAATACGCTCAAAATGTTATGAAATTTACTAATCTGTGTCGTCTACTGACTTGTGATATCTACTAACTTGTGCATTATTATTAACAGTTGTTTGTACTTGGAAAAGTTTAAATAAAGTTTAAATTTTTCTACCTATTTCAACGTATTATCACATCTAAAATACCACCATCATGACCCTTCAGGCAAACCAAATCTTTAAGTACTTGCATTTTTAAGAGACTAAGTTATAAGTTATAAAACCACTGAGCATAGCTTTATAGTTCACTAAAGATATATCCATTGATTTCTAAGGCTTGCTGGGTGGCGCTACTGTATGGAGAGTTTGCTGTACGTAAGATTAGTTGGTTTAAATTTGCTACTAAAGTTTTTTAAAATTTTAATTTAAGAACAGTTAGTTATTTTGAGGTAAAGATAATATTTTAGAAGCCTAAGGTACACATGGTTATTGATCGATCGTTTTTGAAAATAAAAGTTTTTATCTTTCTGTGCAAAAGGGTTTGAAGAGTAGGAGAGAAAGTATAAAGTTAAATATAGAATAGGTGGCTTGGAAAATAAGTAATATGGATTGCATTTGTATTTTACAATGCATATATAATCGTCAGAAAGGAATTAGATGTGCTGTGGTAGAGTGTAATATATGTGATGAGGTTTTCCACTTGAAATGCTTAAATAAGACTACAAAGGATGCAACAGGTTTAGGGTTATGTAGACTGTGTGAATGTGATAAAAGAGGTGAAAAAGTGGTTTCAAAGTGTAGATAGCATAAAGAGAAAGTCAGGAGAAATTGAGCAAAACATAGTTGAGGAAGGCAGAAAGTCAGGAGAAATGGAACAAAACGTAGTTGAGGAAGGCAGGATATAGTGTGTTTGTAGTGGAGTGACAAGAGATATGGATGGAACAATAGGTAGTGCATTGGTGATGGTTGTCCAAAGATTAAGTAAGATAGAGGAAGAGGTAAAGGATATAGAAGCAAAAGTAAAATAGTTAGAGATTAAGTGTGAGCATATAAAGGAATTATTGAGTAGGAATAATAAGGAAGAAGTAGATAAGGAAGTCCAGAAGGTGGTAGCAAAGGTTGTGAATGAAGCAGCAAAAGTAGACTATGAGACAGTATTGATAGGGGATTCATTAATAAGAGAATGTGGAGATATAATTGCAAGGGAAAATAGAAACAGATATGTGAGAGTATGTTTGTCAGGAGCTAGAATTCGGGATGTTACAGATAAAATAAAAAAGCAAGGGAATAGAGATGTATATGCTATTGCAGGGACTAATAATTTATCAGAGTCATCAGAAAGAGGAATGGGTGAGTACACAGAATTGATTAGGAATTTGAGTATGGTTAAAGGAAGAGTAGGAATAGTTGGATTATTATCAAGATTTGATAAAAGGTATATGTTAGATAGGGCATGTTCTATTAATGAGAGATTGGAAGAATTGTGTGAGAGAAATGATGTTATGTTTGTGGATGTGTCGGATTTTTTTATTGGGAAGAGGGGGTTATATAGTAAAGATGGGTTGCACTTAGGAAGACAAGGAAATGAAGTTTTAGGGATTCTGATTTATAAAAAATGTAGTTCAAGAAACTTGTAAAGGGTGGTGGGATTTTAAATTGTAGTGTTATTAAAAAGAAGAAGAATGGATGGGATGTAAGGAATAAACAAAGGGCAATTCATTTAGATATAAATGTAGATGTGGAGAGGGAATGGGTCTGTAAAATTAATGGTAAGCAAGTTATTTATAAATATAATGGAGAAGAAAGAATCAAAACAATTTATAAAAGAGTAGTTAGGAAAGAAAAAATTGTTAAAATTGGGTAGGAGACCAGAAAAGTGGCAGAAATTAAGCAAAGCAATTGAAAATGAAGAGCTTGAGGTATTAGCAGTAGTGGAAACACATCTAAGAGAAGAAGAAGAACCTGTTTTGGAAGATTTGGTATGGCAGGGTATAAATAGAAAAGAGAAAGAAAAAAAATGGTGGTATAGGTGTTATATCAAAAAAAAATTTACATACTGTCAAATGCCAAGAACATTTATGGTTTGAAATAAGGTTGGGAAGACAAAAATGGATGGTGGCTATAGTTTATACAGCTACTGGAGATAGTCAAACTATAATGGAGTGGAACAATAGCATATATGAGTGCCGTGGTGAAGATATACAAAGTTTTAAAGAAAAAGGTAAAAGAATAATGGTTATAGGATATATGAATTGGCATATTGAAGAAATTGATGATGTAGATAATAAGAATGGACAGCTTTTAAAGAAATTTTGTTAGACAGTAAATTTGAGCATTGAAAAATTATCAAATATTTATGAGGGACAATACACATGGTCTAGAAATAATATATCCCACACAATAGATTATGTATTGGTAGAAAAAGAGGGAATGAATAAAGTACGGAAAATTAAGGTGTTTGTCCACAAAGAGAGAGTATGTAATAGTGATCATAATTTCTTTGTAATTGAAATGGTTAGTAATGTGATGGAAAATAGAAATAAAAGTAGAAACAATAGTGAAAGATGTGGATGGAGAGTAAATGATAAGAATAAGTTAGAAGAGTATAAAACACAAGTTGAAGAAACCATGGAAGAGTTGATTGGAAATGAGTATGAGGACTGGTGTGATAAAATAGAAAAAATGGCAAATAGGGTTTTAGGTGAGAATATTCAGAAGAATAAAAGTAATAGAAAAATGAGAGTTAGTAAAAGTGTAAAAGAGAGGAAAAAAGCATGCAGAGAATATAAGTGTGCTATTAAAAACATCTTTAAATGAAAAAGATATTAATGCTAAATGGGAAAAGTACTTAGAAAAGAAGAAGTTAGCCAAAATAGATAATTATAGAGAGAATGAAACTAAATAGTAAATTATTGGATGATATTAATAAGAGTGGAACAGATGGGAGTAAAAAATTTTGGAATTACATTAAACAGAGAAATTTAGGGGAGAAAGAGATAGTATTACTGAATGAGGAGGGAATAGAGAGTAGCTCTAGAAAAGAATTAGAGAGAATATTGAATAGTTATGTAATGGATATGGAAAAGATGTTAGATGTGAAAGACAGAGGGATAGAAAATATAAAAGCATATAGTAATGTGAATATTAGGTTTACAGAAAATGAACTGAATGAGGCAGGTAAGAAATTGAGAAGTGGTAAGGCAAGAGGGTTAGATGGATGGGCAGCAGAGATGGTAATGAATTTAGGGTGTAGGACAAAAGTAAAGTTACTATCATGTTTTAATAAGATGGCACAGAAGATAGTTTTTCCAGGTAATTGGAATAATATGAGAGTAATATTATTATTTAAAGGAAAAGGTGAGGATCACAGAAAGTTAAATAATTATAGACCGATAGCGGTAACATCAGTTTTATATAAAAAAAAAATTTATATATGGTGGCTGGAAGAGTTGCAAAATGGATGGAAGAAAATAAGGTAGTGGGGGAAATGCAAGGAGGTTTTAGGTCAAATAGGCATGTAGGAAATAGTTTATTTGTAATTACACAACTTATAGATATGAGTAGGAATTCAGGTAGACAGTTATATATGAGTTTTATAGATATAGAGAAGGCATATGATAGAGTGAATAGAAATAGATTATGGATAAGTTTAGCAAATCTGGGAATGGATGAAGCTTTAGTGGGTGTTATTAAGAAATTATATGAAAAATAATTACTATACATATCAATTAGGTGATATAGAATCAGTTAAAGTTAAAAATATGGTGGGACTGAGGCAAGGATGCCCTATATTACCCATTTTGTTTGTGTTGTATTTGAGTGAAATGGAGAGAGCAATAGAAAGACTAGGAAGAGGGATAGAGATACTATTAATAGGTGGCAAGAGAGTATATACATTGTCAGGTCTTGTTTTGCAAATGATGTCTTTTTGTGTGCAGAAAAAAGAGAAGATATGGAATTTATGCTGAGGACATGCGCAAGAGTGGATAAAGATATGGGATTAAATTTAGCAAAGAAAAATCAAATATAATGATGGTGAATACTGGGGAAAGTGAAAACAAAGATTTCTTATTGGGGATATAAAGTTAGGTGTGGTGAATAGTTATTTGGGAATCATCTTGAATAATATGAAAAATTGCTTGAATTAATGGGAGAAAAAATTGATAAATGAAACAAAGAAAATAAAGAGATTGATAAAGAAATTAACAGTGTTTTCATATAATAAATATGATGTATCTAGAATTGTATGGAAGGAAGTGGCAGTAGCAGGGTTAACATATGGCAATGATGTGTTATGTGTTAGTAAAGGGTATTAGATTACTTAGAAAAAGTACAAAAAGAAGTAGGAAGACATGCATTAGATGCAGAGGAGTGGACAGCAAAGGAGGCAATTCAAGGAGAAATGGGATGGTCAAGTTTTTTATATGAGGGATGTAAAAAGCAAATTGAAAATGTTCAGTAGATTGCAGTTTTTGAAAAGAATAGCCAAAATAATATTTAATTGGGTTACAAGTAAAGGGCAGGCAACAAGATGGGTGAGAAAGGTAATGCGGTATGCAGAAGATTTGGATAAAGAATTTATGTCAGTATACTTGTACAAAAGGTGGGATGATTGTGTTAGGAGGATTGTTGAGTGTTATAGTGGTAAGGAGTGGGATAGAAGAATACATGCATTAGTAAAGAATAGGGAGTTGGAGAGATGGAGAACTAGTATGGAGAGTAAAACGAGTTTAAATATATATAGAAGTAAATGAAACATTGGGTGTGAGTTAATTTATGATAATAGTAAGGAAAGTAGTTTATTGTTTAAGGTTCGAACGGGATCTTTAGCAACAAGGGAATACACACGTAAATGAAAAAATTTGGGTGATTTAGTCTGTAAGTTGTGTAAGGAAGGCATAGAAAATATTAGGCATCTGTTACTTCAATGTAAATGCTTGGAAGAAGAAGGGTACAAATAATGAAGTTATGGAAGATAAAATATGGACAAAGTGATTATGCAGAAAGTGTGTTATTGGTTTTTATGCTAGGTTTGGCAAAAGATAAGGGGGATTTAGATATGAAGGTCATGGAGTTGACAAAGATTATGTTGTTGAAATGGGATGGAGCATATTATGAAAAAACTTAGGGTGGACAATGAAAAAGGAAGGTAAAATGGCTAACAGGTTTCTTTGGGCATAGCTGCTGAGAGATTCCTGACTCCGTTTAAGGAGAAGTCACAGTGCATCATATCACATATTGTTTAAATAGAATGTAATGATAAGAGATATAGATGCAATATTTACAATCTTCTTTACATATTTCTGTGTTTTGTATATAGTGCTATATCTCAGAGGTATATGATGTTATGAAGTTTATTTACAAACTATTAGGGATTTTAAATTTCTCTCTCGATATTATAATATATAAAATTAAAAGCATGTGAAGCGCTTGAAAGAGAAGCTATAGAGAGTGCAAAAAATATTAAATGCTAAGAGCTTTTGAGGCCATTTGCCTCATATTGATAGTGATAATTTATCTGTTCTGTATTTCGCATTATCGCTATGAATATGAGGCAAATAGCCTCAAAAGTGCTTAATGAAGCTTATGTACACAAAATTTAAAGCTCACATCATCACCATTCTATATATTTACACAAACTGTTATAACAAAAACAAAACTCTCCATACAATAGTGCCACCAGGGCAAACCAGAATAATCAATTGATCTTTTAGTTAACTATAAAGCTGGAAGTCCAAAATGAAAACACAATAAAGTTTTCAATCCAAAGTCATTCACTTGTATAATCATATAAATCTGAACCCAGTTCAGCATTTATACATTTAGTGTCTTTGATTCATTAATAACCCATAGTCACCATCATCCCATTTGGCAGTATTGATATTAATACACTAAACATCACATGATTACCATTCCCTATGCTTCTACAAGCTGGTATAACAGAGGCAAAACTCTCCATACAGTAATGCCATCCAGTGCAAGACAGAGTAATCAAGTGATGCAAGAAGGTTTGTGCATAAGATCTCTATCTAGTGTCTACTCATCCAATATCTTCAGAGTAGTTTCTAACGTGGCCTTCATCAGTGTGAAGTCCTGGATTTGAGAGAACTTGACCTAGATCTTAGGATCTAATGCAATCCTCTGACAGCCAACTTTTAAACTTTTTTAGTTAACTATAAAGCTATGCGTCCCAAATGAAAACATGGTAATCCAAGCTCATTTGCTTATTGGGTGGAACTACTGTATGGAGAGTTTTTCCTCTAGTAAAATTTAAGGATATAAAAATATTAGGTCTATTATAGCAAGAAAATGTTATTTGAAGTGATATGAGAAAATAAAAAAATGTAAGTTTAACTTCTTTTCATTGTACATTATCATCATTATTTTCAATCATTATTAATCTAGTGCATGGTGATAGCGTCTCACCAACTTTAATTAAGTTTCTTTAAATCATAGCTCTTTTTCTCCATATCACTATAGAAAAGTTCCTTATTCATTCAACGCATGGAAAATCTCTTTTTGGGTCTTTTATAATCTCTTGGAATCTAGCTAAAGACTTTAACTGCTCATCTATTGTCATCTATTTTAGCAATATATCCAAACCAATGTTGTTCAGTCATTTAACTCTTTACAATGATGTCAATCATGCCTGTTTATTTTTACGCCTATGTACTTTGCATTAGATTCCTTTTTGTCATATTATTCCGTATATCTCTTTATATGTTTTCATACCGTATCAATTTGTTTTATTAATCACAGTGGTGTTTAATCTATATTCACTTTGATGATGCAGCACCCCCAGAAAAAATTAATTATTAAATTTGTGCTTGTAAATATCAATAATATAACAATTCATCGATATTTTACATAATATTATGTAAATATAGCTAATTAAACCACTTTATAAAAGAATTATTTTAACTGAGGCTTGATATTCTACTCAAAAGTTACTACTAATTATGGCAATGCTAGAAATGTCATATTTGGTGAATTTCAGCATGTTCAGGCAAGATATGTTTGCTTTTATCAGTGCTGTAACTAGCGCCATTGAAGCTGCTCAACGTGAAAGCCTTATTAGTTATTTGAGCATGATGTGTTTATTTATTCTGGTTTCTCTTCAGAGCAGAATGAATTTATATTTCTTTCATTTAGGATCAGCAATAAAATATTGTGTTTTTTAATTGTAATAAACATTTATAAGTTAATATGTAAATATTTATTACAGAAAGATATAACAAAATAATAAAAGAAATATTATTTTAAATATTTATTACCATGGGTGTTAACATTGAACATATAAATATATATTGTAATGCACACATGTCACCATCTATAGTTCCCTCTATAGTTTATGAGTAACTAAATAAAGAAAATAATTAATGGTCTAATATTTAATAAATGTTTATTCATTTATATCAGTGCAGAGTGAATGGATATTTTATTTATTAAATTTAAAAATGAAATATTTTTATTAAGCTATGATTAGAAGAAAGAGAATCACATATTCATGAGCTAGTACTGTTTTAAAAAGAAAAGGATCACATTTTGTGTTATGATAGCTACAGAAACAAGTTCAACAAGAAGAATACACATATTTTCTTTTGCTTAAAAATTTGTGTTTTACCTTACTCAACTGTTACAAATAGATTCTGGACTTATAGCAAAGAAATATGCATGGTGAGTAGAAAAACACTTAGCGAAGTGAGAACATCAACTTCCTTTCAACAAACACTATGATAACTGTCATGAAACTATAAAATTATCAATTTTACTATGAATTGTAATATCAATAAAAGGAATTGTTCAATATTATTTAAGGATAAAAATGTTCATGGAGCCCTACATTTGTGTTTGTTATTACCATTGTGTCAAGAAAGATATTGCGGGATAATGGAATCTAAGTGGAATATATATATACTATAATGTTTTCCGTATTTCTTAGGCCTCTACACACTAATATAAACTGCGCACGAGTTGATCAAGCTGTGTCAAAAAGAAGAAAGTTGTATTTCAATCTCTATTAAAAACATAGCTATATTTCCTGATCAACTCAGCCTTGTAATTGTTGAGAATTATGCTATCGACGACATCAGCTTTTAATTTATTTGAAAGGTGCCAGAGTTTTGCAAGGACCCACTGAACCATCACATAGCATCTCGAAAATTAAAAAGAAAAGATATTTTTAAACTAATCGGTATTACATCATACCGTAACGAGAATTATTTTTTTAAGATTATTATTCCTGGGCTTATTCAAACATATTGGCAAAGGTAAATTACATTTTAAAATCTTATTAAACTAATAATAAATTTAATAATAATAAATAATAATTATTATTAATAACGGACAAATGAAAATTGATATTAGAAATATATTTTTTTTTATTATAACAGATTAAAAATCTGTTTAAGTTAAAATGAGAATTCCTAATCAAGTAAATTAGAGAGAACACATATTAATTCAAATATGACACAATCAATAAAATAAAATAATTAATTAAAAAGTTCAGGTATAAACAAAAGTCTCTTGTACAGAAAAAATGAAAGTCTCTATCGGGATTATTTTAAGACTTGTTTGCAAACGCTTAATTTTTTCACAATCAGGAATAAGTAGTCTTACCGGTAAGTTTTAGTGAATTCACGATAGTTGTAGATAACTATGCATAGTTTTTCGGGGTTGAATTGAGCTCACGGCCTTTGATTATTAGTTAATCTTGGTGCTGGTTCCATAGACTAGTCGCATAAGCTTCTCTGGTGTCCATCGGTAATGATGTCAGCTAAAGCTCTGGTCTACTCTTGTATGAATAACTTTTTCATCGTGGAGTGGTCTGGATTCTTTAATCCAAAACCAACCAAAAGAATATCAGCTAAATCAAGACATTCTTCCAACCGAATGCCTCCTTTTTATACCCGAGGTCCAGTTTTCAGACTTCTGCGCATGCTATTATCATGGCATTTTTTGGTTCATAATCTTGTAGATTCTTTATAAAATTTACGTTATAAAGTTCTTATCAAGTTTTTCGGCCATCTTTAATTAGCCAAAATATTTTTACTTTCTCTTATCTTTTTTATTTTACTTTTGGAATTTTTTTGTTCTCTCCAATTCTACTTTTATTTCTACTTACATAAAAAAAAAAAAAACGAAAGAATAATTTAACTTTCATTGTACGTTATTTTTTTTAAAAAAAAATTAGTCCAAAAAAAATCTAAATTCACTTTGGTACTTGTGTATAATTCAACCGATGACGTATTACCCTGAAGGCATATCAGTCTAATCTTGCAATTTTTAAGATAACGTCTCCAAGTGATTTGCGGACACATGTAATCACTAAAATGTGCCCGCAGATCACGTGAACACGGTACATTAAAAAATGCAACATTAGACTGATATGCCTTCAGGGTAATATGTCATCGGTTGATCATGTGGTAAAAAACAAAAAAACATGGCGAATAGACAGAAAAATCAAAAAATTTCCCAAACCTCTCTACGAATTTTAAATCTCGTGGGTGAAAAAAAAAAAAAATTGACTCTCTGATGGATTAATCACGCCAGTCACTTGGTTACCATGACAACGTTGTCATGCAAAAAACGTCGATGTCTACCGGAAGGGAAATCGGTAAGTCAAAAACGTTATCGGTTGAATTATTCACAAGTACCTTTACTTTTATTTTTTTAGCTTTTACCAAATGCCAATATATTTGCAACGTATATAATTAAATGTTACAATACATTGAAACAATCAGATTGTTTCACATATATAATTTGAAGTTCCTCCTCTTCCCCCACCCCAAATTTTGAAACTGTCAAGATAAACTAAGAAAATAAAGCTGACACAGTTTCAAAAAAATAAAAATTATAATGAAGAAATAAAAAGATGACAGCAATTTAAAAATTGATATTTTAAAATATTAAAAGTACTGTTAAAATGCAATATTTTGCAAAAGTTTAAAGTTTACAGATTGTCAAAAAGGCTATAATTAATGTTTAATAAAAAATAAAGATTGCCGTGGGCTTAAAAATCAATAGCTGTTTTTCCAAAAACATTAGAAAAGAGTTATTAGAATCTGTTCCTGCCAAAAGCATAAAGAGATAAATAAGGGAGTAGAGATTGCTTAAGAAATTTTTGTAGCAGACATACCATCAGAATACATCAAGGCTGTTATTAGAAAAATCCATATTTTATGAATACTAGCCCAACAATACTGGGAGAACAGTGAACAATAAAAAGAAGGAACTTATAAGTAATAAAAGATTAAATGAAAAAACAAGTGGTTAAAATATTATATCTTCAAATGTCTGAATAATTGAAAATAGCTTTCTCTCTCTCTCTCTCAGTTCAGCTATGAAGTAAAATAAATCAAGGCCTGTGAACTGCCCATTGGCTTGTCAAGCTCTCAGAACCTCTCATTGATTGGAAAAGTGATAGAATGAATTGCCACTGGTACCAGCAGATATAGGTTCAGGTAGGAAAATTGTACAGCTTTTATAACCTATTATAATAAGTAAAAATATATCACAAATTGTATTTCTTAAGTTAAAATATGATATAATGAAATGTTACTTTTAAATTAATTGATTGTAACTAATACAAAAGGGAACTATATTTAAAAATGAAGTGCAGTGGAGTAATAGATGAAATAAAAATATTTTGTAAGATATGTTTATTAAGATAATCTATGATTTAATAAAATGTCATTTTCTGGAATGATTGATTATTAAAATGCTTTTAAATAATAAGAAAACAAAATGATTTATTCTGAATAACGGTCATGATTTCAGAAAAAACCTTGATAGAATGAATTGCCTCTGGAACCACACATACTTAAATTGAGGAAGTGTTTATATACGTGAATTAAGGAATAATAATATAATGTCTTTCAAATAATGACCTCAAATGGTATTGATGTGGTGAATGGGTGGTTCAAACCCACATTGGATATAATAATATAATGTTCTTTCAAATAATGACTTCAAAATGTAGTGATATGGTGAATAAGTGGTTCAAACCCACACTCAATATGATAAGTAACAATAAATCTCTTCCCAATAATGACTTCAAATTGTATTGATATGATAAATAAGTGGTTCAAACCGATTCCTGGATTAAAACACATAATCCTCCATACATGGATAAAGTAAATACTTCAAGATACTTGGATAGAATAAACACTTCAAGATAGCTAAGCAAATTAATGACTGCTATACACATGAATATGTATCTATGCACATGAGGGAGCTTCGAACCTAGAAGGACAATTCCCACTCAGGAACAATCAGAAAACATCCATGATGTGCACACAGATAGGAAGACAGCCCATATAGAGACTGTCAGCAAGCTTTTCATTCCTCTTCTTTAAGAACTTTAATTCACATTGTTGTTAAATAAAATTGTTGTTTCAAAATAAATAATATCATTTGTCAATTTCATTTACATCACTCATCCATTTATGCACTGGTTCACAAGAATCTCATGCCTCCTGAGCTATGTTCAGCATAACCAGATGATGGTAAGTAAGGTTGTAGTGAGATGGAACTCTAGGGGTGCCATTTGGGAAACCAAACATATAAATTTCTAGATACTTCCAGTCTCTATGGCACTACATCCTCTGATGAGCAGGAAATATTGTTGTAGGGGGGAATAACATCTGCATTGGGGAATGCCAATCGATAATTCCTGCCTGCTACATGCTCATCAGGAAATAGTACAACTGATATAAAGAGGTTGGATGACCTTGTCCGCTTACACTATATATATATGGTAACAGATGTTAAGAGAAAATTTTATTTTAAATTATCTACTTGAAATAAATTTCACTTATTAATAATGGTTAAAAGTATAATAGTTACTTAATGATAAAATATTTACCAAAGTCTTTCTTCTTTATTAATAGTCTTAATTATAATCCAGTTTTATCATATCATTTGATATGGGCTTAAATAATAAATTCAAGTAACTAAGATTTAAATCAATTACTAAAGTATTTTTTTTAAATGAATCTAAATTTAAAACAAATAATATTCTATAATTTACTTAAATTCTAAAATAATTATTATTAAAAAGCATTACATGATACAAAAAATATAGACATATTAAATATTTATATAGGTTAGATTCGATGTTAACTATTTATTTACAAATATTTCAATTGATGAAGTTTTGAATATCATTTCTCAATGATGCAATTTGCCTGATTATATTTTTGCTTTGACTAAACATTCTTTCAAACACATATTTCATATAATCAGGATGACATTATAAACAAACTTTTGGTACTCCTATGGATTCTCCTGTTTCAGGAGTAGTAACTGATTTGTTTATGGAACATATAGAAATTCATGCAGTAGAATCGGCATTTTTGAAATCTTTTGTTTGGCTGATATGTATAAATGACACATTTGTTAACTGGCTACATGTTAAAAATAAATTGGAAGAATTTTTATCACATTTAAATAATATCCATCCTAATATTACATTTACAATGGAAATAAAATAATTTTTTTATCATTCTCAGTTTTCAGAAAAGCTAAACATACTGACAGATATCTCCAATTTTCATCTCATCATCATCCAGCTCAGATTTTTTCTATGGTCAAAACACTATTTACCAGAGCAATTAATCTTTCAGATAAATCATATTTAAAAGAAAAAATATATCATATAAATAATGTATTGACAGTAAATCGTTATAATAAACAAATTATACATCATGCCTTTGCTAAAAATAAAAAATAAAAAACAAAAAGAAGAATCAACTATTAGGGTTTGTATGCCTTATATAAAATGAACCACAGACAATTTCAGATGTATCCTAAAATGCTATGACATAAAGGCAGCATATGCTCCTTATCAAAAAATTAGTAATTTTCGAACCAAGCCTAAAGATTCAATCCCTCTTGAAGCTCAAGGAGTTTATGAAATTTTATGTGGTGTTTGTGAGTCTTATTATGTAAGTATGAGCAATAGCCACATCAGTGCTAGAAGGGATGAACATGCTAATGCAGTGAAACAACATCCATCATCACCAGCACTCTCGATCCATGCTATAGATTCTGGTCACAATATTGATTTTTCAAAGACCATTGTCCTATTCAGATGTGACAAACTACATCAATATAAGATCAGAGAAGCTATTTCCTCCTATTTAGAAAAATTTTTTTTTAAATTTTTTAAAAAACAAATTTCCCTGAGTTTTTATTTATTATTTTTCAATTTTTTCAATTTTATACAGCTATTTTTAGTTGTGGAGTTTTCAGTGCCTCTACAACTATTTTTATTAACACTGTTTACAGTCCCTCTACAATTATAGTTTTCATTTCCCAGTTGAGGGCTTGTGTTATCAAGTCAAAACATTGGAATTTTTGAATTAAAATCTTACATGGATAAACTCACAAAATATGTTATATATATATATAAGATAATATTAAAATTTTATTATATTTATTTTCTTTTATTGTGTGAGCAAAAAATTGTAATTAAGCAATATTTTAATACTTCTGATAAGTTTAAGTAATAATTGCAAATAATTATTTGGTCTAATTTTATTATTTTAACTTATTAAATCTTTAATTAATAACTTTCACTTGATTTTTTTTTTTTTACTTGTTTGTAAGATTGGAAATTATCATGTGAACTTCATCAGTTATATAATTTTTGGTAATTATTTCCATACTGTAATTCCCATATTTTAATTAAGAGGACACTGATGATTCAGTGGGAGTATTTAATTAATTTTGACACTTGTCAACAATGGGAAGGAGGTATAAAAAGTCAATTCATTGTTGTTGGTTGGCTTTCGTTCTCTGTTCATCTGACCACCAATGCTAACTGCATCTTTAATAGTGTTAAATTTTTATAACCTATTATATTTTTTTTATTAAAACAGTGTAAAATTATTAATTTCATATCTCTATAGTCCGCATTGAATGGCTAGGCAAGTATTAAGGGGTCCTATTTTTATTGTCTTTAATTCAATTAGAAACTTTCTATTTTATAATTAAATGATTTCAGGAAATTTTAATTTAAGAACGGTACAACTTCAGCAATTTTATTTTAAAGTGAATTATTTAACAAACCAGGTGAAAATAGTTATATTTAAAATTATAACAGATTATTTACTTTTTTATCTTTTATTATTAATCATCATATATAGGAGAAGGAAAAGTTAAAAACTCCAAATGCTTTAGGTATATTGCCTTAGTAAACATTACTTAAATGATGAGAATAGAGGAACTCTAAAATATTGCTGAATAAGTATAATTTACCTCAATTATTTTATATTAATTGTATGACTGCTAAAAATTATAATTTTTAGTTAAGTTTAGGAATATGAAATGTATTAAAAAAATAAGTTGCTTCAAATAACCAGGATAATTTTCAATTTATGTTTTGCTTCTCTTCATTTGGGGAGAAAACTTAATAAATGCTTTCAACAAAAATGTTAAGCTAAGAAGTTGTGTAAGAAGCTAAAATTTAAAATATGAATGAATAGTTTGCTAAATTAATAAATAGTGGACATTTAATTATGCCATATTAATTTGCAGATTAGTAAAATTATTGCTATTTATGAAGAAAATTATTTAAATTAATAATTTTGCTTAAATTATGGAAAAACTTACAGCATGTGCTTTAAAAAATATATAACATTCTCCAGAAGAGGAAATAAATATGAATTCTTTTGAAATAAAATATAATACTTGATAAAAGTTACTTCAGTAATATTTTTATAATTATCTGAGATATAAAAATCAATAATTAATTAACATATGCATTCTAAAAAAACACCCAAAGAAAAAAATTTGAAAACTTAGTTTATCTCCAATGCAACTGCAGTTATCTTGTTGTCAGTAGAAATAAAACTTCAATGCAACTGCAGTTATCTTGTTGTCAGTAGAAATAAAACTTCAATTATTGTATATTTTCTTTTATTTAACTTCAAAGTGTTATAATTGCCATAAATTTTATTAAATCAATTGCATTTTTTGTTACTGCGGATGCTTCATTTATGGGTAATTGGCTGAAGAGCGACTTTATGCTCTTGATGGTAGCTCATTATAGAAGAAGTTCTGCCAAAGAACTAAGGTTTTTTTAAAATATATATTATTGGTAAAATTATTTTTTATTTTTATAACATTTATATGTAAAGGTATTTATCTTTATTATGTACTATTTTTAAGAGTGTATGACAAAATGTGTAGGTATTCCTACAATTTTTGGGTGAAATCGATCCTTCTAGTATGATGTGATACAGGTAAACTTTGTGTTTTATCTTTTATGCAATTTGAGATATTTATCTTATATGAGAAGTATTTTATAATATTTTAATATATGTTTTATGTGTAAAACAGCTGTCTTAAATTTATCAGAAATACATATTTTACAATTATCATGCTTTAATAGCTTACTTTTAATAGAATATTTTAATGGAATTTTGTTTCGCTCTTAACTATTTGACAAGCAATTTTCTTTATTCTTATTAAGTCCACTTTATTTTAAAATAAGTATTATGCTATTCATTGTATGTGCATGTATTTCTTATTTAAAGCTAAATTTTATTATACTATTTTAGATATATTTTACAGTCATTTAACTGATATATATTTCTTTTACTCATTGCTTTCAGCCATTTCTTAATATATGAATTTTAATGTAAGTTTGAAGTTATTATTATTAGTGATATTTTGCTATCTTGCCACTGTTTAGTGTTGAAATATGCATATTATCTGCATACTTTATTAGATATTATGGATTGTGGGATGGATATTCTATCCCCATTGTACTTTGTATTTTTCCATGAGAGAATTTGTGATATATTGTCATAGTATATTTATTGTGTAGCTGATGCAGCTAAATCCCAAGACAGGATTATTTTTGATGCATTTTTCCATTTTTTTAGAAGGTGAGACTGCATCAATGCCTACATTTTTGCCTGAGAGATAGGCTTGGAAGTCACCATCCCAATGTTAGAAAATTTTGCTTTAAAGAGCTCAGTTAGTATTTTGTCACTTATGTGAATTAAATATATATTTTTCCATCATTGAAGGTGTAGGTTTTGTGTCTTATTAAAAGTTATGGCAATGATAGATTAGTTTTGAGCTGTTAGTTCCTCAGGGTGCACTTTGTCATTTGTAGTACCTTAGTTGAGTAAGTCAATGTCTGTACTGTGCTACTGAACCTTGCTAGTAGTCCTCAAGCAAACCAACAGAGCAGAATTAATTTAAAATTGTGTATTTTTAAATGCTTAATTATAATGGGAATGCACACACGCAATGTTTATTTTCATCAATGCCCGTGAGATACTCATTGCTGGACCAGTAATTGATTTATAGTTAAAGATTTTATTATTTTTTATGTAAACATCAATTAAATAATTTATTCATGGGTATGACTTCTGATGAATGATCCATATCTCTTTTTTTAGTTTATTTCAATAGTATAGATAATAATTTAATTGATTCACCATAGTAATAAAGTTATTGCTATTATGTGAGAGTAGTAGTTTAAACCCAGTCTATTGTGTTTAGATAGACATTATTTATCTTTATTATACTTCATATAATGGTAAAGATAGCTTAAGTATAATTTGAATAGGGGATATTTTGTAGAAAATCTATTAATTTAAAATTAAAGCTATTATTTTATTGTTAAATTTATCATTAAATGTTTGTTTAATGTAGCAACTAAATAAAAATGGCTTAGAAATATATCAGTTATATATTACAGCTAATCTGTTTAACTTGATATTTTTATTTGAAAATATGTGAAAATAATGTACTATTTAAGGAGTAGTTGTAACTTAAATAATTATCTTTTTTTTATGAGGCAATAGTTGTAATAAATGCATTTTAGGATTCAGTAACAGCATTCTATGCTGGCCTGTAACCTTTGAATAATCTTGTACATACTTTATCTTACATTTGTTTAATACCTTGTTAATTATTTAATTGTCATTGTTGGTGTATTTTCTATATGTGAAATGTTTTCTTGGGTCCTGAATTCTTCAGATACCAGAAATCGTAATATATCACATAAACCATTCTCTTACAAATTTCAAAACTTTACTGTTATGATAAATATTTCTTAAGAGTTTTAATTAAATTATTGAGATTACAATTTTAAGAACAAACATTTATTTAATTTTGCAATGAGCTTTTATTTCAACCCATTGTTCAGACTGCACATTATTCCATTTATTGTGTTGATAAAATTATGAATTAATTTTTGTTATTTTTTTTGTGTTGTCAAGGATGGTAGAGGGACATAAAACGTACCCTTTTCTTTCTATTATTCTGAATAATATATTGGGTAAAAAGGCTATAATTATTCCAAATTTGTAGATAATTATTTGATGTTAATATTAGCCATATTAAACGCTTATTTAAATAATTATTATTGTGATTGTTAAATGTTAGGATACATTAGCTTTTAAGAGAAATGAATGTCTCTTATGGCCACACAGATGCCAGTCATTTGTTTGACAACACAACATTATAGAACAATTTCCAAGATGGATAAAAGAACCCTGAGATCATTGTTTATTATTTTGTAAATTATCAATTTAGTATTTCTATTATAAATGTGGTGGTGGCATAATAATCTTAGTATTTAATTTTCTAATGTACCATAAGAATGGTACTTTCCATTTTTCTTTCACTCTACAAGAGTAGACTTTGTATCAGATCACATTGGGAAATCATTATATGCTTTGTGAGATATCAAAGAAGTCATAAGACCCTAGGAGAAGATATTGCTTTTAAAAGTGCAAATGGTGATAGCTCAGAGAATGTGTTTCGATGGAGGGAGAAGTCTATTTCATATTAAAATTGTTAATTGGGGAATGATTGAAGTTTTTTTCTCTTCCCGAATTAGTTATTTAATTTGTGATAGTAATTTTATTATTGTTTTAAAATTTTCTTCCTTTATTTTAAATGAGCAGGACCCACATTTCATCGTTCCATTGATTTACTCATTCATTTCAAGAATCTCTCACAATACTTACAATGCTAGGGAAAATAATCATTATTAACTCCTTGGTTAGAAAAGCACTTCAACTTTAAGGACTATTTATTCTTTTTAGATAATTTTTTTTGATTAGAATATATATTCCTAATTGTCATTACATGAAAAAATTGAAATAAAAAGTAAAAATCGACCAACCATGATTAGTATGGAAAAAAAGAATGGTTGTATGGTTGTGAATTTAAAAATGCTCTGCTTTGTTTCCTTGCTTATGGCGGCAATACCGTAAGAAGGCACTCATACTTAAAAAAATTTCACAGGCTGCCATTGATTACTCATATATATATATAAAGATTTTCGTAGTATTATAAATATAGCATTGAAATATAATAAGCAGTTTTCTCAGTAATAATCTAAATAAAATTATAAGTAAGATATATATATAGATATAAAATAAATGAAATCTATCAATCACTCTTAAAATTATTAACATTCATTGTTTGAAGCTTAATGACTCCATCTCCAATTCAAATTTTTTAATTATTCAAACGGGACATTCACTTATTTATTTTCTGTTTATCTATTATTATTCATGTGTGTTTATCTGCCTTCTTCTATATATCTGAATCTTTGTCTCTTTTTTTCTATCTATCTATTTACTTATACTTGTGCCCTTTTATTAGTATCCCTATCCTAAAATAAAATTGAGAATAAAATTTTGTGTCATATAATTTTAAATTTTATTAAATCAAAAAGATAGGTACTTATTAAGCTGGTAAAAGTAATTGTCATTTTAGTTATCAGAGGGTTTAAACTTGGATTTAGTTAATTTAAAAGTTATAAAGAATATGATGTGTAAAATAATTAACAAAAATATATATCAGAGATAGATAACAATCTATAAAGTCATTATATAGCTACAAATGGGTAAACAGTTGATATTACTTAAGAATATAGTGAAGTTCAAACTTTAACTTGTAAACAAATATACGTTTATATAGATAGATAATTTTATCTGTGCGCATTTTATTTTATTAGTAAAATCGATTACTGTTGTTTCTAGCTAAATTTTAAATGGTGTTTAAGAGTAAATAAATAATATTCATTTTACAAAAATACTGATCTAAACCAATCCAATTTCTAAAAAAAAAAAATATTATCTTTCTGCTTTCATAAAAATCTTTATAAATCATGCTTTCATTTTGTAATTTACCCACATTATCTTTATTTAAAAATGGTTCAAAAAAACGAAAAGTTCATTTAAAAAACAAACCAAACATTCAAAGCTAAAATAAATGTTTGAAAACAGAAAGGGGGGAGAAGTAATGAATTTATCCAATAAAAATAGGCAGACGAACTTTCATTAAAACGGGAGGGATAATTGAATTGAAGTCATGACAGATGGTGGAACAAAAAGTTTAGTTTTTGATTTTTATTTTGAAAAAATTTCATTAAAATCTCTTTAAATAATGTCGTTTTTCAATTACAGAATATAATAAACTGAACGATGGATAATTTAAAGAATAATATTAAGTTTTCATCAAAATGAACAGCTAAGCTAATCATCTCTACTACAGACAAAATTCGACAATTGCTAATAATCTAGAATCTCTTGAAATCATTATACAAAAAAAAGGTATAAATAAAATGTAGGACCAAAGAAGTTTTATATCTGCTCATGGATTGTCCTCACTGAAAGGAAACATTATAAAGACTGAATTTAGGCTGGAGTTAACAGATAAACTATCGATCATTCCCGTGTCAGAGTAATCCAAATAAATGTATATGCTTAAATTATCAACTAAGGCAAAGGTAGCTAAATCTACTTTGGATAAAGCTAAGTTTTTTTTTTTTTTTAAAAATAAATACCTTGAACTAAAGTGATTAATAATACGCTAATGCGTTGAAGGTGAAACTATTCCATATAACAATTTATTTAGGCTTAGCACTTTCAGAGTTTTGTTACTCCATAATCATAGCTTTGTAGAAAAAAATAAACATAGAAGCTATATATGCATATAAAAAAGGAAAAAGCAATAAATGGTGGAGCAAGTTTGAATAAAACCTTATGTAAAGAAATGAATAAAAATTAACAATTTTAATATTCTAGAGTTTAAAAGGAAATTACACTGCATGAGAGATATATATTTGTCCAATGAAGATCGTGTTTATATGTGTATAAAACAATAGCCATCTCTCAACTCTCAACATAGAGGGAATATCTCATTTAAGAATGAAATAAATACATAAAATGATTATTATAAAGAAAACACCCTGGAAAATATTTAACCAAAATAAATCTACATATCAGATAGATAATGGACTGAGAAGGGAGAAATATATAGAGAAGATACTATTAGATACTAAAAAAAAAGAAGTTGTAAATGTTTTCCTTAATCATGATAGTAGCGATCAGAATTGAATGACAAGCAATCAAATGTACTATATTACTACTCATGCAGGAAGCCGTTAAATGGAGGGAAAAAGGCAAGTTGGAGATACTCTCCGATTATCAGACAAAAGAACAAACAGCTGATACCTGGAAAGTAATCCCATGTCTGACAAATTTCATAGTTATGGTCATATTTAGAGAATGACCATCCTGCATGTGTAAACGATTAATATGCTAGTAAAATGTAAAAGTTTTTTTTTATTGTTGTTTTATTTTGTGAGAACTTATATTTTAGAAAAACAAAAAAGGAAAAAAAAACTCCTAATATTTGTGTGTGTTAAGTTTATGTGTTAAATATAGTTCATTCTTACAATAAGAGGGGATTTAGATTAATAGACAATGGAGTTAATAAGTGACTTAATTCGATTATCTATATTAGTAATTATTTTAAAATTTCATGTTTATTAAATAGTCATATAGATATAAATGCATAAATATAATTAATGTCATACATCGGTAATGGAAATATAATAAAGTAGTTGATGGTATATATGTAATGAAGAGGGGATGGGTGTATGTTCAAAGATACCAAATTGAAAAGAAAAAAAACAAACGATGATATTTTGAAAATTGATCTCTCCTTTTTTTATTGCAAACCACAATTTAATATAGCGATAGGTTATATAAGTGGTTTTAAGTAGTAATTTGCATAATTAGATAATTTTAGGAAATATATTAATATGCATAAGTCAGTCATAGAAAGGGGATAATTAAGTGAGTAGATAAAGCAAAAATCACTATCTGATTTATGATATATCAAAGGGCAGTCTATTTACATTGTAGATGAAAATTATTCTAAGAAAAAATGGGGATTCAAATTTGATAGTATATCCATAGGGTTCTCCTTGGTTTGTAATTTTGCAAATTGAACTGATTTATAATTTTAGTAGTTAATAATAACATTGCAGGAAGAAAATAGATAAATCAAGATCAAGAGATAAATATCATGGGGCCTGTGGGGTAAGCAATGGTTAATCTCACCATGTTGTAATAAAAGTTTTGTAGAGAACAAGAATATATGGATTAATGATTTTTTATTTTATCTTGATGATTTGAAACCAAAATTATAAGGGATTGATGATAAAAACAAAAAGGAAGGGATAAGAAATCTGTATCTACAGTAAATATTTGATCTGGGTGATATAGAAAAATTTATATGTATTTAAATGGAAAATATCACGACAGCATGGGATCATCTGAAAGTATATATATTTTATTTAATTTTATTGTAAATATCTGAAATATAAATTAAGATTAATTGTTCATAATGTTATTATATTATGTGAGTATTTAACCTTAATACTCCTGTTGTTTAAATTACTTATTAATCAAAATGTTTAGTAATACTTTTGTAAATGTGATTAAAGTTGTTTTTGAAAATTAATTTCAGTATCGAGTATTGCATTTCTTTTGTGGGGATCATCTTTACTACATCACATGAACCGGAAAATATAGTATGAGATTGAAATAATAAATTAAGCCAGTTAGAATAATATAATAGTTAACTAAGCACACATTTCTTAAAGAAGATTTTACTTACCATAAGGTGCCTTGATCACATAAGTCGTGGATAATAGTGTGAATTATTGAAGTATAATTGTTTATAATGTATTAAGTGATGAATTATTTAGTGAAAATATCAATGAGAATTACGGATTAGATAACAATATTATTTTAATAGCAAATATTAAGGAGCATAAATATAAATAATAGTATAAGTTTGATTATAAATTTAGGTTATAAGTCTTTTACTAATTAGTGCGCTACCCATGGACTCAGTAAAATCCCTCTTGATATTCTATGGGTAGTACGAAGAATGAATAAAAATCAATGATTATCCTGAGATCTCCTTATTATAGAATTATTCTTATGATTATTTTCAATCATAATTATCTGAAATAATAAGAATAAAATTTTATATACAATCAAATGATAGATTAAGCTGTGATATGTTGGACTATTTCCATCATTTATGAGTGAATGTTGAATGTAAAGAAAATTTTAAACTTTATTTAAACTTTCCAAATACAAACAACTTGTTAGTAATAACACACAAATAGACAATACAGGTTAGTAATTACACAAAGTTTCGAGTAGTAGTATTCTCCACTCTTCTTCAGGTGTTGCTGGCCTATATGCACAGTGACAATATTCGCTTAGAAGTTGAACTCACGCCTTCAGATTCTTGAATATATGTTGAACTCACACCTTTAGATTCTTGAATATCGACTTTTAAGACAAACGCTCTACCACCTGAGCTAATCGGTCAAAGGAAACATATAGTAGAAATTTGATATATTTATATATGAGGGTTGGTTCAAATCCTCCAGAGTCCTTCAATTTTTTTTTTAAGTCTAATTTTTTATTTTTTCCTAAGCAAGATTAATTAGAGGCTTCCATACATTGTGTATTTGTTTAATGTTAAGGGGATGTGATCGGTTTATAGGAAGATGAGTCTCACATTTGTTATAATCAATTACACCTTATTTAGAACTGTTTAATCGTGTTAAAATGAATCTAAATAAATAACCATATTAACTAAATTTAATTATGATAATTGAAGAAATTTAGTTGGAAAAATGGTAAGTCTAGTAAATAGTACCTAGCCAGAGTCCAAATATGGCTGAATGTAGGGACTCTGCACATCTGCTTAGGGTCGTACCGCCTATTGACAGGCTACAATATATATATATATATATATGCAGTAATCTCCAGTCTCCCTGTATTCTTGGTTTTAATCTTCAGTGATTTCCGCCCCTTTCCCACAGAATGTACTTTAAACACAATAATATCACATTCGGACAACATTTTGTTTTTTAATAATTATTCTGAAATATTCTTTTTATTTTGAAGCCCTTTTATTCTAATAACATTTTGGGGCATGTCCTGCAGCAATGTGGATGATAATTTGTGAGTGCGGCACGATAGTTAAGCAACTACATTTTACCGTGTATCTAAACAATACATTTATTGGAGCAGAGGGATATTATAGAACTGTTTTTGGTTAAAATCAAAAGAAATATCTTTTTTATTGTAATTTGTTAAATAATGTTTATTTACTATTTTGCAAAATGTCGTGTGTGTGTGTCTATGCACAGATATGACACCCTCAGTGAAAAAATTATTGTAATATTAATATCATTTATATTCTCTATTACTTTTTACAATGGTTTTTACAATCCACTATTAACTGCTTCGATTGCCCCAGCAATAGTGGGTTGCAAAAAGCATTGTAAAAAGTAATAAAAAATATAAATGATATTAATTTTATATGGATTTGGCAATGCGATAAGAAAGATAACGTGAAAAGTTATTGAAGAATTAAAAATAAAATTATAGATTTTTGATTATATTTTCGTAAGAAAAAAAAATTAATATTAATTTCTTGTACTGTAATTTATTTTGTGACGCTAATTTCGGATGATATTTATATATATATGAATTTGAAAGATGGTATTTAGTATTATGATTGCTATTGACAAAAGTGGATATTTTGTTTTCATTATCTGTAATTGCTTTATATTTCTGAATAACCATTATTAGGAATAGGTATAGTCTTGGTACCAACTCTGAAATTTGATACATTGGTTTATTTAAAGACAAAAATAAAGATATATGGCAGTATGCTGTCAACTCATTTGAACGTAGTTGAAGGAACAATCGAAAGTGATAATAAAATCAAAAAACAAACTATATAATATTGGAAAATAATCTACTGCTTCTAGTAAAGTCAGGCTAGAAGCTTGATAAAATTGATTTTCTTAGACCGTGTATCGAACACCAAGAAAAGTTCCTAATCCATTTGGAGTCTCAGAAAATATTCCAAGATCAAAATAATTCGTAAAGTATTTTTAATTTAAAATATTCAATCAAGCTTTTTACATATAAATATCAAATGCAGAATTTTCTTAAGACTATTGATAGTGTTGGCCAATATCTCAAAGTTTTATTTTCAACAATATATTATGTTTATACAAAAAAAAAAAACTCAAGTAATAAAATAAAATAAACACTATTTGTTTAGAAAGTTTTTCCATTTCTCTATCATCCAAAAAGGAAGAGAAAGTAAATGAATAATTTTTAATTTTAAATTAGAATTTTTTAATTTTCTTTTAATTTTTCTATCAATATTCTGATTTAAATATATAATTCTGTTTAACATATTGCAAATGTTTGCTTGAAGATTTGTGATGATTGTATTTTAGTAGTAATTATATGTCGGACCCTTTTCATCATTTAATATTGATTATTAAACGTCTTTAGAAAAATTCAAATTTTATATAAATTTTTCAATACACAATAATGTTTCGAATAGAATTATTCCCCTCTCTTTGAGTAATAATATTCCCATCTCTCCTCTCTCTATTCAGCAGTGTCTGTACTCGCACGGGGATCGAATCAGAACCTTAGCTATTTTGATAAAGGCAACAGCCTGTAAAAAATTTAAATTCTTATCTATGAGGATCTTCCTCATTTCTCCACTAACAAAAAAGCTTGTCATAAATAAATATATGAAATTTCTACTGCTAGTCGTATTTGAAAGAGTAGGCTAATTCATGAATCTAAATGTCCAGGTTCGATTCAATGCTAGTACTGTCTCTTAGTAAGGTCAGCAACACCTGAAGAAGAGAGAATAATATAATCACTTAAAATACTGTGTTGTATACTAATTTATGTGCTGTTATTAACAATTTAATATGAATAAGCTCTGAATTTTTCTAACGACAATTAATATATATAATAACTTTGATATTATATTTTTACTTATTTTATTTTAAGGATTATAAAAGCTATTAGGATATTGCATGTAAAGAAAATGCATATTCTTCAATTTGCTAATGTGATATTAGGAAAGTCCACTATTACAAAATCACATTTTGGTGCTGAGATTGAATATGTGAAACAAATGAACAATATAAGTTTAGTCACAATTGCAAAAAATCAAGTAAATAAAATAAGACTAGTATATTCTACATATGGACGAGTTTGTGTTTCACAGACTGGTTTGTATATTCAATGCAAAACTCATTTCTAATGCATTATTATTATTATTTTGTCTTTTTGTTTTAGAGTTGGAATGGCCATTTTGGAAATGGCTACATCTACATGTGAAAAAGATAAATGGTTTCCAATACACATATTTCATGCTGAACCAGCACTTATCAATTGGTCCAGATCATGATCTCCCATACATATATATAATCATTGCTCGGTTTACATTAGGAGAGAAAACATGGGTATTACTATAATGTTGGCATCATCAAGGGCTTTGAGCATTCCATCATCAGATTTTCAGTGATATGGGTGGCTGAAGAGTTGGGAAGTGGAGAAGATTGAAGCCTGTCCATTAAAGTGTGTAGATTTGCTATCCTAATGTAAACCGAACACTAATTATATATGTGTGTAGGAGATGATGACCTGGACCAACTGATGAGCGCTGGTTCAGCATGAAATACATATATTAGAGATCATTTGTCTTTTTTATATGTATGTGGTCATGTGTATTGGTTATATGGATAGGGTGAATGATTATAGGGAGCTTGAAAGTCTGGGTTCAAATCTTTAATTAAATATCTTATAGGTAAAGACATTTGTTTATTCATGCATACAGTAAATTAGATTTAGATAAAGTTTGACATATAAAAATAAAATTTAATTTTATAGTTGCTTTAAAAAAATATTATTCAACTAAAAAACACATGTATGTATTTATGTAATATTATACATGAGATTTAATGGGTGAGTTGGGCCTTTTTTGAAGACAATCAACTAAATTAAAAAAATTTAATATTTAATGTAATCACAGAGAATATCAATTCTAAAAATATGGAGATAAACCATTAGAGTTATGTTTGTATGCAATTGCAATAAACACAGATTGTCATAAGTACAGTTAAATATTTATTCAACTTATATTATATATATACAATAATGTGTGATACAAACTGCCTGATAACATTGGTTAGGTATTACAACTAATTACCATGCAACTATTAAAAAAAGGAACTTAAGGTGCCAATTCAGTTTTACCTAATACTTTCAGCTATACTGTAACAGCTTGAACTTATGGAAGGTTTATACTCTAGCAGCCTCCAGCTCAATATAATCTTTCCTTTTTGGTTTAGCAATATTGGGGACATGCATATTGCCTTTCAGCTCTGACATATATTTATTGATATCTGAGTCTACCTCTAAATGTACTGCTAATTTATAAACAAATCCACTACTATAATGAGAGTAATTGGATTCACTAAGCTTGTTTACAATTTACCTGTTTCTGCCATTGGCTATATTTTACATCTGCATATATCCATTGGTCTGTAGTAACAAATACTGAATATGATCAATACAAGATTGATTTTAGACAAGTCAATTAGTTGAAAATAAGTTAATTTATAACATTCTGTCCTTCTGGATAAAATTAGACCCAGAGAATGTAGTCACTGAGTTGCAAGGGTGAATTCATTATTATCAGATTTAGTTATTTCATCAGTAGGTAAGATATTTTTGTCAGCAGGTCTGGTGTCTTCATTTATAGGTTGTGTCTTTGAACCATGTAAACTCTTGATTGCTGGCTGATGAATGACATCAAAAATATTAGATGGTTTATATGCCTATGGTGTTGCTGTTTATCTGCTGTTTGAATGATTGCCCATAATCCTTTTAATTTGATCACAAGTGCTGAAATTCATTTGGTGATTCCATTATACATGTGATGTTGAACTTGGATGCCTATCTGTCCTTTAGTATTTTTGTTTTCGTGTTTATACTGACTAGAGCTAAGGATTGACCAGTTTGTCATAGAATTCAAATTCAGTTTATTATCAATCATCTCTTTTCTATTTGTAGTTGATTCACTTTCATCACTGTAGAGCCCAAGTGATCAAAACAGTCACAGCTTAATAAATTGTTGTTCTTACCAACTGACACAATAAGAGTCAAATGAATTGTTTCATTAGACACAGTAACACTTTAACTATTGTTTAATCCAAGAGTGGTATTTTATTGCCTTGATAATCTGTGTGTTTTTTGACACAATGGATATTTACAAACCCAGTATCCAGTTCCATTGTTATTTGTATATCATTAATAATAATTCTGTGTTTGGAATTCTATTCAATGCTTAGCACATTATTTACACATGCATTGATTTTATGTTGTCCATCTGGCTTTTTGGAATGGCCTCTTTCATTTTTTATGAGTGATTTCTTTTTAAAAAAATAGCAGCTAAATCTGCACACTGTATCATTATGTGAACATTTGCTGTGTGTGTGTTTTCATTTATCACATCTGTAATAAACCCTCATAATATTTTCATTAGCAAATCTTTTGTGCTTATTCTGATCAAAAAAGTTTTGGAAAGTTCAGTTTTCCTGTCCACAGCTTTAATGCTGGAACTACTTTTATTTAATGGAGTGGTGTGAATCTCCATAGATTTAGCCAGAGTTGCTTTAAAGTCTGCAGAGTCAAAGGTAGTATTTAAATCAATTAACAATTTGATCTTGAGCCTGTAATCACACTTTAATAATGTGATAATCTTTTAACACTTAATACATCCTCAAACTCATTATTAAATGCAAGCTTCTTGAGGTTAGAAGCAAAATCTTTCACTTTCGCCCCCCTCCCTTTATGTACAGAGATTGAAGCTATTTCTTTGCATTATCATGAGACATTTTTGACAGTAAAATTCAGACAGTAGCAACAGTACTTTGTCAAAATCAAGCTCATCCAGAAGCAATGGTATCACTTGTGGCCGTAAAATTTCATATGCCTGCCACCACAGATTATTAATAATATTACTAATTTTAATTCAAGCTTTTTAATTAGATTATCTTGCAAATAGAAAGCACTTGATTTATGTAAGTTGTTCAATTCTCCCAATAGCCTGGATCAAGATCTTCTAGTGAGCAATTTTAGCCATTTTGATTTTTTTTTGCCAAGAGAGAGAAAACAATTTTCTTTGACACTTCACAGAAAGTGATTAACTATTCACATTAGATTTTTATTAATGTGCTGCTAAATGTTAACTGCCAATTCTTTGTAATTAATGAAAAAAGTCTAAACAATTTGTGGTAAGAAGATCATGTTGTAACTGCACCAAATCTGTTGTATTTATATGCAAATATAAGGAAATCAAATTCATATAAGTACAGTTAAATATTTGCAAGAAAATCAAGTCATATATCATATGACATAATTTCATAAGCTTGTATTACAAATGTTATATAAAATAGCTCTTAACCAGTCTGAGGATAGGGATATCCTGAAAAGCTCATTAAGAGCTATTGGCAAGCTCATTCCATAACAGTTAAATATTTATTCAATTTATATACAACATGTACTTACATATACATACAATAATGTTTGATATACTATTCACCTTATACTTATGTCTAGGTATAGCATCTAGTTGCCAAGCTTACCTCTCCATGTTTGTCTAACACTTCCAAATGTACTGTGACAACTTGCTCATGTGTACATACAGTGGCTTTTCCAGCTGTACTGTGACTGCTTGCCTTGTATTGAGCTATATTCTAGAAAAATTTAGCATGAATTTGCCTCAATGCTTTAACAATATTATGGACAACAAGTGTATGGACATTTAGCTCTGACAGTTATTTGTTGTTCTCTGACATTATCTCCTTATTGTAACAGTCAAAACACGTGTATCTCGTTAACATATTGCAGAATTCGACCACCACACAGAACAGCAGCACCATCGAGTAGCGAAGCCACCGTTAATACTGAGTTCGAACATCGTTTATCGGTTCCACAATACAATCTACGGAATAACGCCTCTGATGCAACATAAGTAAACACTTCTTTAGGCACGGTGGTCAGGGAGATGCACGAGATTCATGGGTTTTGTTTCAGAGTTGGCCAATAATCAAACGAATATTAATTAATATATATAATCGAGGAAATGTCTATAATGGGCATCGAATAAATGAAAACTTAACTACAGATGTATATTTAGAATTATTTATTTACGTATTTAATAAAAGAAAACACTATTAATGTTATTAATCATATTTTAAATTCACAGTCTCAACAGCTAATTGGTAATATTATATATATAAAAATACATTTATTGACAAGGAGCATTTATTTATATGAAGGCGTAATCTAGCTACCTAGGGTTCTCGAGTGAGTATTTCTAATGCGTGCTGTAAGGAATTTATACTTTGCACTGCAAGAGTCATCAGTAACGGCGGACATACATTTATTTAATAAAATATTTATTTTACGACAAAGGGCAAACATTTATTTGAGAGTATATGATGAAGATAATGCCGAGGCGGAGTGATAGAGAGAATAATAAACTAAATAAAAGAACACGTGGTACGCTTTAGAAGGGCGATGTAAAATGGCAGCGCTGAAACTGCAATGCCGTGAATAAGTTATAAGGGTTTCGGGTTGGTCTCTGCCGCGACCTGAAGAGGTAAGGTGTCACATGAGCATAACCCGGGACAAGCGGTCCGTGTCGCAATTTGCCAGCTGGCTGCATGACGGTCGTCAAGCCCTACGGGAACATTATCATGTCTGCTTGTGTAGGACGACTGGGGTTAATTCAACCCTAGAGAATCCGGAGTATTCACGGCGTGGAATGAGCCATCGGGGCTTCAAAACGTAACACATGTATAATATCTAAAAGATTGTGGTAATATTTAACTAAATTTCAAACTCGGCCCAACATTATCACCGTTGACTGAAAGAAAATTGGTGACTCTCAAAGAAATGAAATTTACATAATTATTCATTAACATTTAATAATAAAAAAATATCTAAAAAGGGAATTATTACAGCGAGTATGCCAGCTATTACGGAGGAGTAGACCCTGCATTACAATAACTGATTCTTTGAATGCGTGTCGATTTATATGAAATTTAAGTTATTTATAAAAGCAAATATTAATGATAATTCGACACGCATTCACTGTTCAAGCGATTATGGATTTAGCTTTAAAACTAAGATAATTATGAGAAGGTAATATTTCAATGATAATTATAAATGAAATGTAGATTTAAGAAATACACACCTAAGAAGTGATAGAGGGAGGGTAAGCTAGATTATGCGAGAAATTTACAGATTACATGACTTCTCAAATTTTAGTTTCTCAAAATTACAATTTTAACATTTAGAAGTTATACAAATAATAGGAGATGAGCTATAGCTTATTCTTACTAGAGTACTCTATAATTTGGAATACACACACAGGTACCTGTTTTATAAGATGTTTTCGTCCATGAGTTTAATAGCAGATTGTTCGTAATTAGAAGTTTTCTTTCTTGTCCTGGGCATGTTGTTTTATTGATTTTTAACAGCAGCGGCTTTCTTGTTTATTTCAGGCAGCAGATCATTTTGGTGTTTTTACGATGGGCAAGGTGAAGCTCGGCATATAGTGGGCCATCTCCCGGTGGAGAATAATTTCGGTGCTTACTCAGTCATACCTTGCAGTATTAATGCTTTGCCTGTCTTTGACGCGACCTCTCGTAAGCAGTTGACGTCACTCTAACTCAGCCGATTCTTATGCTAAAAAATTCGTTCGATACGTTTTAAAGAGATTTTTAAAAGTTCTGTACGATGGTGACCTCTTCCGATTTATTTTACAAGTAAAAAATAAAAAAAAACGCATTTAAACCTAAACAAAGAAAGAACATTATTTGTGATTGGTTCTTAGCAAGCTCTCAGCCGAAAAAGACATTCTGATTGGCTGGAAAGAACAAAGAAACCGCCTGATCAAAGAAAATAAAGAAAAACGCTGAGATTTTCATTTCGAATCCAATTTTAAGTATTATAAAATTATATTTATGGAAACTAAAAATGATTCTCAGACAGAATAATAAAAAAACAAAATTATTTTCGAAAAATATTGAAGATTTTAGTACAAATATTGAAGATGTAGTAAAAAGAAATATTTACTTTTCTATAACGTAAAAGTCGATCTTTTTGTTTATATTATAGCTTTTATGTTGCCGATATTGAATATTTTAGAATAAATAAATAGCAATTTATTTTTGAAAGAACTTTCGTTCTCTTCACAACTTGAAAAAATTAATAATATACTTTTTATAAACGTATCTGAGTTGAATTTAATATTATAGGCGAATATGTTTTAACAATAGGCTTTGTCTTCAGTTTGTGAGTTGGCCAATTACAAGCTTTGATTTTTACCTCATACAACCAATGATTTAATTAGCGGTTAAAAGGTTAATTTATTTAAGATATTTTAGATGCTCCACTCGAGAGCAAAGCTAAAATTCAAGTCCAAGTCTCCAGCAAGTCTAAGATGGCCTCCCTTTTCTTATCTTGATCTTTTAATTTTTCTGTTGAGATATTTTTAGGTTTTATTTATCTTGCCCTCAGGATAATCAATGCTCTGCTGGTTTTAATTAGAAAGAAATTTGCTGTGCTATTGTTTGTTTTTCTTTACATTCGTTAATTACATTCTTTTGGAATTTTGCTATAATTAATTTATTATCTATCACTGACCGATGCTTTTAAATTTTCAAAGACAAAGGGGAATAAAATTATTTTAACTTTAATTAATTAATACATCAGATTTTGTTAGAAATTTAAATTAGCAACAAATACGAACTTTATAAAATTCAAAATAACTGATTAATATTACACAAAATTTATTTAACTACAAGAAATCTAAATTATATTATTTTATCCGTATTTATTGCGTTTAATTTGAGATCGAAATGTGTGCGTGTTTATGCTGAATTCTACATATATTTATACATTTTTAATATTGTTACACACACAATTCAATACCAAAAAGTTTAAATTTGGGTGGGATAGACCGGTCAGTGAGAGACCACAGAAAAAGGTGAAACTTGAGATTCGAATACGAATCTCACTGTTTCATTATGAACCACTCAATTTATAACCAGATCCCCTTCGATAAAGAGAGCAATTCGATTCACTGAGCATTATCACCTATTGTCAAGTTTTCTGCCATTGGCTATATTTTATCTCAGCATATATTCATTGATCTGTAGTAATAAATGCCAAATCTGATCAAGATAAAAGTGAATCTGGAGAAATCTATTAGTAAATCTGAACAAGTCTATATTAGAAACAAATATTGACGAGGGGAAGTATCATGACCAAAGATCAGAGTTATTTTAGGATGTATGAAAGAGTACGAGATCCAAATCATATAGTTGGTGGAAGGAGTGGAATTAACTATGCCAAAAGCCTAGGATTTATATATAGTTTGTGACCAAAGTTAAGAACAAGCTTGGAAAGTGCATCTTTAGTGCTTATGGGGCCAGCATGTTAAAATCATGTTTTTTTACAGTTAGTATTAGTGTTCAAATAATTATTTTTTTAAAAAAAGCAGTAAATATTATATAAAATCATAAACAATTAAATCAATTTTGTGGATATTTGATAATTATGGAATTGTATTAATAAAGATCCTCTAAGAAGATTTGTTTAATAAAATTATTGTTTATTTATCAAATATTTACATATCATTATACAAAAATTAATCTAACATGTTTCTAAATCTTTTTTTACAAATAAAAATTAAAATTGAAAATTATATTAAACAATTATAAGTGTGCATACTAATGTTATAAGAAAAGATAGCAGTGTTAAAGAAGATGAAGACTGCAGTGGAGAGATGCCATCAGGAGTGGTGCTTGGGTGAGAGAGAGTAGTGAGTTTTGAAGTTGGTGAGGACATTTTTGAAGATGTTTCTGGAGATGAAGTAAGATTGGTCTGTGGACCTTGGGAAGAAAATTCAGGAGTTGGTTTTTGAGATGGTGGAGGAGTAGTTGGAGTTTGGGTAGAAATTTCTGGAGATGTTGTAGAATTGGTTTTTGGAGTTTGAGAAGAAATTTCTGGAGATGTTTTTGGAGATGTTGTAGAATTGGTTTTTGGAGTTTGGGTAGAACTTTCTGGAGATGTTTTTGGAGATGTTGTAGAATTGGTTTTTGGAGCTTGTGAAGAAATTTCTGGAGATGTTGTAGAATTGGTTTCTGGAGTT
This sequence comes from Epiperipatus broadwayi, assembly GCA_028023455.1. Classification (NCBI taxonomy): domain Eukaryota; kingdom Metazoa; phylum Onychophora; class Udeonychophora; order Euonychophora; family Peripatidae; genus Epiperipatus; species Epiperipatus broadwayi. The sequence goes on from JAQFVV010006210.1 coordinate 14,315,587, forward strand.
TGTGAAGAAGTTCTTAAAATTGTTGTAGGATTAGTTGTAGAAGACTTCAAAGTAGTTTTTGCAATTGTTGTAGATTTAATTGTAGAAGACATAGATGTTGGAACTGAAGTTGTTATTTTAGGAGTTGTAAATTTTGTAGTTTGGTTTGAAGGTATTGTATGAATTTTAGATGTGGTCGATTCCGATTTTTCTGGGGAAAAAAAGCAAAATATATTTTGATTTTTAAAATTATTATAATACTAATTATTAAAATTAGAAATTAATTATAATACTAATTATTAAAATTATAAATTATGATTTTATATTTTCAAAAAGTCTATTTACATTTAAATATACATAATTAGTAGAAATGATAATAATTAAGACATATTTAAATAAAATCAATATTGACAAATTTTGATAGTAAATTAAAAAAAAAATTAATATGCGTAGTCGTACATCAGATTAATTCCAACTTCGAGATTAAGTGTAGATCCTTGAAATTGTTTAATGTTTTTTGAAAGTTATTTATTATAACAACATTTTAATTACGACCAATTTAATATAATTTAATGTCGTAATAGCAATTGGTAAGTTTAATTATACAGTTCAATTTTCAAAATCACTTTTCGCAAAGGTTGTGAATTTTACTTCAACTGTTTCAAATGATGATGGCTAATCTAATTCTCTACAGGAAAAAACAAGGATAAATAATAAGACAAAATAAAAAGTTCAATATATTGCATTTTGGTCCATTTGCACTGATTTCTATTTTTTATTTCTTCTGCTTGCATCTTAGTAAATGATAGCTCATATTGTGTTCTAGGTACAGACACATCCTCCCAATAAAAAGCAATGTAAAAAGATACACTCTTTAAGAGTGTATTTGAGATAATTTTGATAACATAAACGGGGGTTTGTACAATAGCTTTTAGGAAATCTATATAATAATAGTATCATGATACTTCAGCAAGCTTCATATTATGATTTCATCATCAACCTTTCAAAATCTTAGGGAGTTGCACCTTCAGCATAAAATTCTGATGATTGCAGGTATATTCATGAATGCTTTGCTGGATAATTTGCTGGATAATCTACATACTGATTTGCATGAAAACATGACAGATTCTGCAGCATAGCATATATGTATGATCACATCAAATCTGTCAAATGCTTCTGTTTAATGTATCTAGCCGTGGTACAACTTTGTGTAAAACATTTAAAACAATCAGTTTGCTTTTGATGTGTAAAATCATAGAGATTTATTTAATATCAGGATTAAAGTAAGCCATCTATAGTTTTTCATGCATAATTTAAACCTGAATTTAAAAAATTGATTACTTTAGCTCTGTTGTCAGATTAGATAATGGTCATTTGACCTCAAGGATTTCCAAAATCCACATAAAAGTTTCCATAAACATGGAGAAGTTAAATTTTATAATCTTATAAATAATGCATCCTGCTATCACTAATTTCATGTCTTTAAAAATGATCTATTTAAGATCTGAATCTTTGCTCTAAATATTTTATATTTTAAATGTATTCATTTACTTAGGAATCATTTTGCTAACTTAATAAAACAAAATACTAATAAAATCAGTCTTATCTAAAGGATTTCTCTAATCAGAACATAATCAGAGCAAAAAACTTTTATATCCATCTAAATAAAATGGACCAAGGAGAATATAAATATTTTTGTTATTCTTGAAATGCTAAAGGATACCAACAATCACAGATTTTTTTTCTGATTTGGTAAATTGAACTACTGATATTGCACCACAATTACTTAAAAGCATAGATTAGGCAATTTTATGTAGAATATTTTGATGGTTATTCACACTATCAGTAGGGATTAAGTTGTATTCATTAACTATGTTTTTTTAAAAAATCATCTTAGCAGGGATGTGTATAAAATGCTTATTAATTTTGTTAAATATTAAAAATCTTAAGGATATATTCATGTTTGGGATCTATTTCAACACTGCAGATATTTTTAAAGCTAATATTAACATTACACAGGGGTAAAACTCTCTATATAGTAGCACCACTCAGTGCAAGCCACAGTAATCAATAGATGCAAGAAGCCTTGTGCGTAAAATCCCTATCTAGTGTCTACTCATCCAATATCCCAAACTCATTTCTCACTTGGGGCTTTCATTAGTGAGGAGCCTTGGATCTGAGAGCACTGCACCTAGATCTTAGGATCTAGTGCAACAATCCAACAGTCACCTTTTACCTTATTAGCTAACTATAAAACTTTGAGTCCAAAATGAAGACACAATAATGTTTTCTATTCAAGCTCATTAGCTTGTATAGTTGTATAGGTCTGAACTCAGTTCAACATCCATATTTTTGGTGTCTTTGGTTACGTGATGTTTAATACCAATCCTGTTCAATAAGATTATGGTGACTGTGGTTATTAAAGAACCAAAAACATCAAAAAGTATGAATGTTGAACTGAGTTGAACTTGAATTGTGTTTTTCATTTTGGACTCAAAGCTTTACAGTTAGTAAATAAGGTGAAAGGTGACTGTTGAAGGATTGCATTGGATCATAAGATGTAGGTGCAGTGCTTTCAGATTCAAGGCTCCTCACTGATAAAAGCCATAAGCTAGAAACTAGTCTGAAGATATTGGATGAGTAGGCCCTAGATAGAGATTTTATGCACAAACTTTCTTGCATCCATTGATTACTCTGGCTTATGGAAAGTTTTGCCTCTGTGTAAAGAGCTTGTGAATGCATAAAGAATGTTGATCATGTGATGTTTAGAGGCTTAGTATTAATAATTAGTATTAATATCTTTTCTATGATCATATTGTCTAAAGGGGTGAGAGTAATCATTCTAAAAGTCAAAATCCTTGAATCAATTCCTAATTAGATAACATATAAATATTGTTTGGTTAATTAAATAAAATCATTGAGTTTATTTTACCATTGTATGCTCAAAAGTCATGTAACCTCCTAAGCAACTGAACATATTATTCTTTTTATAATACTCCTAATTGTCATTAAAAATGATTTTTTAATAAAAAATAAAAGTTACAGGAATTATATTGTGCTTGATTAATTGTTTAGAAAGGAGTATATTTTTTTTCTTCAAAATCTTAGTTTATGATCACAGCACCTAATGATCATTTAATGTCTTAAGATGGAAACTTCGGTTCTTTTAAGAATTACAGGAAGCACATTATTTGCAGTGGGTTTTTTCACTTAAAAATCATAGGAATAAAGGTTTTGAAGTAGATGACCACTGTTTGGTGATATTATGGAAAAAACCTAAACTTATCTTAAACTTTTCTGCTAAATAATGAAGTCAATTTTTCAGGTTTAAATAAGGATATGTTTTCAAATAGTGAAAACTAAATTAATTACTTTTTTTTAAAATTACAGTTTAATCTACAAGTATCAAATTTTCTCCATTCATATCTATGACAACATTTTCTTTAGATAAATATTTTAATCATTGTTATCAGTTCGCAAATTTAACAAAAAAGTGCATCTTGGGTTTTTTTACTATTTTCAGATGTCTTTATTTAGGTGATTCAAGAGTGTGGTGAAATAAGAGGTAGAAGTATATTTTTTTGTATGTTATTTGTTTTCAAAAAGATAAGTATTTATTACGTGCTAATTTTTCCATTTTACATAAATCGGTAAATAAAGATTCAATAAACTTTACTCTTTTAAAGTTCAATAACCGAAAATGATGGAACTGAAGCATGATCCGTGGACCTTGAGTTCCAAGGTCCACCACTCTACCGCTGCGCTGAACTATGCAGGATTCCATATTCGATTTTTTTATGGCTTGATTCATGATAAATAACTCATTTCTTCACAATTTTATTGTCAGCAATAGAATTTATTTTCTGCACACCTGTATCAACAACTTGTAAGAAGACATTTCAAATTATGAACAACTTTTTTAGATGATATTTAAGATGAGCAGTTGGTTCATGAGTAAAATAATTCGCTGATAAATAAAGTTTGTTACATCAATTAGAAAAAAAAAATCTCTGTCAAATTGTTACGTGAATCAGAAACATGATTATCAGTATCACTGCTACTAATAGTCTAAAATTATTAGTAAAAACAAACAAATCATTAGTTGCTTAGAAAATCACGTGATGATCCAGATCTGGAAGACCATTCCAATATAGGGAGTTTTAGTTCTTGAGTCTATCACTTGATTGTTGTGTTAAACAGCATAAGACAAAGTGAGAATATGCAGAAGAATAAAAGTAGTAAAAACATGAGTTAGTAAAAGTATAAAAGAGAGGGAAAAAGCATGCAGAGAATATAAGTGTGCTATTAAGAATAAAGAAAGTGAAAAATGATATTAATGCTAAATGGGGGGAGTACTTAGAAAAGAAGAAGTTGGCTAAAATGGATAATTATAAAGAGAAGATGAAGTTGAATAGTAAATTGTTAGAGGATATTAATAAAAGTGGAAGAGATGGGAGTAAAAAAATTTGGAATTATATTAAATAGAGAAATGTAGGGGAGAGAGGGGTAGTATTAATTGATGATGAGGAAATAGAATGTAGCTCTAAAGAAGAGTTAGAGAGAATCTTAATAGATATGTAATGGATGTAGAAAAAATGTTAGATGTGAAGAACTTAATGATAGAAAACATGAAAGCATTTAGTAACGGGAATATTAGGTTCATAAAAAATGAACTGAATGAGGCAGGAAAGAGATTGAAAAGTGGAAAGGTGAGAGGTTTAGATGGATGGGCAGCAGAGATGGTAATGAATTTAGGGCATAGAGCAAAAGCAAAGTTATTATCATGTTTTAATAAGATGGCACAGAAGAGAGTTTTTCTGGGTAGTTGGAGTAATACAAGAATAAGATTATTATTTAAAGGAAAAGGTAAAGATCATAGAAAGTTAAATTATTATAGACCGATAGCGGTAACATCGGTTTTATATAAAGTTTTCACATATATGGTGGCTGGAAGAGTTGTAAAATGGATGGAAAAGAATAATATAGTGGGGGAAATGCAAGGAGGTTTTAGGTCAGATAGGCATATAGGAGATAGTTTTTTGTAGTTACACAACTTAAGGAGATGAGTAGGAATGCAGGTAGATTGTTATATATGAGTTTTATAGATATAGAGAAAGCATATGATAGAGTAAATAGAAATAGATTATGGATAAGGTTAGCAAATTTGGGAATGGATGAAGTTTTAGTAAATATTATTAAGAAATTATATGAAAATAATTAATATATTTATCAATTAGGGGATATAGAATCAGTTAAAGTTAAAAATGGGGTGGGATTAAGGCAAGAATGCTCTATGTCACCTATTTTGTTTTTGTTGTATTTGAGTGAAATGGAGAAAGCAATAGAAAGACTAGGAAAAGTGATAGAGATACCATTAATAGGTGGCAAAGGAGTATATACATTGTCAGTTCTTTTTTTTGCAGATGATATCTTTTTGTGTGCAGAAAGAAGAGTAGATATGGAAATTATGCTGAGGACATGTGCAAGAGTGGGTAAAGAGATGGGGATTAAATTCAGTGAAGAAAAATAAATATAATGATGGTTTATACTGGGGGAAGTGAAGATGTAGAATTTTTATTGGGGGATATAAAGTTAAGCGTGGTGGATAGATATAAGTATTTGGAAATCATCTTATGTAATCAGGAAAATTGCTTGGATAAATGGGAGCAAAAATTGGTAAATGAAGTGAAGAAAAGAAAGGGTTTGGTAAAGAAACTAAGATTATTTTCATATAATAAATATGATGTAGCTAGAATTGTATGGAAGGGAGTTGCTGTAGCAGGGTTAACATATGGTAATGATGCATTATGTGTTAGTAAAAGGGTTTTAGATTATTTAGAGAAAGTACAAAGGGAAGTAGGAAAACATGCATTACATGCAGAGATGTGGACAGCAAAAGAGGCAATTCAAGGAGAAATGGGATGGTCAAGTTTTTATATGAGAGATGCAAAAAGTAAAATGAAAATGTTTGGTAGGTTGCAGTTTATGGATAGTAAAAGAATAGCCAAAATAGTGTTTAATTGGGTTATGAGTAAAGGGCAGGAAACAAGATGGGTGAGAAAGGTAATGCAGTTTGCAAAAGATTTGGATAAAGAATTTATATCAGTATACTTGTATAAAAGGTGGGATGATTGTGTTAGGAGGATTGTTGAGTGTTATAGTGGTAAGGAATAGGATAAAAGAATAGATGCATTAATAAAGAATAGGGAGTTGGAGAGATGGAGAACTAGTATGGAGGTTAAGAAGAGTTTAAATATATAAAGAAGTAAACTGAACATTGGGTGCGAGATAATTTATGAAAATAGTAAGGAAAGCAGTTTATTGTTTAAGGCTCGAACGGGATCTTTAGCAACAAAAGAATATACATGTAAATGGAAAATTATGGGTGATTTAGTGTGCAAATTGTGTAAGGAAGGTATAGAAAATATTAGGCATCTGTTGATTGAATGAAAATGCTTGAAAGCAGAAAGGGTACAAATAATGAAGTTATGAGAGAATAAATATGAACAAAGGAATTATACAGAAAATGAGTTATTGGTTTTTATGCTAGGTTTGTGAAAAGATAAGGGGGATTTAGATATAAAGGCTATAGAGTTGACAAAGATTATGTTGTGGAAATGAGATGGAGCAGAATATGGGAAAACTTAAATAGGGGAATGAAAATTAACGTGGCTAACACGTTTATCTGGCATAGTTGCTGAGATATCCTTGACTTCATTTAAGGATAAGCATTCCATTGTTATGTGAATAGAAGAGATGCCTCAGACCTTACATTTCTATTCTTCACATAAATACTCATTGGAAATATATGACTGCTGACTTTCAGGAAGTGGAAAAAATATTTAAAAACTCAATATATAAAATTGTAACAATATTCATATTCATTATATTTTTAGAAAAATAGTTAGGCGCTGATTTAGTTTGCACTCACGGCCATTTGAAATCTAAAAACCAGCCAAAACCACTGCTGACATATCCAACCAATAAATGACATAAATATTGAATAAAAGTACTTTTATAAACAATGAGGATTGCCAATTCCTCTACAAGCTTTGTGATAAATGCTTAGCCAGAGCCAGCACTTAAAATATCTCTATCAGGAACCACTTCCCAAACCTCTGATCATGGTTTTGTGCTTTGGCACTCCTCAGAGAGGTGTCAGAGGTTTGGGAAGGGGTTCCTGACCGAGATATTTTAAGTGCTGGCTCTGGCTAAGCATTTATCAGAAAGCTTGTAGAGGAATTGGCAATCCTCATTGTTTATAACTTACAAGCTTAAGAGATATGGTCATGTGATCTGTGACTCTTATTTTGACTTTAAATGTATATTTTAGAATTTATAAATTTAGTAAAAATAATATTCTTTATTTCATATGGGCAAATAGTATAATCTTTTAGTATTTGGAAATTATAAGCTTGGTTTGATCAGACTTCTGCAACTTTTGACAGATACTTTGTATTGGCCAAACCATTCTTTTCCCTCTCCACAAATTCCAGTCAAAGTGCCATCATATTTTAAATATTTTATGAAGGTAAATTTTAAAAAATCCCTAATAAAATAAAGCACATTAAACAAAATACCAGAGAAAAAGAAGTAAATACATAAAAAAATAAGAAGGAAAGTGTTGAAAGGTTACATTTGAATGAAAGATTGCTTTCAGAATGTTACAATATTACTATTTGTTTTTACTGCCATTATTATTATTATTGTTGTTGTTGTTGTTGTTGTTATTATTATTATTATTATTTCTACTATTTTAGCTAATTTTATTAATTATTATCTGATTTATTATTTTTATTGTGGCCTATTTTTTGTTTTCTAAAGTGATTTGATATATTTAACATGGATAAGTGTGGTATTTGTGTTATTTCGTTGCCTAAAAATGGCAATTATATTTCGTGTCATGGTTGTAATTGCAAAATGCATTACACGTGTTCAACGTTTTCGGAAAATACATACAGACGTATGCCTATAGGTAAAAAGCAAGCTTGGAGATGTGCTTTTTGTAGAGATTCTTTTTCTACTACTAATACAGAAATAAATCCTTCCCCGACATCGGATAGTTCAGTTTTGCAGCAGATTATGGAGAAATTGCAGTTGTTACCAGTTATTCATAATACATTATCGGAGCTGACGCAAACTGTTTCCAAAATGCAAGCTGATTTTGATATTTTGCATTCAAGGGTTGAATTCTTATCTATCTTCTGCTTATGATGCACATAACAATGATTTATCTTTGTTAAAATCTAAAGTGGAGACATTGGAAAGATTTCAAATGGCTTTTGAAATTGAGCTGCAGGGCATTCCTTATCAAAGTGATGAAGATTTGTTACAAGTAGTTTCTAAAGTAGCAAATAAACTTAATGTTGAACATTTTTCTAATAGTGATTTAGAACAGGTATTTCGTACAAAAGCTAAGATGAATAAACCGGGACTTGTTATTGCTCGTTTTAACTCTCGAAATATGGCTAGATCTTTTTTGCGTAATAGGAAATCTGTTATTTTAGTGTCAGATATTTTGCCATTGGAAAATAATAATCAACGTATTTACGTTAATGAACGGATTTCCTTGGCTACTCGGCAGCTGTTTTGGAAAGCGAAGCAAAAAATGCGTGACCAAATACAAGGTGTGGCGTTTATCCGAAATGGTTTGGTATATATCAGAAATGGCAATAATTCTCCCACTGTTGTTATAAAAAGTGAAGCAGATTTATCCTCCATCTGATTTTCATTATCTAGTATACGATCTAATAACATTCCGGATTATAAAGACTTAAAAAATTTTCATTTGAATATTCGTAGTATACGAGCTCATTTTGATGAATTCAATGTATTTTTAAATGGACTTAAAATAAATTATGATATTATTATTCTGTCTGAAACATGGATTTCTAATGAGGAACAATATTTATATATTTTGGACGGTTATAAGAGTTTACTAGCGCCACGTTCGTTTTCGCGATCAGGTCTAATGATTTTTATAAAAAATGACTTAAATTATATTTATGAGATTCTCAGGTTTACAACCGCTGAATCAATATTGGTAACGCTTAATTTTCCAAACGGAGTTCTCTCATTAATTGCAATATATAGATCGTGTACTAGTTCTATTACAACATTTATTTATGAACTTGATAATTTGTTATCTAATTTGTGTTCGTCTTCAACATGATTGGTGATATAAATATTGATTTATTGAGTGGGGAACATAATTCTACCCGTGGATATTTGGATTTATTATATAGTTGTGGTTTTGATCAGTTGATTTTTTCACCTACGCGCATAACGCCAACTTGTAAATCTCTGCTTGATCATATTTTTATTAGACTTGATCAGGATTATAATTTTGAATCTGGTGTATCTGAATTAAATATTACTGATCATTTTGCAATTTTTTTTAAATTGTCTATGATTCGTAATAATTCGACTAGCTGTAGGTATGTTGATAAATTATCACATATTAAATTAAATCGTTTATTATCTATTCAAAACTGGGATTGTATTTTTGATTTGGATAATGTTGATAAAGCTTTTTTAGAATTCCAAAATATTTGTTGTTCTTTGATTGATAAGGCTACTTGTCGTATTAAACTAAATAATAAAAATAGAAAACGTTCTTTGTAGATTTCAGATCAGTTGATTGAAAAAATTAATTATAGAAATAGGTTAAAACGTTCTGCCAGTTCAATTGTCTAAAGCAGATTAATAAAGAAATTAAATGTGATATTAAAATAGCAAAATCGAATTATTATAGGGAATTTCTTTGTAATTAAAATGTTTCTTTAAAGTGGAAAGCAATAAACTCTTTGGTTAAAAAATCTTCTGATCAAATTACTTATGTTAAGAAAAATGATGTCATGTTAGAGGTGCAAGGTAATGAAAAATACGTGGCTGATCTTTTTAATAATTTCTTTGTATATAAACCACACATAGAACTATCTATTAATGATATGACTTCTGCACGTGTTTCTTATACTTTCTTTTGTTCAAATGTTTTTGATGTTCAGTTATCACATCTGATCCATGATTTAAAAAATGTTCGCTCTTCTGGATTAGATAAATTAACATCCCAAATTGTGAAAGATAATAAATTAGCTTTTATACCTGTATTAGTTTATTTGTTTAACCTATCTTTATCTTCTGGTGTATTTCCTGAATGTTTGAAAGTAGGGATTATTACACCCATTTTAAAAAAAGGTGATCTTTTGATTATTAGCAATTATATATCCTATTTCTATAATATCTGTTGTTGCTAAATTATTTGAGATGGCAGTTAAGGATAAGATGATGTCATTTTTGAATATTCATAAAGTGTTTTCTATGTATCAGTTTGCCTTTGTTGCTGGAAAGAGTACTTTAGATGCTATTTATAACCATGTACATAATGTGACATTATCGTTGGATAAGGGTCTCAAGACAGTAGCTGTTTATTTGGATTTATCCAAAGCATTCGACTCTGTTAATCATACAGTTGTATATGTATATATTTTTTGTTTAATATGTATGTGTATATATATATATATTTGGTTGTATTTATTCTTATATTATTTGTTTTTGGTTTACTTGTTTTAGTATTTATAGTATAGTAATGTATTTTATTATTATTGTTATTTTTGGTTTGTAATTAATAATTTAAGAAAAACTCCTAGCACAAGTTTATCTTGTTTGGAGTATTTCTCCTTTTTATATATGTGTGTATTGTTTGATTAATAATAAATAATAAATAAATAAAATTATTATTATTATTATTATTATTATGATGATGATGATGTGAGGCATGGTGTATGCAATCAAATATTTGTGTGAGAAATATTACTCTTCCCAGGCAAAGATAATAAATGTTTATGATCATGAGATCATTCCTTGAAGTTACAACAAGATACTATAATAGATGAAATGTTTGGTTTTTAATATTTTTTGTCATTGTTGTTTAAATACTAATTAATTTTCAGGTAAAACAAACAAATTTTCATTTCAGCTTAATATTATAAAATTGTTTTAATTAGATGAATCGATAAGATTATGATCATTATAAGTTAGCTCTGATGAATTTTAGACTAGAATAAACTAAAGGAACAACCTGGATTTGAAAGTGATTTTAGAACTGTAGGTCAAACTCAAATATTAAGAAAGTTATAGAACAGACCAGTAATTACTAGTTGCCAAAATACTTTGGAATTATAAGATATGAATTTATGCATTAGACTTTATAATCATTTCCAAATAATCAAAGCTTTGACCTATCAAAATATAGACCCAAAATATTGTCAAGGTTTGAAAAATATTTATGAAAATACAACAACCATAATTACATTACATGGCAACACTAACAAGATTAATATTGGATAAGAGCATACAATGAGAAGAATCTATATCTCCAAAACTTTTCATAGCAACTTTACAAGAAGTTTTAATGAAAATGAGACATTAGGGGAATAAAAATAAATGGAAATTATGTAAATTATATAAAAAATTTCCAAATAATGTAGTTGTTTTCATAAATAATGCTTGAAGTTTCATGAAATGTTAGGACTAAAGAAAATGCTAAAAAGGCTCAATAATTTTTCACAGAAGAAAAATAAAGGTCAATAATTATGAATGAGTTAACATCTGCAAATACTCTGATTGGATTATTAATACAGATGAAAGCATAATGAATGAAATAAATTACAGACTTAAATGTAGATGAAGTGTTTTTGATAGAATAAGTAGTGACTGGTTCATAAATGCTGCAACACTGTAGCACTCCCAGAAAAGAATACAAAAATTATTAAATTGTGCTCAATAATATAACAATCAGTAATTAATATGTAATTACAATGAATTAAATGGTTTTTAAAAATAATTATTTTAATCACTGCTTGAGATTCTATTCAAAGACACTGCTAATTATAGCAGAATCAGAAACATCATATGAAATAGATGAATTTCAGCAAGATTCATTTGTTCTTATCAATGGGCATAACTAATGCCTTTGAAGCTGCTCATTGTGGCAGGGTCATTAGTTATATGAGAGTAATATGTTTATCTATTCTGGTTTCTCTTCAGAGTGAATAAATTTTTATTGTTTTCATTTAAGAAGAGCAATAAAATATTCTGTTTTTTTCTTGGAATTAATATTTATAAATTAACACAAGAAAATTTATTACAGAAAAATATATAAAGAAATATTATTTTAAATATTTATCATGACTATTGTTTGTGTTGAATTTATATTAAAAAGTAATGGTTGAGCTACTCCAGATATTATTATATGTCAAACAGCAACAAACATACATTAGATCTTTTAACAATAATTGGAATGGAAAAATAAAACGGTTGTATGGTTATGAAATTAGAAATGCTCTGCTTTTTTCTTCCTTACTTTTTGGCAATGATACTGTAATAAAGCAACCCACTTACAAATTTTAGGTGCCACCCTTGGAAAGAAATAATATATTAAAAGGAAATATGCCTATGAGTTTGAAGAGAGTGTTTTTTATGAATATGTAAGTTTGAAAATTTAATGCTTAACAGAAGAACAATACTCTTCAGATCACATAATAAAATGTGAAGAGATTATATTACAAGTAACAAGGAAGAGTTAAAAGCAAAAAATTTAGGTGAGAGAACAAACAGGTATCATTGATACTATTGAAAAATTTAAAAGACTGAAAGGGATCTGGGCTTGACATATTGCTAGAAGAGTAAAAACATAAGGACATTCAAAACCTTCAGGATTCTAAGAGGTTCTGAAAGACTTTGAAAGAGTCTATGTTTAAGATCGATAAACGAGATAAGAAAGTTTTCTGGAAAGATAAGGAAAAAAGAAATTAAGCATCAGGGAAACTAGATTAAATTAAAAAAGACCTTAATCCAGCAGTGGACAGTTAATTGTTTAATTAAAATGATGATGACAATGGTGATGTCTGATATATAAAACAAATATACAAACTTTTTTTTTTATGAGGCAAAAGGCCTTGAAAGCGCTTAGCTTGTAATAATTTCTGTGTATCTTTATAGCTTCTCATTCAAGTGTGTCATACGCTTTGTTAATTTTTGTATATTAAATTATCGAATGAGAAGTCTTAAAATCTTTAATATTTTATATTATAATATGTAAATAGGACTCCAGTCTGAATTACGCTAAGTAAATATATTCACATAAGCGATTTATCACCTATAATAAATTCTACAAATTACTATTTAATAACTAAATATATTATATGGAAAATAAAAAATTATAACGTTTAGATTTTTACTTGTGAGACAGCTCTAAATAATGAATAGTAGTAACATAAAACAATAACTGGAATTTTAGAATTGAAAATGAAAATTTATATTACCTGATTCTAGAACAATAGAATCCAAGCCTAAATAATAAGTTTTAGCACTTGTGAAATGTCCTTCAAATATGAACTGTAAAAGATAAAATGTTAAACAAAAATTGAATTGAAATACTTAAGCTTAATATGATAATCTAAGATAATATCGTAACAGCTAACAGATATTAGTTCAGAAGAATAGCATACTAAATAAGTTACATCTTTTTACAAGACTTCTATTTAAAAAAAAACAAACAAGTAATATTAGCTCTAAAGTCTGGAGGACTCCACTTTTTAGTTTTGTTTTTTTAAATTATACTACAGGACTAAATTTTCTTAATTTCAACTCTTTTTTTTTTTCATATGTCAAAGCGTTGACCGGGAAGCGAACTCGGACCAGCTGCTTGGAAGGCAGTTATGCTAACCATTAGCCACCAACGCTTGACTAACTTTGTTTGTGTATTTTATAAAACTTTTTTTATCAGCATTTCCATGGTTACTTAAATATTTTTTTTCTATTTTTAAACTCAATTGACATATATATATTCAACTTTTCTGCTCTTTATCAGTCCATCTCTGATCTCAATTCTATCATATTGAAAATGTCATCATCATAGAAAGTCAGACCATCTTCTCTCACCGTGTATACATTTTTAAAACGTTTCATTTTCAGTTGTTAGATATATATATATTTAAATTTAATATATATTTTTAGACATATTTAAATCTCATTCTACCACACATTCTTGAAACATATAAACAATGACATCTAAAAATGACACACACAGACACACATATATATAGTATTATTTCCGGGTGCTTCCATATAGTAAAAATATAATAGCTAAAATAACTGATGTTTCAATACAATAACAAGTACTTTCCTCAGAACTTTTTCTTTCTCAAATTATAAGAATGTGTGAGGTGAGATTTAAAATCGTTATTTTTTCCTTTGTTATTTTTTCTCCATTCTCAAATTCTATTGGTTGAGAAGTTTTAAAAAATATTTTATCCTTCAATAGCTTTTTAAAAAAATATTGTTAATTTTTCCAATTCACACTTTTCATTTATGCTCTTAAGCCTTTTAAAAATCTCTGTAGCTTTCCTTAGCAATCTCTGGCCATATTGTTCAATTTTTGCCAGAATATGTGTTTTATTAAAATTGATGTCATGGTTAGTTAATTTAATGTGTGAATAAATGGCTGATGAATTGGATTATTCTCTAACTGCCAAAATGTATTCTTCCTTTTTTTATGTTCATTACATGATTGGTCTATCCAATATATGAGTGTAAATAAACTCCTCATGGAATTTCATATACACCATGACACTCCAAAGGAATTTTATCTTTAGAGTGTGGATATACTTCATTAATTTTTTAAAATATATTGTGAACTGTGTGGATATTATTTTCCTTTAAAATTTTACCAATTTTATCAGTTACTCCCTTTATATATGGAGAACAGTCTTAATTTTTGAAGTATCAAAATCTTTTATTATTATTATATAAAAAATCTCTATTTATATTACATTTAAAAAAATTAATAAAGTATTTTTATGACCTAAAGATAAATTGAGAGTTATAAAAAAATTATTTAATATATGTTTGTTCTTGTGTTTGTATTCCCTAACACATAAAAAGTCTGCCGTTGCAGTGAAAGCAATTGGTTGTGAAATTTTAGCTTTTAAATTTTGATTAGTTTTTAAAATCTTAATTTGATATATATATATCCCAAAAATTTATAATTTATCTACATCATACAACTGTGAAAACATTAAATATTATATATATATATATGATCATCATTGTCAACCATTATCAATTCACTGCAGGATGACCGTCTCTCCAAGTTCAATCCATCTTCTCCTTTTTCTAGCCTCTCTTCTCCAAATCACCCCTGCACACTTTCTTATTTCATCTATCCATCTCACATGTGGTCTCTTTCTGGGTCTTTTACAATCTCTGGAAATCCAGTTTAAGATTTTAATTGTCCATCTATTATCATCTCTTTTAGCAATATGTCCAGCCCAACTCCCTTCAGTCTTTTATTTTTTTCAAGGTCAGTAACACCTGTTTGTTCTCTTACCCATATATTGTATTTTCAATCTCTTCTTGTTACTCCTTACATGCATCTCTCCATATTTCTGTAAATGGTCTGAAATCTCTGAATTGCTCTTATATTAAGTGTCCAAGTTTCAGATCCATAAGTAAGAAATGGTAAACACATTTATTAAAAACCTTCCTTTTCAAACATATAGGCATATTTCCTTTTAGTATTAAGTTATTTCTACCAAAAGCACTCCAATCAAGTTTAATTCTAAGATTAATTTCATCCATTGTTTCCATTTGTAGTAATAATCTGACCAAGGTATTTGTAGTTGTTAACTTCTTCTAACTCATCATAATCAATCTTTATTTTCATCTTTTGAGAAAATCCATTGAACATTACCTTACTCTTTTTAACCTTTACCTTTAGTCCTACTTTCTTACTTTCATCTGATAACTCTTGCAACATTCCCTGAAGCTCTAAAGCATTGTTTGCAAAAACAACTATATCATCTGCAAAATCCAAAGGACTTAAATAACCCCCATTTATTTTTACTCCTTTAGTTTCCCATTTTAATACACAAAATACTTCTTGCAGCACTGCTGTAAAAAGTTTTGGAAATATGGAGTCACCTTGTCATACACCATTCTCAATGTTAATCTTCCTAGTATCATTATGTAATCTAATTGTTGCTGTTTCATTTTAATAAATATTCTTCAGAATATGACAATATTCTGGCTCTATACTTTGATGATCCAATGTTTTAATATATATATATATATATATATATATATATTAAATTTATTATATATATATATATTATATATTTAATATATATTGAACATATATTAAAATCCTATAATATAATTACAGCATTTTCTACTCATCAAGAGATCAGCAATATAATAACCAAGACTAAGGATTCAACCCCTCTTGAATCTCATGGTGTTTATCAAATCTCATGTGAAAATTGTAAAGCTTCTTACATAGGCATGAGTAATCATCGCATCAGTGTTAGGAGAGATGGAACATGCTAATGCAGTTAAACAACACTCATCATCATCAGCACCCTCACTCCATACTATAGATTCAGGTCATAAAATTGATTTTTCTAGTACTAGGATCATATCCAGATGAGATAATCTCTACCAGTGCAAAATCAGAGAAGCCATTGAGATATTTAAAAGGCCAGATTGTATCAATATATGAGATGATACCTACAAACTTCCTCCTATTTGGAAAGATTTTTTTAAAAAACATTCTTAATTTAACATTTTTGTTATTGGTGGAACTTTTAACATTTTTTTTTCAAATCAGTGATTGTAGTGCCTGTACAACTGTCTTTCTATCATTCAGTAGATGACTTGTGTGATCAAGTCAAAACATTGGTGTATAAATATTAAAATTTTTAACATGGATAAACTCGCAAAATATGCCTTTTATATATACAACCCGTGAAAATCTTTGTATTAACATATATATATATATAATATAAATAAAATGTCCGTTAATTTTAAAAAATTTGTAATCATAACAAAAATAATAAATTGAACAATAACAAACTACTATAAACAGTCTTTAAATCTGCAGAAGTACTTTTGGTTAATTTCTAAAACCTGCCTCACCTGCCATTAAATTGAAAAAAAAAAAAAAAAAACAAAGTGGAAGCAAACATCATCAATTCAATTCATGGGATTTGAATTGATGATGTTAGCTTCCACGTTGTTTTGTTTTTTTAATTTAATGGCAGTTGAGGCAGGTTTTAGAAATTAATCGAAAGTACTTCTGCAGATTTAAAGACTAGTTATAGTGGTTTGTTACCATTGAATTTATTATTTTTGCTATGATTATATATATATACACACATAAACTCTTTAATGCTTATTAAAAATTTTGATATCACTTATTATAAAAGTTCTCAGCTCCCAAATCTCTCTTTCATCATAAAACCATATCTTGAAAACTCATTTATATGTGTTAATTATTAACCAATTTGCTTTGATACTCGGACATGTTAACATACATATATAATATGTTAAAGTAAATATTTCCATGGATTGTTATTATAATAAAGAGTAGAAATGAGGAGATAATATCCATGTATAGAGATAATTTTTAACCCCCTTAACTTTAACAAAAAAGAGCTATTATAGGTTAATAAGAAAACTTGTTTATCTTCAGGGATTGTCAATTAGTAATAATTGATAATTTCTTTGATAATATATCATGTGTATATATATAATAGAATACCATTACATTCAAGATTAAAATTCATAACACTGTACACTAAATATTTTAAAATTCTCTCTAACTTAATATAAAGCAATAATTAGCAAAAATAAAGCAGCCTTTATTCTTTATACTTCATTTATTAATATAGAAGTTTGCCTAAAATATTTTAGTTAAAAAGAATGAATATGAATATTTATATCAATAATGCAATTTATCTAAATACATTTTAAATTGATTTCCTACAATAGTTGGTAAGCCTGATAGCTTTCTCAATTTCAACATTGCCAATAACAATTCAAACAAATGAAAATATGTGATAGAATACCTCCAGTACTTAATATATACACACACATTGTAAAAGAACCCTAAAGGTTTAATATTATTTATGACATGTTTAAAACAATTTTTTTAGTAATAAGCATAATTTAAATATCAAACGTGTAATTTACTTTCATGCCAATCACCAATTTCTCATGAGAATTTGCTCAAAACTTTTCTGGAAGGGCAGGACTGTAGCTATTAGCCTCAGAAATCTACAGAAGCATACGAAAGTCAATGGACTTTCATTTCACTCCATTGCAATGTTCCAATTGCCTATAATACCATCCTAAAAATTTTTCCTCAGTTCCCTGATGCAGTATGCTTCACTGCTGTTTTCCTAACAGAGACCCCTCTTCCTCCCGAGAAGAACTGGTTGTCATCCCTATTAGAGCACATCTCAAAATTTACCATTATAGCTATTCAACCAAATTCTCAAAATATTAACTTTTGGGAGGACATATCATCTTATTAATAATGATACTCCTCCTTGTCCTTCCCTTTAATCCTTTTCTAATCATACCATTATTAAAAAATTCAAGTGGTGGCATCTAGATCCTAAATATTTAGAGTTCCTTATAAAGATAAACCTAAATTCTCTTCCTACAAGACACTTTTAGTCACCTGCAAGGATATCTTGTGCATAGGCCAGGTCTGCTCTTTATGTCATAGGGATGATGAGACCATGTTGCATGGTTTGTGTCATTGTACATCACTTCAATATTATAGAGTCAATTATAACCTCCATCTATATATGCCAGAAGCCTACTCTCACTACTGATTAGTAGTATTGGCAATGGTATGTTTCCATCTATTAGGATTTCCCACTTTCTTATTCTTTGCATATTAGTCCATTAGATGTATGCTTATCTTTAATACCACCAATGATAATCTCTGTCAATTATTCATATCAAAGCTTTGGACTATCTACGAGATGGACTATCCATGATAAGACAAAAACAATTAGCTACTTTATTTATTTTTAAGACTACATGGGACCTTTCCATTGCAAATTTTCATTCATGATGCTTGGGCTGTACATTTAGTTGTCTCTGTCAGCAAGACTAGATGAGTGATCCTCATCCCAGCTTTGTCATTAATTGTATTGCTTTCACCATTGCACTAATGTAATCATTTTATCTAAATAATAAAGTTTTTATGAGAAAACAAAGACTGAGAGACCAAGCAGACATTCTCAACCAGCATGCATACTGGTATCACTGGTTCTATGATCATAGTTTAAATTCCTTCCTAGGCCTAGTTTCTACTACATAATGAACACACTTGATGTTAACACAATTTCCCATTTTTATATTGCCCTAGGTAGCAAGGGATATGCATAGACTCTATATTCTCTAAGTCTCAAATATTAACTCTAAGATTTCAATCAGCAATGATGATATGACAATAGATACTTTATATTAAACAATATTTATTAATAACAATGATAAGATAGATTAACAAGGTATCTTTAATATTTACATAGCAGGATAAATGGTCGTCTACTGGTACTTACACAAATATAATTTAGGATAATGGTAATACTTGAATGCATAAAGTGGTGTGCTTATTTTCTTTATTTATGGATAATTAAAACAATAATAATCAATGAACTATGGCTAGTGTTAATTATATTTACTTTCTTTAAATTATTAATAGGGACCTTACATTATCCAAGCTAAGCAAGATGTGGCATGGGGTTATGGCTATAAGGTATAGGCGCAAACATAATACAAGGAGGAAATATCAGGATCATGGAACTGCATCTATTATGTGCAGATTCATTGACTATCATCATAAGGTGGATCATCTTTGCAATCTAATTGCATAATTCATGAGACAAAAGGGGATGTCCCAGGTTACAGGGGTGCTCTTGCTTCTAACCAAAAAGTGCATCCTAAGAGGAAGGTATATATGTGAAATACACTAGCATTTATGACCTAGCCCGATAATAAGATTTATTTTCAGAATTATTTTTAAAAGAGCTCATCAGGCACATATACCAAAATAGCAGGCACTGGAAACTCTGCAAATACAAATAAGTGGTGAATCATGCCATATAAAAATAGAGACTATTTAAGATAGCCACTGATGACACATACCTTATGCAGTAGCACAATAATGGTCAAGATAATAATAATTAATCTAATTCATGCCTATGCAAAAATTAAAGTAACGAAAGAGTTATATAATAATCAAAGTTCATATCCCTATGTAATGCAAATAAGGATTTGTATAATCTAGCTCATATATAAATGTATTTTTAGCATTATTAATATAGCTAATATATATTATAATAAAAGGGATTTTACTAATCCATAATAGTTGATATTTAATCCGTTCTCTGTCCTATTAATAAAATAAAACTTAAAGCTCGCTCTTAGTTTTATATATAGAGCATCATTATATACATATATATTGAGAATACAGATTATTTACAATATAATTTAAGTAATAAATATTTATCACCACGGATAAGCGTTAATTAAAAAAATCCTTAATTTTAATAATTAATTTAATACATTTTTTAAATACAGGACACACTTAGGGTAGTATGTAAATTTATAATCATAATAATATCACTAATTATCATTCACTGATTTTCTTGGCAATCGTCAAGAAAACATTACTTCAGATGGTAAGGAATAAAAACTGCACAAGAATAATAAAATGAACTTTAACTTTCTTTATATATTTTTCCACTCTTGATTTCTTGGGAAGTCATGAAAGATATGCAAAGTGGTGTTTACATTTTTTATAAATTTAATTCCTCCATTGTCCGATTTTTACAAATAAACAAAATTAGATAAAAATGAAAAAAAAAAATTTTGGGACCAGCAAACATTTATGTAAATAGAAAAAAAAAATTTAATCTTTTAAAGTATGTATTAAAGCTAGTTATATTTAATTTAAATTATGGTTAATAAATGAATAAGCATGCTTTCTTTACATTTTGAAATTATTAATACAATAATATGTAAGATTTTACCAGCAAGTTCATTAAGACTGATCGAGCACTTGGATTCGTGAAAAGTCTTTGTTTTTTGGAGGATGCTGCATGTTGATGGTCATCTGGACATTTCTTTTGGTCATGGTGATGAGTCCTTGGTATGGTGGATAGATACTTATGGATTGGCTTTACTACTTCAGGCATCTGAAACATTGGATATTTCTGCAATCACACTGGAATTAACATGGGGACACTCTTCCTCTCTGATGGCATGGGAGAAGCTGACGTCGGACTGCTCGTGCATTCTGGTAAGGAAATTTATGATGTCTTCTATGTATATATTTTTCTATATTCTTCTGCATGCATACCATATGGATTCACAGGTATATATATTATTTTTGAAGTGTCTTAGGGAGCATTACATGTCACAAGCTTTATCAATGGATTTCCATATTTTACATTTGCCTAATTGATTTTCCATTTGCTTTTCATAATTGCTTCTACTTTCTTATTATTTCCTGTGTCTGTTTCCTGCCCTTTTGTTTTTATTTTTACTTTTGATACTCTTTAGTCATGTTTTAGCCATAAAGGTGTTGAACTGTAACTATTTTACTGATTTTTGTTTCTGATATTAAATAAGGCACCAGATCTTACTTAACTTAATGGATTATTTCCATTATCAAACCCTTTCCCATTGTTTTCATTATTTTAGCTCTACATAATTATTTATTTAACTTTTTTTAAACCTATTCTCTCTTCTTAGTTCTTTCTTCAGGATTTTCTAATTTAATACATTATACAATTGTACACACATACACACACACACACACCAATTATTTATGTGAGTGAGTCCTAGAAAAATATTGGAGTTTAATGGAAAAAAACGAATTTAAAAAAATGAAGCAAGCATATATGCATGCGAGCATATATGCACTGCTTCAATACCAGTTATACCTGGCCTTGTAAAGGCAACAGTTTTTTTTAATTGGTTGCATAAATAATTTTTTTAAAGTTTTGATGTAAATTAAACAAAATATTTTAAATGTAAGAATTGTACATCAGTCTGAAAGACTATCATTATGGCAAAATACAAAAATTCCTGGCTTTTGGCTTGTTACTGTTGTAATAATTGGTTACCTTTAAAAAAATGTTAAGATTTAATGTAAATTAACCAAAACTTTTTAATATTATATAAATAAATTTCTGAATTTTAATAAAGCTAACTTAAAATTTCCATTTTAAATATACCTCTTATCTTTGACAGTATTGCACACAATAAAAAATTTTTATTTATTTTTTTTCTATTTTTTGACAGTGTTTTTAACAAATGTAATATTTTTTTAGTTTTATTAATAGTTACAATTTATTAATGTTTGAATACCAAAATGTCGGCCTTTGAGCTTGTCGTTTTAGTAATTTTTTTTTTAATTAAATATAATAATTTGTGATTTTTTTTTAATTGGTTGCTTTAACAATTTTTAAGATTTAATGTAAATATATGGTTTTTTACTAAACATTGCTGGGTATGTTGTCCATCTGAATTATATTAGAGGATTGAGAGACAATGAAAGCACAGAGTACCTTAACACTGAATTACAACTCGGTATTTATGGCTGTTTCTGCAGTTGGCTGGGAACTTTTAACACAAAATATATACTATATCTCTGTAATTAAAAACACGTGTAATGATACAATGTTAATAGTGGGACAAATAATTTTTTTCAATGAAAAATATGCCTCATAAATTTGACACTTGACAGTGGACTAACATTCATACATTCACCAATCAGACAACAGAAAAAATAGGAGTTTTATATATTGCACTAAATTGAATTTTTTTTTGTTTATTTATCATCATGGGTAGAAATGTGGTGTACATACATCCCGAAAAAACTTCTTAGTCTTTCATCTTGTCACTTTTTCTCTTTTCTTTTTTATATTATATAATTTTTGCAATTATTTTAAAATTAATTTTATTTTTAATAAATTACAGTTTATTAAAATTCTCTTTACATGATATCTGATATACAATGCATATCTTATATACTTATTGTTAAATATTATTTTTTCCATTAGCAAGAAATATATTTCCAGTAGATATGTGCATGGAATGATAAAATCTGGTTTGGCTTTAAAAACAGAAGTTACCATCAAATACATATTTTATTATTTTATAATGAAGAATTTATCAGGTAAATCATGTTATATTTCTTCTTTTTTTTTTTTCAAAAATTTTAAGAGGAATGTAATGAAGATGTTTATAAAAATGTCATCTTAACATTTCTCAAAATTTAGAATTTGTGAACCTATGTAAAAATAAGCATTTTTAAAAGTATTAAAAAAAATTTTTTTAAGATAATAACTATTTTTGTTTGATTTATTACATTTCTTTATATTTGCTCTTTCTAACAATATATATAATTTTATATTTAATGTACTTAAACTGAAGATATTGTATAAAATATATCTGTTATCAAGTTAAAAAACTTCATTTACCACAAGCCAGTAATACTTATATATGATCAAGTTATAGTTTAATTTATGCTATTTTGTGTACTTATTGTAATTATCTTTCAATGTTAACTTAGTTCTAATATTTATGCCTTATAATATTTTATTTACTTTTTAGAGTATTTTACACATATTTTGATATGCCTCTAAAAATTTAAAGGTGTAGACCCTATTTACAATTTTCATTATCTTTAACTAATTTCTTTTTAAATTTAGTTGTGTATAATTGTTTACTCCTTTGAATGTTTAAGAAAAAAAAAATGAAAAAAAAAATCAATCTTGTGTCATTAAAAAAGAAAAGTTTAATTAAAATTTTTAGTTTAAAAAACTCAGATCTCTGAAGCTATTTAAATTTAAATTATTTAAGTAATATATTTATAAATGAATAGAATCAAATTGTGTGTGGACTAGATCTAGTATGGATATATATATATGTGTGTGTGTGTGTGCGTGCGCGCGCGTGTGTGTAACTTAATAGCCTGCTTTTATTTTGCTGAGAACTTTTATTCAGGTTACAATTTGTGTTTCTTTGTTTGTTTCATATACCTTCTGAAATGCAGGATTAGAGTATATGTGTGTGCATTTTATATGGTGATTCTGCAGATATTTTATCTGATATGTTTTGAATTCTGTACGTTATTTGTCTCACCATATGATATAATTTCCTGTTCAGTTTGAATTTATGTGTAATCACTAACAGTTGATTCTGATTTTTTCCGGATTTAGAGATAGTTCCTGATTAATTTGATTTTAATTTTACTCCAGGTATTTTAGGAGGCTTATTACATAGCTTTGCTTTTAGGAAAGTATAAGATCAGATGCATATTGTATAAACATGATTTTGTAATTGCCTTCACATTGTAAATATTTAAATCTAATTTAGTTTACTTTTATTATTGCCTATTCTTTTAAATTCATAAAAAAAATTAATGTGCACATCTTAAGTTAGCTAATATATATCTCGATATAAAAATCAGATGGTCACTGTTATCATTAAAGTGATAAATAGTCTTCAGAGGTAATATGGAATTGATAATTATGTAAGGTTTTGTTGATGTTATTTTCAAGGGCTACCTGATGTCAAATGAAAATATACCAACATAAAAAGGGTAATTTTAATTTATATTATGCTGACCTGTTAATAAAGTTGTTTTGTTTGTTGTTAGAGCAATCTTTAGCGTTTTTTTACTGTTGTCTGCTCATGTCAATTGATGCTTCTAAAGAATCTATATTCTTCACAACTTAATGGCATTAAAAGTATTTATTAGTAATGGTATGTGACTTTAGGTGCTTATAGTTTCATATCCTCACCAATAATATTTTAATATGAAATTCTATTGAGAATACATTTTACATTTTATGTTTAGTAGTGTCCTCTAACGTTGGATAATGACCAGCCAACTGCAGGAGACTGTCCATTACAATATATATATATATATTCTAACAAATTAAAATTTAAATGAGAGCCTTTTCTAAAAAATTATAATATAAGAGTCATTTCTAACTAAATAAAAATTTAAGCCATTTCTAACTAAAAGTATTTAAATGTATTATTAGTTTTTGAAAGATGAACATTTTCTTAAATATAAATTAATGAAAGATGCATTTCTTAAGTATCAATTAAATATGCAATGCATCAATTATATATATTCTAGTATAATAAGTATAGATTAAATAATTTCTAAGTATAGATTTAATTCAATAATTTCTCAAGTACACTGTATAGACTAATATATTTCATACGAGTAAATTAAATATAATCTCCTTCGTGTGATCGCGTTACAAGCCAATTGTAACTAAATAAAATCAATTTAAACAAATGAAGAGTTATTCTTTATTTTGTTAACTTTATAAAAACTTATTAAATTAACATGAAACGCATTTTGCAATCTCTCGATAGGTCATTTGCATTGTATTTTAAATATAACTAAAACGATTGGGAGATCTTACAAATATCATATATATTATTGGATAGTTTAAGCTAATTATAACTTTATTCTAACCAATGAGAATCCAGTTATGGATTGATTATACTATATTCAAATCTATATGGCATTTACACACTTGCAGATAATTTGCATCCCAATTACAACATTTTAAGGATGGATTGATGGATACTTCATCATTCCCAGCTGACACTATTTCTGAGGCCTACTAAGATGATGATGATGATACAGAACATCTATAAGCTTAATTGCCAGGGCGCCAAATTGCAACTCTAATACAATGTAAAGGTTAAATCTCAATTCAATATTCTTAGTAATAATATTTCATGAATGGGTTAATACACAATCGATTTAGAGAACACTGAGAATGCATTAAAATTGACAATATTAATATCTTTAAGAATTCCAGGTTATTCTCAGCACATTCCCCATTCACTATGATTAAAGCTACAATTAAATTTTATTCTAATTATAAAGTTCTATATTCATCTCCACCTTCCTGATCCACTCCTCCATCAACTTCACAACCATATGTCTATTACACTATTATTTATTTAATTATTAAAATTTACATTTTTATTTTCTTTTACTAGCTCATTTCCTCTCATTATAATCTCTTCTCGGGTTTTCCGAATAATTAGGTGTGGAAATCGAATAAGCTGCGATAGGTTATTGGTGATAAACACTTCTCTCTTGATCGCCTCCAAGGTGATCTCGGTTGTCTTTAATGCAGTTTAATATCAATTTACATTAAAGCTCGGAATATTTTAAGCTTATTAAATCTTTATAAACACATCATAAAACATAGTCGCAATTATAACAAAATTATATAAAAACAAAATGCGTCTAGAGAGGTTTGAATACAATGGATGGAGAAAGGATTCTATGCCCACCCACCGCACTCGCTATCACTCAATACTATCTCTATTCATGATTTATACTTTAACAATATTAAATTATTTGGTGAATTAAAGTATTTGAAATTAACCTTTTAAATAATTTTACTAAATATTAGTTATGTACATGATAATTCAAATATTAATAATAATATATCGATGTATGATTAGATTGGAAATATCTAGATAATAAGAACCCACAAAATCATTAAGACATACGCAAATTTTATTTAAAACAAATAACAAATTTTATTTGACAAACTATAATTTAATACACAAACATATACATTATATTTATGCTTTCATTTTATCTTAAATTTACTGAATACCAATTTCTGTTGTGTTCAATGCTTTCCCTTTTATTACTGATATATTTTAGAAAATACATAATCGATTTCTCCCCTAATTAAATTTAATAATTTTAGTTAACAAATCTAAAGTTAATATTCCCTTGCAAATTTCTTGATCTTATCTTATCATCCTGAATAAATATTCTTTTGCCCTAATCTTTACAACAGAGATATCTTAATAATAGTAAGACTAAGTCATTGCAAATAAATTGGCATTAAGATCAACATCATCATAGTTCACTCTCTATGCTCATGTTCTTATGACACAATAATATTTTAACAATACTACCTTTCCAGCGAAGTTCTCAGCTGGCCATGTAAATATTTATTAAATAAATTTATATACACATTGCTCACTCTTAGGCTTAAACATTTGTAAGCTTTATTTAACCCTTAACATTTATTAACTTAATTATTTTTGGCTCGAATGCTAAATCAAATCTACAAAAACAATATTCAAATACACCAATCGCACATACATTATCTGCATTCATTCTGACATTAAATTGAGTTTGCGACCTGGTATCCAATACTTATAATAATGCTTATCATGGCTATCCTCTCATATACATGCAAGGAATATCAAATATTAATATGAGGCAGACAGTGACCCAAATAAGAGAACCTTTTCACTAAGGTTGAATATGCTAGGATTTTTATTGCTAGTCATATAAAAACACAGGTATACCAAATACCTCTGGCCATCAAAATAAGAAACCTTACGGTGTAGAGAATACTCAAGTGGGAAAACTCTTCCACTGGGTTCAAATACTTTATGAATATCGCATAAATCTTAGTGAGCTAGACTTCACTGAGTTTGTGGAGATTTTTGTCTACATTTTATATATTTAAATTGACTTACATATACATCAAACTTTTGAGTTTTAAATTTTACTATTTGCATATATATAAACGATATTAAACTCAAATTTTAACTTCTGTGGTTTAAATTTTTATTACCATCTGTGGACTGGTTGACTTCTGGAGGTTACAGACGTATGTGCCCACTTAAAATTTATTCACTATACATTGTCTTCTCTTAGGACAATGTTAGATTTAGCCAAATTATTCTGAAGAGACAAAAAGTACAATAAAAACGATTTTAAATTTTATAAGACAGTTTTTTTTCTCTCAGTCAATGCAAGAAGACTGTCACAGATCCACCAGTTTAAAAACAAAAAGAAAGCTTCTCCCCTTCTATTAATACAGCTTTTATAGAGAAAATCCATCTGTTTATTATCTTTATAATTAATTGATTTGTTTCCTTTTCTCTATTAATTTTAACCTTTTTGTTCTTTCAGGAAAACAGGCACAAATTCCATTTTAAACAGATACAATTAACTCTACAATTTAACAGCTATAATTGCCAATTAATTTTTAACATTTGACAGACAAAATTAATAGTCCACTTAAATTCATTAGTGAAATGTGTCCTTTAAAGAACAATAATTAACTGAATAATATAAAACCAATGAAACTTATACTCAAAAGTAAATAACAGAACAGTAATCTTACTTTTTCCATTTAATAATGAAACAAAATATATATTACAGCTGTTTCAAACTCAGACTTTGAATTAAATTTGGCTGCTAATATTAACTTATTAAAATGATTTTAATTTCTTATTTAAAAATTGCGTTATACAATGATAAGAAATGATTATTGATTGTGAATTTTACAATCAAAATCTATAATTAGATCATATATACACACATATCGCAGGTATATAATTTTTTTTAATTAACCTTTAATGCTTTAATCCTTAATTATAATCCTTAATTATTATAACTACACTATTATTATTATTATTATTTACTTTCATGAACTGTTTCTTTATAACTCATTATAAAATAATGTGATTCATTTTTACTCTCTAACACAGTTTTAATGGTCACACATCTCTTCCCTTTTCTCAGTCAACCTATCAACAAATGTATACATTTTGCTTTTTTAAATATTTTCTTAATATTAACTTGACCCATAAATAAAATAAAATAATCCTCTGGTTATAAACACATTAACAATAAATTTTTAGATTGCTTACTAGGTCAAACATATGCAATCCCTTATCAATATGGATTCAAACCTAGTCTTTACTAAAATATTTTCTTATAAATATATAATCAATAATGCCTCATGTTAAATTACTTTGGTAGTCTACCACTTTTGGTCTGTTTACAGGAAATGCTGGTGAAGTAATTTAACATGAAGTATTACTAATTTTCTATATTTTAATTTCAGTTAACAATATGCTTATGTTTATTACTCTCTCTCTATATATAAAAAAACAGCCTTTAAACAGCACATTGCATTGTAAAAACCTCTCCAATAGCTTTTCAAAGAGATGGCAGCAAAGTATTATTCACCAGATTGCTACTCTAACTAAGAATAACTAGATTTCTAAATCCTTATATATATATAGCATGTTCACTAAATATGAAGAATTGCTATCTTAATATATATATATATATATATATAAACATTAAAAGCATAAAGCTAAACTAGTTGATAAATAATCAAAATTACCCCAAATTCACAATTGAACCAGACTAGCCAAGAAAATAAACTCTAAAATTCTACCAATGGATTCACTGCTACAAGCAGGCTTCTCAAGTTGTTATTTTATAGTTCTTTATGCTTGAGAAGTCTGCTTATAGCAGTGAAACCATTGGTAGTGTTTGAGAGTTTATTTTCTTGGCTAGTCTGGTTGAATTGTGAAATTGGGGTAATTTTGATTATATAAATAGTCATCTAAAAAAATTAATGTAAATGATCATTTTGCATTAGCTTAGCCATCCAGTAAGTAAAGAAGTGCTGATATGTTTATTAATGGCATTTATTTCATTCATTAAGATCAAAAATGACATATTGTGATGGAAAATAATGTATTTATTATAATACAAATATTTTATTTAAATTCTTCACTAGCATAGGCTTGAAAATGAGTAAGAAATTAACTCTCCTGTAAAAATTAAAATTAGGCTACATATAAATCAGTCTGTGTTTACATGTGGATTAACGATAACGTTCAGCCTGATCTGCAAAATTACTAAATTTGTTAATTTTTATATACATCCGGGACAGCTAATGAAAATGGCCATTTTGTATTGGCTGAGCAATCTAGTAAATAAATGGGTGCTGAAATGTTTACTAACAGTCTTTGTTTTTGGTTTGCCAAGACTGAAAATTACACATAACGCTGGAAAGCAGTGTTATATTTATTATATGTGAGAGAGAGAAGTAGAAATAAATAACTAGATAAAAAAATATAGAGAAAAAGTATTGAAATAGAAAACGTAAATAATATAGCTTAGAGAAAATGTAAAACAAATTCGTTTTTCTAGAATTAAAAAAAAATTTAAAAAAATTAATTAAACTTTTAAATCAAGTAATATATTGAGTTTTTTTTTTTTTTTAAAAAAAAAACTTACTTGAGTTTTATCTGCAGGAGGGATCAATAAAGAAACTGAAACCCAGTAGTTTCCTTCTAAAGCTGATTCTGAATGATGTGACCAAATTAAATTTAATTCACTGTTTTCCTTTAGATACAAACTTAAATTTCCGTACATCCCATAGTTGTAATAATGAAATGTAAAATTGGTGATTGAAGATATAGACACAACGGGACTTGATAGTCGACCATAATCACTACTATGAGTATAAGTATTAGATGAAATGCATGCGTAATAAAGCCCTAAAATATAATTAATATGTATTATCATAATCATTTATTAAATCTATTAATTTATCTTTTGTAGTTTATCTACTTAACCTAGGTTATGGAAATAATTCTTGAACACTTGTGTGGATGTTGATTGATAATTAGATAATATTTTTTAAAGAGATTATATATACTTTTTTTTTTCAGAGATTATAATAGAGCTATAAAATAAAAGTTAAATATTCAACAATAAATGAAATTCCAATACTTAAGCTATTCTTAATTAAATTATAATGATTTTTTGGGGAAATTTCAACTAGTTTTTTCGTGTTGTATTTTTGTTGTTAGTAAGTCCTTCACTCATTGTCATCTTTTTTTTTTAAGCTTTTTTTTTTTCAAATATACAACATAGAATTTTATTATTTAAATTTTTACGAAATGTGATGGATAAAATATTGATTTTTTTTTTACTGTAATTTATATTACGCCAAAAATAATCATTCTCATCTTTCTGAATATTTTTTTTCTTTTGGGACATCTACTTTTGATTACTGCCATATTTTAATCTCATCTTGTGATATCCAATGTCATTTCGCTATCAAATTAAACATTTTCTGACCAAAATATTAACCACAATCAATATAATGAAATTCAGTCAATGTATTAAACTTAACAAGTCCTACTTTGCTCTCTTCAGTTGTTCTTTCAGCTGTGATTTGTAGTTTTAACAATGACTTCTGACTTCACTATATGATCATTATTGTGCAATTATTAAATAAATCTTTGGTGAAATATAAGTATTTAAATACATTTTTATATGGGAGAAAAAATAATATGGCCAGTTAAGAATTACAATTGAGTCAAAAGGCAAAAATAGAGCAAACAATTTAAAATGTGTCATGTTTTTCATATAGCAAATATGATAAATGTGTGTTAAAACAGATATGTTTATCTTTAACTGGTTTAAAGTTTATATCTGGACTAGGGATAATCATTGATTTAATAAATGATTAGTGATAATCATTAATATGTTTATACAGGGTGGGTCATGTCAAAGTTATGGATAGAATAAGTTTGACACTTGTAAATCAAACAATTTAGTATTTATAAATACTAAACAAACGCTAAAGATATGGGTAGGATGTTGTGACCTGGACCAACTGATGAGTGCTGGTTTAGCAGGAAATGCATCTCGGGGATTATTTGTCTTTTCATGTAAGTTTTAAGAATTTAGTGGATAGAAGTTAATAAAAAAATTGATAAAAGACATTATACATGGAAATAGAAAAACGAAGTTGAATTATTGTGTGTATTTGGTTTAAAAAAACATTAATATTTAACTGGTTTAAAGTTTATATCTGGGGATAGGATCTAGTTTAATAAATGACAAGTGATAACAATTAATGTATGCATGCAGGTTGTGTCATGTTAAAATTGTGTGTAAAGTAAGTTTGACACTTGTAAATCAAAATATAATAATTTATTATTTATAAGTACCGAACAAATGATAAACATATATGTAAGAGAGTATGATCTGGATTATCTGATGACTGCTGGTTTAGCATTAAATGTATCTTAGGGGTCATTTACCTTTTCATGTGTCTTTGTCCATAAATTTCAACAATGTGTGATGGAATAATGATTATGAAATATATATCTAAAATATAAGAAATGTAAAATAAACTATGATAGCTATTCTAACATAGTGAGGAGGACACTTTATATTTGACAAAAGACTTTTCTTAAAAAAAGAAAAGTAGATATGCATGAAGATGAATTCTGAATAACAAATGAGGTTTTTTTTAAAAGTTAAATAAGATGGACTTACTTTTTAGTAAAAAAAAAATAATTAAAAACCCAAATATTTTAAATTTCCTTTTAATAGGAATGAAATTAATTAGTAAAAAAAACATATATCATTGGATTATGTACAAAACAACAAATTGGGGTAATTAGAAATGTTTACAATTGTTGCATTTGGTCTAGAGTATAGACCCAACCTACAGAAAATAATACTAGCACCAGTATTATAATTAATATAATATTTATTTTATTTACATATATACATAACACAGAATAATATAGATCTACTGTGGACTCTTGGATCCTAGTTTAACAATCTACCACTTCCAGCTACACCTGATAGTTTGCCTCATGGGTAGGGAGAACAACTCTTACAGCTGTACCAGACAGTTTGCCTTGAGTCAGCAGTAGTCTTAGAAGTGACCAGTCCTTATATGGACTTGTCTAGCTGCATGGACAAATAGCGTATTTCTATTTTCAAAATGCTTACTGCTGTTTGGGTTAGCAGGGTTTCTCCTGGAGAATGTGTACCATCTTTTTAGGTTAGACATTCTCTACCCTTTTCTCCAAAAGGCTGCATCTTTACAGCCAAATCCCTGGCCTCACTAGAGCATTTGAATTCAGTGATCATCATTGCTAATTGGTCTGCACTAATCAATGGCTATGTGTTTAGCTGTACATCAGCCCAGCAGCAAACAATACTCAATCCAATCAGATAAGAAGAAATCTGGAAAAGTCCACTTCTGAGGGAAAGGAGAACTATAACAACAATATTCCAAATTAATAGCTACATCATTTATTTTTAAATATTAAGAAAAGAATTTGGGTAGATTGGAAGAATGCAGAGGTGAAATGAAAGAAAGATAGCAAAAAACAAGAGTTGGTAAAATGAATGCATATAAATATAAAAAGTACATAAAGTAAAAGGATGTATGGTAACACTAGAGAATGCTTATCATTATTTAGAACAAGAATAGTAGTTTTGAATATTTAGAAAAGAAAAAGGGAAATGGGATAATAATTTGGATTGTAAATATTATTAATGTAAAGATAGCAAAGTGAGTACTGAAATTTAATTATATAATATAGAATGAGAAATAGAATAAGTTGTATGAGAAGAAAAAGAAACCTAAAGATGAGAGGAATGAAAAGATTGCTTTTATTTGAATCTTTATGCAGAAAAATATGATAAATTCTAGAAGATTAAAACTAATAAAATTGGTAAAAAACAATGATCTGTGCTAATTGCTCTAACAAGCTTTATTGATAAATGCCAGCAAGAGAAAGCACTTTAAAATCTCCATCTAGAAACCACACCCTAATCTCAGACCAATGGTTTCATGCTTTGGCACTCCTCAGTGAGGTGCTAGGTTAGTTTCATACACTAGATCTAAAAATACCAACCCAAAGCCAGAATTTATCTAAAAGTTATCTATTGAGTGGAAAATCTGAAATATTCAGACACCTACATGTCTTCAAACCCAGCTATCCAACTCAAATAGCTGTATGGGGCTGAGAGATCTTCAGCCAAACCATATATTAATAACCTTAGTAATATAACATTGCTTAAGACTTTAAAGCAAAAGTCTATAAATACTCAACAAAAATTAAAGTCATATATCATATGACCTAATTTTTTTAGTTGGGTTTGAAGACATGTAGGTGTTTGAAAAATTCATATTTTCCATACAATAGATAACTTTTAGATAAATGCTGCCTTTGGGTTGATATTTTTAGATCTAGTGTTTGTAAGTATCCTAGCACCTCACTGAGGAATGCCAAAGCATGAAACCATTGGTCCGAGGTTAGAATGTGATTTCTAGATAGAGCTTTTAAAGTGCTTTTTCTTGCTGGCATTTATCAATAAAGCTTGTTAGAGCAATTAGCACATCTCATTGTTTTATTTTTTACAAGCCTAG
Source organism: Epiperipatus broadwayi (assembly GCA_028023455.1). Classification (NCBI taxonomy): domain Eukaryota; kingdom Metazoa; phylum Onychophora; class Udeonychophora; order Euonychophora; family Peripatidae; genus Epiperipatus; species Epiperipatus broadwayi. The sequence continues at coordinate 14,349,504 of JAQFVV010006210.1, forward strand.
AAAAAGATTAGGTCATGTGATATATGACTTTAATTTTTATTGACTTTTTAATAAAATTGGTGTTACTAAAATGAAATAGAAAATTAATGTATCAGTGTTGACAGAATGGTTTGATTGTAGATAGATTGAAATGTGTATAAAATAAGAAGAAATAGATAAGTTTACAATAGTGTGGAAAATATTTAATGTGGCTTAAAAAGTTTGTAATCATGTGACCTTTTATAAACAGAGATATCTGACTTTGTCAAAAGAGAATAAAGCACCATATCATTATATTTAGACTATTTTGCTTTTTGTTAATGGGAAACCATATTTTGCATTGCATTAATCCATTAGTCTTTTTTTATTTTACACTATTTCGATAATCAAGCATTCTATCATTTTATCAATTTGTTTGTTTAGCTATCAACTATATATTTTAATGTCTTCAGGCATCTTCACCATTCTGTCAAAAAGAAAAAAAATTTATTCCAAAACAATGAATCATATGGCTTTTTTTAAAGTTTATAACAAAGTTTTTTATGTATCTTGATTATGTTGATATTAATTTTATCGTTTTTTCTGTTGCAGTCAAACTATTTAAAATCTTCCTATAACAATTGTTATCTAAAAGCATAAAATCATTCGTATCTTACTCCAGTTTTGATATTAATCAAGTTGTGTGCATACAAACGTTCCATTTGTATTTACTTTTGTTTATTTATAAAATTAGGCCTATGTAAACTAAAATCAAATATCGTGTTTTACTTCTACTAAAAATTTGAGATGTAATTTTAAAATATAAAATAGATAAGTTGAATAGTTTGACAGGTCAAGAGAATAGGATTATCACAATAGAAATAGATCGTGTGTCTAGTAGCAAACATCAACTTTCACAAGAGAAAAAAGTTAAAAGTTGGTAACATATATTACACGCTTGCCATAAACAATATATATTATATGCTGGCTATAATTAATATATCTAGTATATAAACATTCACTTATTACTTCAGATTATTGTTGCCATTGCATATTATATATAGATAAACACGTTAATATATTTTAATGTCTTGATTTAATACAATAATATTTACAATAATGTAAGTCTTCATAATATTTGTGCATTCATTTAATTTAGGAAAACCCAAAATGATTATAGTGCATCCTTCTCATGTGCAAATTTGTGGCCATCATTTGTACATTATATTAAGTTATCATTGCTTATCCAATCACTAACTTTGTAACATCTATTATGAATTAATACACTGAATATGCCTCTACTACAATAATATAAGATATCCCCCAGAATGCATTGCAAAGAAAGAGCAGATTTCTTTGTGACATACCTGAAGAAAAACTTTTATACTAATTAATACCTTCTGTTATTAGTTGTCTAATTAGTACCTTTTATTATTGGTTGTCATAATAAATCATAACTAGGATGGTTCGTTTAATCCAGGTGAGTTTCGGTACACAACACAATGAATTTTAAATATAAAATAATATATGATTTTTGTAAAATGTATATTGAGAACAATAAAATGCTACTGTTGATGATATTACCACAAGACTTTTTAGAATTGTCAAATCTGCTCTTCAGAAAATACTTTTAACATTCATATATATATATGTTGATATGAAGATTTTCACGGGTTGCATATATAAAAGACATATTTTGCGGTTTCATCTATGTTAAAAAATTTAAATATTGATATACCAGACATTTCAACTTGATCACACAAGTCATCCACTGGGTGATAAAAGGTAGAAAGATGATTGTAGAGGTGCTACAATCACTGATTTGAAAAAAAGATCATACTACGTATTTGGAAAAAACAACAAAAGCCATTATTAAATCGCCTATTGAAACAGAGATAAAAAATAAAATAATCCTTCATGAAAAATCATGTGTCTGTTCAAAATTTTATGGACTTCCAAAAATTCACAAACCAGATACCCCCCCTCATCCAATAGTAAGTGCAATAGGATCTCTAACTCATATTTTAGCTAGATAATTATCGGATTTCATTAAACCTACAATTCCATCCATTAAATCATACATTAAAAACTCTTTTCATTTTATTTCTGTTTTAAAAAATTTTAAAGTTAACGCTAATGACATTCTGGTTAGTTTTGATGTCGTGTCTTTGTTTACAAACATTCCAATTGATGAAGCTTTAAATATAATTTCACAACGTTGCAATTTACCAGACCACATTATTGCTTTGATTCAACATTGTCTCTTGAAGACATGTTTTGTATACAATGGACAGCATTAAAGACAAGTTTTTGGTACTCCTATGGGCTCACATTTCTCAGAAATAATAGCTGATTTATTTATGGAAAATATAGAAATGTGTGTTTTAGAATCATCATCTTTAAAACCTCTCATTTGGCTCAGATAAATAGATGACACTTTTGTCATATTTGCAACATGAAAAAAATACATTAGATGATTTTTTCTTACATTTAAATAATATGCATTCTCATATTAAATTTACAATGGAGACAGAGTCTGATGGAAAACTCCCTTTTCTTGATGTTCTACTCACCAGAACACCAAATAGTTTATCTTTTTCGATTTGCAGAGAGAATACCCACACGGACAGATATTTACATTTACATTCTCATTATCACCTAACTCAGATAATTTCTGTAGCCAAAACTCTTTTAAATAGAGCAATTAACCTTTTAGATAAGTCACTTCTGAAAAAAGAAATAAATCATATTAATAGGGTTTTTATTAGCAAATAGTTATAATTATAAATTTATATAGCTTTACTTCTCACTATATGTAAAATATATAATTGTTAATTAGAGAAGATATTAATTAGTATTAAAGTTTATCGGCTTAACGTTTTCGAGGATCCATGCCTCATATTCATAGCCTTCATAAAATGTATAATAAAATATGCAAATACAAATATTCAAATAAGCTAGTATTACGTAGCCCATTTCTTCGAGATCTCGAAGCAAGTATCCTTTCTATTAATGGCATGGATGTTTCCATTGATGTAAAATGCCTCCTTTATTTTTCTTTTGTGATCATTTGATTCTGAGCACAATATTATGGGATTGGCGGGTGTGAAGTTGTGTCCAGATTGTTTAGCATGCTCCAAGAATATAGAGGACGTGTTGCTGTTTTTCTGAGCTCTGTTAAATGTGTAAATATGTTGACCCAGTCTAGTATTGATTGTAGCTTTCATTTCACCATAATATATAGCATGGCATCCAGCCTGAGGGCAGGCAATAGAGTACACCACGTGTGGGGTGAATGATCAATCAATGTGGTCTTTAGAGTTGTTAAGCAATCTATTAGAATTAGGTGGAGTTCTAACTGCTATGTTAAATTTATCATTTAATGCTTTCATTAGTTTGTTAGATATTTTAGGAATGTAGGGGATTTTTTGTATAGAAACTTTTATTTATGTAAATATGAAGCAGACAGGAAAGAAAACATAAACAACTATATTAAAGATCTATTAGCAGCAGGGTTCAAATTCAAAGCTATTAAAAATAAAATCATAAAATTTAATAATACAATAAACAATAATGTACCTCGCACCAATCTACCTAGAATAACAATCCCCTACATTCCTAAAATATCTAACAAACTAATGAAAGCATTAAACGATAAATTTAACATAGCAGTTAGAACTCCACCTAATTCTAATAGATTGCTTAACAACTCTAAAGACCACATTGATCAATCATTCACCCCACACGTGGTGTACTCTATTGCCTGCCCTCAGGCTGGATGCCATGCTATATATTATGGTGAAACGAAAGCTACAATCAATACTAGACTGGGTCAACATATTTACACATTTAACAGAGCTCAGAAAACAGCAACACGTCCTCTGTATTCTTGGAGCACGCTAAACAATCTGGACACAACTTCACACCCACCAATCCCATAATATTGTGCTCAGAATCAAATGATCACAAAAGAAAAATAAAGGAGGCATTTTACATCAATGGAAACATCCATGCCATTAATAGAAAGGATACTTGCTTCGAGATCTCGAAGAAATGGGCTACGTAATACTAGCTTATTTGAATATTTGTATTTGCATATTTTATTATACATTTTATGAAGGCTATGAATATGAGGCATGGATCATCGAAAACGTTAAGCCGATAAACTTTAATACTAATTAATATCTTCTCTAATTAACAATTATATATAAATTTATAAAAAAAAGCCTTATTTCAAGCCCAAAATAGGAAACAAAAAGATGATAAATCAGCTATTAGATTTGTGTTCCATATGTAAAAGGAACTACAGACTGTATTGGACATATATTAAAATGCTATAATATAAATACAGCATTTTCTACTCATCAAAAGATCAGCAATATAATAACCAAGCCTAAGGATTCAATCCCTCTTGAATCTCATGGTGTTTATCAAATATGTGAAAATTGTAAAGCTTCTTACATAGGTATGAGTAATCATCACATCAATGTTAGGAGAGATGAGCATGCTAATGCAGTTAAACAACTCTCATTATCATCAGCACTCTCACTCCATACTATAGATTCAGGTCATAAAATTGATTTTTCTAATACCAGAATCATATTCAGATGTGATAATCTCTATCAGTGCAAAATTAGAGAAGCCATTGTGATACTTAAAAGGCCAGATTGTATCAATAAGTGAGATGATACATGCAAACCTCCTCCTATTTGGAAAGATTTTTTTAAAAAACATTCTTAATTTAACATTTTTGCTATTGGTGGAACATTAACATTTTTTTCAAATCAATGATTGTAGCACCTCTACAACTGTTTTTCTACCTTTTATCACCCAGTGGATGACTTGTGTGATCAAGTCGAAATGTCGGTATATCAATATTTAAATTTTTTAACATGGATGAACCTGCAAAATATGTCATATATATATATAGTAATACTATTTGTAATAAAGGAATGATTCATTATATTATTGACATTTGATAAACCAACTTATTCATTTGATAAACCAACATATTCATGGTAGAACCTAACATTTTTTATATGATGCATTAAAGTTTAAAAAGAGTTAATATAAAATATACATCTTTTTTTAAAAACCAGTCAAGATTCTGATATCTGCTGATTAATTTTAATAACAGTTTTTTCAGTAAATTGTCTATATTATTAAAATTTTTTATAAATTCAAGATTTTTTTCAAATCTTTTTCATCATCTGTGTGAAAGATCTCAATGTGATTAAAAATTAGCAACTCCATTTTTTAAATTTGTAAAATCTAATTGTTTTTTCTTGTGATTTTCCAGTTAGCATCCTTTTTGTAAAAGTAATTGAATGATTTTTGCTTGGAATTTCATAACATGTTCAAGCACAAGAAATGGACTTTGTGCATTAAAGAATGCAGGACAATAATCTTAAATGTTTTTTAATGATTTACTAGACTGTAATGTAATTTTAATTGTCTATTTTTGAGGTTCTATTCTGATATAAATAATTTACAATAGAAAATGTTATCTTCAGAATAACCTAGTTGTTAATAGGAATTTAAATAGGTGATAACCGCTTATTTTATTATTGGTTCGTAAGAGGCGGGAAAAGGGTTAAACTTAATAAAAGTTTTAAGTACACTAGATGATCATGTGATAAATTGAAAACATTTTAAATAATAACAATAATAATGAGTATTTAATGCTTATTAGAGATAGATGTAAAAGAAAGTGAAAGAAAAGAGGAAAACTATATTTTTATCTCTGACTATTTTATTTATTTATTTATTGGGGGAGGGGGCAAAAACAAGAACCAAGAAATTGTTAAGATTTTTTAAAATTTCACATGATCACCATCTCTATACTAGCACATAATTTGTATGGGGAGTTTTGCATTTTTTAAAATTGTTCATCAATTAATTAAAATAGATTAAGATTTTTATCTCAGAAAAATGAAGTAGAATGTCATGTTTTTCAGATGTATAAATAAATGGTAATATTTTTTCAAGTAATTAAAAGTAAAAAGCAATTTAAATTTAAATCTAGGAAAAATTCAATGTGTTTTTCAATTTGATATTAATAGAATTTTTTTGAAAAAAAGATGTTTTTATAAAATACAAATCAATTAGTCAAGGTTTAGTGCTATTATTTCTGAGATAGACATGTAATTGGATGGAAGATTGATATCAGAGTTGATTTTTCAAAAAGCAATATATAGTGTGGGCAGTAAATTTTAAAGCTAAGCATTGCTAGCTCAACTATGTATGTAATCACTTTCATCAAAAGAAAGATTTATGTAGGAAACATCATGGGACAAATTTTTGACAAACCTACTATATTAACTGATTAAAAATCATGACTGCCTCAGCTGTTATTAACCAGATATAAAAATAATTATTAAACTGAAACCTTAGTTAGCTTAAAAGGAAATGGTTATTAAATTAAAACATGATAATCTGAAATAAAATAATTATTAAACTGGAAAATTTTCACTACAAAGCTAAATGGAAAAAGTGAAATTAAAGTATTAAATTGAAACCTGGTGAAGAAGAAAGGCTAAATGGAATGACAGAAAAAATGTTAAACTGAAACATGGTGTTATAAAAAGAAAAAACCCTGAAACCAAAATGTTGATCAAATTAATATTTGCAAGTCTTATAAGAAGAGTCATTCAACAAACCAATTATAAAAACAGAATAAAAACAAAATCCTTGGTAAAGAAGTATGGTAGTATGCTTATTTACTTTTATAAATATTATTTTATAGAGAAAGTAATAATTGAAAGTTTTGAATAATTTATTTTTTAGTTGTTTTGTTGAATAGATATCTTCTATGGGATTAAGTATGTGGGACATCCCCATTTTCAAAAAAAGAGGGAGGTAAGTTTAAATTAGTTTTTTCTTTCTTGTGAAATATTATTTTGAATTTGAATATTATAAGAGAGTAAATCTCATTTAAATTAAATGACTGATTATTTTTAAAAAAATCATGATGGAATAATAGCTATATGTTTTATATTAAATTTGAATATAAGATTGATGAAAATATAAAATTTTGAATTTGTCACATAGTCTTTTATTTATTAGTTAACTGTATTAAATAATTGTTTAAGAAAATAATAAATCGTGTATTTATACTCCTAGATATCTGTTCTGTACATTACGAGTATATGTGACTGATGAGCTGTGCTTTAAGGGATAATCCCAGTGAAATTATTTAGAAATAGAATAAAGTTGTATATATGAGTATTTTCTATTGTCCATAGTCACAATCTCTGGGATCTTTGTGATCCCAATATAGTTTAGGACAATAATAGTATTTTTATACACAAGTGTAGGCACAAAGTGGGTTTTGGCATTCAGAGAATTTTTTGGATGGTGCAAAACAACAATCACATTTAAAATTCACTCATTTTAATTTATTTCATTTAGATAACTACAATTTTATTAATGGTCAATATATTCGTGGTATCTGATGACCCAAAGTATTGATAATGATCAGCATTGATATGTTGATTTCAGAATTTTGGTGTTAAATTATTTTTATGGTTATTTTTAGTATTTATCAAATATTAGTTGATTGTATTTTATGACCTAATTTTGGCATTGGCTAGATGATTAGTTTAGATTTTACGTAGTACCCTTTTTAAATTTTACTCACTAGAGATTATTGTCAAATATGAATGATTAATGTTGGTTATGCTATATTTATAGCATATATATTGTTTATTGCTCACTTCTAATGCTGATTTTTGTCATGCTCATTGATTATGGTGTTTAGAATAATAATAATTGTCAGCACTTATTGATATATACTTTATTATTACTGATACAATATATTCGTGTGTGTGTGTGTGTAAAGGTATGTATAATTAATATCATTCATAAAATTTTGATAAATCATCTAATTTTTAATATAAAAAAAAAATGTATTTACCTTCATAAGCATTGGGTATGGAAAATCCACTTCCACTACTGTTTGCCTGTCTTTTCCAGATATATACATCAGATGAATTTTGACTCCAACCACACATATCTTGTTCAAAGTCACAACTGACAGTCGCATATGAACCTAATAATAATAATAATAATAATAATAATAATAATAATAATAATAATAATAATAATAATGATGATGATGATGATGATGATGATGATAAAACTATGTCAGACGATCTTAAAGACTTAGATATAGTAAACCAAAATGAAATTGAGCCTCAAAACACACAATGGACAGATGAAATGCTGGAACAGATTGGGGACAGATTCAATAATACGATACCTAGAACACTTTTTACAACATTCAAAAGATTTTTTACAGAAAAATCAATAGTGTTGGCGGTAACAGACAATCACTGCACTCTCTACCGTTTCCCCAAAGAGCTACTTATTGAAGCACTAAATAAAAATAATTTACTGGAAACAGTACAATGCATATGTGACCATCCTAATAGCAGATATGTAGCGGTTGAGTTTTATGAAGCAGCACAAAGGGATCAATTCAAAAATCACATTAAAACTCTAGGTAATTTTGCAATCATTCGAGTTGATGAAAACAGATACAAAAATATCACCGGAGTATTAAAAAATGCCTACTTCAGATATAGCTTATTTCTAAAGAATGATGAACCCATTCAGAAAGGTTTTTTTTTTTTTTCAGCAGATATACATCAGTACCCATATTCACAAATAGTTTTGAATATAAAGTCAAATTAAACAAAGAAATAGACCCAGAAAACATTCCAACACACATAACAGACCAAGAGGCAACACTACTTATATATCCGAGGACTAAAGCCACGTTGTTTCGCCTGTGGCAAAAGAGGCAACATAGCAACGCAATGCAATGAAGAAGTAGATCTAGTGGAAGAGAATAACCACCCCTCACAAAGATTAGAAGGGAATCCAGATAGAGCACACAAATCCATGGAGCAGGAAATAATAGAATTCCCCCCACTCAAGTCAATAATATCAAAAATTAAAATTAATAAAAATAAAACTATAGACCATCCCCCAAACAAGTCAATGGAGATAACAATTAACACAAACACGAATGAGGAAGATAAAAACTTTGAAACCCGGGCAAAATCACTTAGTGATAAGTTAATGGAAAATGAAAATAATTACCTGCAAAAAGAAACAAAAGAACTGCCAAACAGATATAATAATCAAGCTGAGTACACAATTATAAACAAAATGACAACTGAAATAATGGATACCATCACACAGTGCATTCCAGTGATTGAAAACACACCTCCAGAAAATAAAAGAAAACAAGCAAAACCAAAAAAAAACTAGAGAAAATAAAAAGATTAAAACAAATGATCTGGAATATAGCCAACTAAGTTCGGTGAAACTACTAATAGATGAAAGTATGAAAATGGAATCAACCTCTCAAGAATCAAAAGAATCTGAAAACGTCAGAGACAGTTTCTCGATTAAACAAATATTTACAGAACCAATAAATAACTGTAACCCCGTTTCAAACAAAATAAATGTACAAAAGGTAAGAAATGAAAATCATAAACTTTAGTAAAATTGCGAGCCCCCTCCTTCTACAGCATTAAATAATATGAAAATAAAAATAGCGGCACATAACGTTCGAGGTTTAAACTTCGCAAAAAAATACAACAAATTAACAAATGGATACAGACAATGCAACCCAGTATACTAGATCTATTAGAAACAAAAAAAACATATAATGGATCCCAAATCAATCCAGCAACATATATGAACAAACTTGGTTTTTGCGCATGCTCGAGAGACACATCATCACCATCAAGTGGAACAGGTATATTTATCAATCAAAAATGCCCTTTTACATCATTTAAAATAATTTTCATAGACTCCAATCTTTTGATAACTACATTTAATCACAAAAGCTTTTCAATTAACGGGATATTTGTATACATTCCCTCCGGTCCTATTGTAATTAACAGAATAATTTTAACCATTAACTCTATGTTAGTGTCCAATCCCTACCCTACCATACTTGCCGGGGGTTTTAATATGAGCTATCAAAAGTTTGTTGCAAAATGGATAAATCAACTTGCAATCCCACTTATGAATGGCAAAGGGTTTCTTCCACAGAACTCGGTGTCATTTTATAACAACCGCCATGGCACTCTCATAGATCTTGTTTTTTATTCTCCAATGTTACATCACTCAATCGACCTAAGTCTCTCCCCTCCCCATTTTCTGATCACGTGGCACAAATAATAGAATTAAATTTAAACACATACCACAACCCAATCACTAATATACAAAAGACAATAAGAATTCTTCTACCAGTCAACACTCCAGAGTTCCTCTTCTCCAAAACATATATCATGATAAATAAACTCAATCAAATGCAACTTGACACAATCTCTAAATATATATCATATGCACACATACTCTCATTTAATATCAATCATATTACTCAAAAATCAACCCCCCACACCCTAAACTAATCACGTTAGCAGTTGAGTTAAACAAAAGAATCGGCATATCAAAACCAGCCATTCATAATCAAACAAAAATAATAAAGCTGACGCAACTATATAATCAAACATGCAATAAACTAAAAAAAAAAGAATTTGTCTAACCAGCAGCACACATGGACCGCATGGATATATGGGATGGGCATTAGGCTATCCACCCACAAATAGAGTTCCCATGGCACTAGAATGGGATGGTAAAATCACAGCAGGACAAAATATGATACAACCATTATATCAGCACTAAGAAAAACTAACAAAGCATAACCAATTCAAACCCCCAGAAAATTTCTTTGGAAAACCAGAAACAGAGACACCGTTTGAAATAGAACATTTTGCACACATTCTAGCATCAATTCCAGGTGCATGCAACCCAGGACCACCAGGAATCCCACACTTTGTTTTGTCACATCTCAGCCAATTTACAAACACATACCTGTGCCAGCTTGCAAACCAACTATCACAAAAGCTATACAATATGCAAGGGCTATATCCGGTTTCAATGGTCCCCTTCATTAAAAAACAAGCACCAATTACCACAGTCTCCAATCTGAGGCCAATCTCAATGGAGCCTTTGGGAATAAAAATTCTGGAAAAAGTTTTAAAAGAAAAAAATTGAACCATATACAATAAAACTAATATCACAACATCAGTATGCAAAAAAGGTCTCATCAACAGGTCAAGCAGCACTAATATACAAAACAATCATTAACTCAGTAATTAAAAATAAAAAATACACTCCAATGGCAGTGCAATTAGACTTTGAAAACGCATTTGATTCAGTGCCAATCAAAACACTATTAATTCAACTAAAAAAAACGGAAATATCTTGCACAATCTTATATACAATCGCCAACCTCCTACTAAACAGGGAAATTCACATCACCCTCAATGGCAGACCTTCATCATTCTTCTACCCCAGCCAATCATTCCCACAAGGATCTCCACTCAGCACACTATTATTTACATTATATATAAACCCCCTGTTAAAGCAAATACAAAAAAAAATCCAAGGAATTCCAATTCCAAACACCAACACATACATACCATGTATAGCTTACATGGATGATGTCACAGTATTTTTAAAATCAAAAAAGCAATTACCTATCCTGCAGGAAATTATAAAAGCATATACCGCAAATTTTGGGCTAAAAATCAACAACAACAAATCGGCTGCATGGGCAATATTTACAGGTAAATTAAACACACAGATATATCAAGGTAAACCCAGTATGTTTCTAGGTTTCCCTTACCACTTGTCATGAATCAAATGAGAAAGTCAATGCAAATTAAACTTAAAGCAGAGGCAGAGAAAATCATGGAATCACTCTCAAAATCCTAACTCTCAATCTATTCAAAAGTATCTTTATACAATCAGCTTATTATGACAAAGATCACTTACTATTTGCCAATAATAAATTTCACAAAATCATTTATTTCAGCAATTAACACATTGTGCAACAAGCTGCTATGGAAAAGAAAAGTAGTAGCAATCTCAATGAAGCAACTAACCCAACCAACAAAATGGAACGGCCTTGGACTGCATGCAATACAAACTTTCCATGCACAAAAAACAGTAAATCTACTGATTGCCATATTTAAAGGGTTTCCAAACATAGAGCAAAAATTAGAAATCATACCCACTGACTGACCCCCTCCCACAGATAATTATATAAATACCCTATTGGTAAGTATTGGAAGCATTAAAAATAAAATAACACTTAAAAACCCTATTAAATATACTTATTGGCACATACATGATTTTCTAACTCAGAACCAAGAAGATAATAATAAGCTAACAGTACTGGGAATAGATAATAGCCAGCTACTCAAAAAATACAAAAGATGGTACCCAGAACCAAAATTTTTTGACTTTATCCTCAAATTGAATCTTAATGCTTTACCTACAGCACATTTCATTCACTTCAGAAAATTTTACCTCAATGTTGATCCAATATGTTCTTTGGGTCATAGGGAAAAAGAAACACAAGAACATTTGATACACTACTGTAGAGGCCTAGAAAAAGTTAGACAACTGATGTTGAACAATTATAGGAAAAATGAAACCACAATAGAAAAAATGCTGAAAACATTCAAGGAAAACAAAATACCAACAATTCGTGCAGCCTCTTTCAGCTTATATGCCTTATGGTGTACCAGATGCACATTTATCTTAGGAAACAATATAAGAAGACATCCTAACACATATCATAATAAGCTAGAAAAACTTAAAGAAAGGAACAATCTTCTTGCACCACCAGACATTTTTGCCAAAACTTGGTCTCTTTTTAAAATAAGAGCAGCATTATAATGGAAACGTAAAACATAACCTCAAAAAAAATGGAAATCCAGAACGGACCAACAGTAAGAACTGAACTATGAAAACAATAACAATTACTAAAGACTCTAATAGAAAAAAGGTGTTTCTTTCTGTAATTAATGATGGATCCTAGTTTATTAATATATTATACAATGTACAACCTGATATGATGTAACCAATTTTTGCCTAATAAAGTTTGCTTTGAAACATCATCATCATCCTAATAATAATAATAATAATAACAACAACAACAACAACAACAACAACAACAACAATAATAATAATAATAATAATAATAATAATAATAATAATAATAATAATAATAATAATAATAATAATAATAATAATAATTCAATTCAATTCTTTATTTATTTAATGTACATATCAACAGCATTTAGCCAATTATAGATTGCACAGTAATGTCATTATCATATACAAATCTAAATAAGCATTAAAAAACAAAACAAAACAAAAAACAATACCAATAAAATAGAAAAACAATAAAATGCACAAATACATAAAAAGGCAATATATCAAATGAAATTAAAGATAATATTTTTTATGAGGACTTTAGTGAATTGTTTAAAATCCAGATTAAAAACATCATCATTACCAAAATCTTTGTTATAAGTTCTAGGTAAACAAAATAAAGGGGAAAAACTTAATACATCAGATTTACAAATTTTCAGTTCAAAAATATTGTGAGTACAAGTACTATAATTCTGTTTCTTAATACCTAAATTAGAAAGCAAATTAGATATAGAAACAGTCTAGGAAATAAATTTATGAAGAAGTTTGAGATCTCTTGTTTTTCATCTCAGCAGTAAATCAATATAGTGTTCATTACCTAAACTATTCAATTTTGCAAATTTATTAAAAACAGACTGAATTCTTATGATATTTGTCCTATTATGAGGATTCCATATAATTGAAGCATACTCCAAGATGGGAAGAACTAAGGATATAAAAAGTTTAATCTTTGTAAATTTATTAAATGCTTTTCCATATCTGTAAATAGCTCCTACAATTTTAAGAGATTTATTCACCATAAAATTAATGTGATTATGACAATATCCATTATTGGAAAATATTATTCCTAGATCTCTTTGATGATCATTTGTTATAATTTTAGAATCACCAATATAGTAGGAAAACCTTAAGATTTCAGATTTTCTAGAATAAGAGACAATGGAACACTTATCCATATTTATATCTATATAATTATATTCACACCAATTTAAGAAATGATCTATATCACTTTGAAGTCAAAAACGGTCATTAATAGAATAAATATGCCTAAAAATTTTGCAATCATCTGCATAACACAGAAAATGTAAAAATTTAATGCATTTTAGGTCATTAATGTATACATTAAATAATAAAGGTGCAAGAACACTGCCTTGAGGCACCCCAGTGAAGCAATAATATGGTAATGATAATTTATTATTAAACCTCACACAAGACATTCTATCCTTAAGAAAAGAATCAAACCAATTAATTAATAATTTGGAAAAACCTAACTTACAAAGCTTCTGAAGAAGAAGAAAAAGATGAAGAAAAAGAGGAAGAAGAAGAAGAAGAGGAAGAAGAAGAAGAGGAAGAAGAAGAAGAGGAAGAAGAAGAGGAAGAAGAAGAGGAGGAGGAGGAGGAATAATAATAATAATAATAATAATAATAATAATAATAATAATAATAATAATAATAATAATAATAATAATAATAATAATAATAATAATAATAATAATAATAATAATAATAATAATAATAATAATAATAATAATAATAATAATAATAATAATAATAATAATAATAATAATAATAATAATAATAATAATAATAATAATAATAATAATAATAATAATAATAATAATAATAATAATAATAATAATAATAATAATAATAATAATAATAATAATAATAATAATAATGTGTAAAGTTCACATATTACCAGGTACATATATAACAAAATATTACTTAAAAGTTTCTAATAATTCTTAATTTTAAATTAAAATAATTATAAACAAAAATGATGTCACCACATCAGTTTGGAGTAGAGAAAGTAGACCATGAGATAGTATTGATAGGAGATTCACTAATTAAAGAATGTGGGGACATAATTGCAAGGGAAAATAGAAGCAGGTATGTAAGAGTATGTTTACCTGAAGCTAGAAATAGAGATGTGACAGATAAAGTAAGATAGCAAGGTAGTAGAGATGTGTATGTTATGGTAGGGACTAATAATTTGTTAGAACCATCAGAGAGAGTAATGAATAAGTATGTAGAATTAATTAGGAATTTGAGTAAGATTAAAGGAAGAGTAGGGGTAATTGAATTATTACCAAGATTTGACAAGAGACATTTGGTAGACAGGGCATGTTTTATAAATGAGAGATTGAAAAAAAATATGTGAAAGAAATAAATGTTATGTTTGTGAATGTATGGGATTGGTTTATTGGAAAGAGGGAGTTATATAGCAAAGATGGATTGCCCTTAGGAAAGCAAGGAAATGAAATTTTAGGGAGTCTATGTTTAAAGAATATAATTTGGGAGACATTTAAAGGGGGTGGGCTTTTAAATTGTAATATTATCAAAAAGAAAAAGAATGGATGGGATGTAAGAAATAAGCAAAAGATAGTTAACTTAGATATAAGTGTAGATGTGGAGAGGGAATGGACCTGTAAGATTAATGGTAAGAACTTTTTTATAAACGTAATGGAGAAGAAAGAATCAAAAGAATTTATAAAAAAGTAATTAGAAAAGAATAAATTGTTAAAATTGGGTATTTGAATATGCAAGGTGGTAGGAAATCAGAAAAGTGGCTGGAATTAAACAAAGCAATTGAAAATGAAGAGCTTGAGGTATTAGTAGTAGTGAAAACACATCTAAGAGAAGAAAAAGAACCTATTTTGGAAGATTTGATATGGCAGGGTATAAATAAAAAAGAAAAAGAAGAAAGGGGTGGTGGTATAGGTGTTATATTGAAAAAGTATCTAAACATTGTTAACAAGAACATTTGTGGTTTGAACTATGGTTAGGTAGACAAGAATGGATGGTGGCTGTAATGTATATAGCCACTGGAGATAGTCAAATTGTAAGGGAGTGGAACATTTGTGGTTTGAAATACGGTTGGGTAGACAAGAATGGTTGGTCGATGTTAATGTATATAGCCACTGGAGATAGTCAAATTGTAATGGAGTAGAACAGTAGTATATATGAATGTCAAGTTAAGGATATACAGAGTTTTAAAGAAAAGGGAAGAGAATAATGGTTATAGGGAATATGAATGAACATATTGAAGAAATTGATGATGTAGATAATAAGAATGATCAGTTTTTGAAGGAATTTTGTCAAAGAGTGAATTTGAGCATTGGGAATTTATCAAATATTTATGAGGGACAATACACATGGTCAAGAAATAATATAATTCACACAATAGCTTATGTATTAGTAGAGAAAGAGGGAATAAATAAAATACGGAAAATTTAAGATGTTTGATAACTTTATTGTGATAGAAATGGTTAGTAATGTGATGGAGAATAGAAATAAAAATAAAAACAATAGTGAAAGATATGGATGGAGAGTGAGTGATAAGAATAAGTTGGAAGAGTGTAAAATACAAGTTGAAGAAGCCATGAAACAGTTGGCTAGGGATGAGTATAAGGACTGGTGTGGTGAAATAGAAAAAGTGGTAAATGTAGTTTTAATTGAGAATATGCAGAAGAATAAAAGTAATAAAAATGTGAGTTAGTAAAAGTGTAAAAGAGAAAAAAGAAGCATACAGCAAATATAAGTGTGCTATTAAGAACAAAGAAAATGAAAAATATTAATGCTAAATGGGAAAAATACTTAGAAAAGAAAAAGTTGGGTAAAATGTATAATTATAGAGAGAGGATGAAGTTGAATAGTAAATTATTGGAGGATATTAATAAAAGTAAAAGAGATGGGAATAAAAAATTTTGGAATTACATTAAAAGGAGAAATGTAGGGGGGAGAGTGATAGTATTAATAGATGATGAGGGAATAGGGTGTAGCTCTAGAGAAGAATTAGAGAGACTCTTAAATAGATATGTAATGAATATACAAAAGATGTTAGATGTAAAGGAATTAGTGATACAAAACATGAAAGCATTTGGTAATGGGAATGTTAGGTTCACAAAAAATGAACTGAATGAGGCAGGAAAGTGATTGAAAAGTGGAAAGACAAGAGGTTTAGATGGTTGGGCTACAGAGATGGTAATGAATTTAGGGCATAGAGTAAAAGTAAAGTAATTATCATGTTTTAATAAGATGGCACAGAAGATAGTTTTTCCAGGTAGTTGGAGTAATACAAGAGTAAGATTATTATTTAAAGGAAAGGGTAAGGATCATAGAAAGTTAAATAATTATAGAATGATAGTGGTAACATCAGTTTTATATAAAGTTTTCTCATATGTGGTGGCTGGAAGAGTTGTAAAATGGATGGAAGAGAATAATGTAGTGGGGGAAATACAAGGAGGGTTTAGGTCAGATAGGCATATAGGAGAGTTTATTTGTAGTTACACAACTTATGGATGTGAGTAGAAATTCAGATAGATTGTTATATATGAGTTTTATAGATATAGAGAAGACATATGATAGAGTAAATAGAAATAGATTATGGGTAAGTTTAGCAAATTTGGGAATGGGTGAAGCTTTAGTAAATATTATTAAGAAATTATATGAAAATAATTACTATACTTACCAATTAGGGGATATAGAGTCAGTTAAAGTTAAAAATGGGGTGGGACTAAGACAAGAATGCCCTATGTCACCTATTTTGTTTTTGTTGTATTTGAGTAAAATGGAGAAAGCAATAGAAAGACTAGGAAGTGGGATAGAGATGCGATTAATAGGTGGCAAGGGAGTATATACTGTAATGGATGTTTAAGACACCATTACAAAAAATTATAGTTTTATAGGGGTGAAGAAAATAAAATAAATTTTATATAAGGTTTCGTTTGTAAAACTTGATTAAAAGTTGTTTTTTTTAATGCTTGTACAAATATATATGTATGTGCGTGGGAATTATATTGTAATACCACAGTTATATTTGGTTTTTTGTTTTTTATTTTAATTTTGAAAAAAAAAGAAAACTAAGATTTTTTTTTTTGTTAAATTTATGTAAAAGTAAAGTGTACAAATAGATTGCTTTTCAGATTTGGGGATTTAGATTGATAAGGCTAATTAAAAAGAAAGAAAACAAAAAGAAAAGAATTTTTCATTAGTTAATTCCTAGATCTGTAAAGGGCAATTTATTTCGTTAATTAGATAACTATTGTTATATAGATCGAGAATTTTTAAATTTTAATTAAAAAGAAAAAGTTTGGTAATTGGTTTAAGAGATATGATTCAGAGATAACAGGCTGAATCAGGCCATTGGTTTATCTTGGACTAGCTTTCAATACTTGCATCAGAGAATACTTGCAGCAGCGCAAAGAGACAGACACCAATTCTGACAGGAGAATTGCACGATTCCTGCCAAAATACTTGAAAAGAACGATTCCTGCATATTCTGAAAGCTGATCCAGTAGAAAAAGAAGAGAGCGAGACACAGACGATGATGAAGATGATGATAAAGTTGATAATAGAAATGAAACAAAATCGGCAAGCCGAGATGAAAGAAATACGACAGGAGTTGCTGGAAATAAAACAAAATATAACAAAACAAAATATAGAAATAAAACGGAGTCAACAAACAATACTGGAGGAGCTGAGAGCAGAAATGAAAGAAATGAGACAGGAAATATTAAAGAAAGTCGACAAAAATCAGACAACTATAGAAGTCATAGAGAAAGATAGGAATAAGGAGGTTCAGGAAGTTGAAATAATAAAGGAAGAGATGAAAGAAGTAAAAGATGAATTAGAACAGGATAGCATTAGAATAGACAAGGTAGAAATAGAGATAGAAGTTGGTAGAGATTGGGTGCAGATAGGTGATGAGATAGAAAATGCAGATCAAAAGACAGAAAATAACGTAAAAGAGTTTCTGCAAGAAACTAAAAATAAATTGGTTAAAATAACTAGTGCTTGTGAATACGAATTTTAAAAAAAGGGAGTTAAGAAAAAAGTTAAGGAGTATGATTTTAAGGCAGAGATAAAAGCTATCTATAGAGCAATTTTATTTGAAAAGACTATAGAAGAGGGATTTGTTCCAATTGTTATTAACGAGGCGGTCTGTACTAAAATGGGACACATTGAACAAATATATTTTGCTCGGCTAAAGAGTCATAAGATATACGAGCTACAAGATAAAACAGAACGAGAAAGAGCCAAGGCAATAAATTATAAGCGAAGGATGGACAAAAGGGGGAAAGGAACGTACATTAGAGAGGCAGTAAGAATAAAGAAAGAACCGCCTGACCGAGCGTAAGTGATATTGATCGGAGGTACTGCTAAAAAAAAAAACTCAATGGATTTGTAATTGGACTACGAGTTGAGAATAGAAATTTATTTCGATGTAGGTGATAAGCCTGAATGAATTTTGTAAATAATATATAATTACAACTATATATGTGTGTGATAAACAATATTACATTTTGATATTTTGAATTCTGTTCGTTTTTATTTAATAAAATGTATAGTGGCTATCATAATTTTATTACTTTATTGTAAATAGTTATTTTAATAGATCTCCAGTATATTCCTGAAAATTTATGTTACTTACAAATGATTTAAAATAGTATTCGTTAGGGTAGTCGGACGGATTTGATTTTTTTTTTAAGTGAGAACAAACTTGGAGAAAACTGGTGAGTGGTAGGCAGAGCAAAGTCAACTAAGTTTTTTTTTTTTTTTTTGTGATGACGGAGAGGCAGTTGTAATGGATGTTTAAGACACCATTACAAAAAATTATAGTTTTATAGGGGTGAAGAAAATAAAATAAATTTTATATAAGGTTTTGTTTGTAAAACTTGATTAAAAGTTTTTTTTTTTAATGCTTGTACAAATATATATGTATGTGCGTGGGAATTATATTGTAATACCACAGTTATATTTGGTTTTTTTTTTTTAATTTTAATTTTGAAAAAAAAAAAAAAACTATGATTTTTTTTTTTTGTTAAATTTATGTAAAAGTAAAGTGTACAAATAGATTGCTTTTCAGATTTGGGGATTTAGATTGATAAGGCTAACAAAAAGAAAAGAATTTTTCATTAGTTAATTCCTAGATCTGTAAAGGGCAATTTATTTCGTTAATTAGATAACTATTGTTATCTAGATTGAGAATTTTTAAATTTTAATTAAAAAGAAAAAGTTTGGTAATTGGTTTAAGAGATATGATTCAGAGATAACAAGCTGAATCAGGCCATTGGTTTATCTTGGACTAGCTTTCAATACTTGCATCAGAGAATACTTGCAGCAGCGCAAAGAGACAGACACCAACTCTGACAGGAGAATTGCACGATTCCTGCCAAAATACTTGAAAAGAACGACTCCTGCATATTCTGAAATCTGATCCAGTAATTATTCTACCTAGAATGAACATTCAACCTACAGCAAGAATATTTTCTTTACCATGATGTGCTAAGCTTCTAGCCAGGACAGGTTCGGACGTCCTGTGTCCCCATTAACTGCCTACAATGCCATAAGAACCGGCTCCAAGGAAACCACTAACCAACTCACCCAAGCCTACCGTCAGTGAATCCAGAGCAATGGATTAACCTAAGAAGTCTAGTGCACTAGCTTTTAAATAAATTATTAAGGTACCTTACATTTTTGCAATTTAAATAATGTTATCTTAGATTTGTTCCCTTTTTAAATATAAATGTTTTTTTTAAGTTGTATATTATGTAATTCGTTTTCTGTGTGCTTGATAATTTTTTTTTTTTAATGAGTGCTAATTTCAAACCTATTACTGTCCGTCCTATTTAAGTCTTAGTAAGTAAGATAGTAGCTTATTTTAATCTCACATTCCTTGTCGTTACAGAGCGCAGTCTGGATATTACAGACTAATTTAATTGGCTTTTGGCTTGTGACCCATTTTTATTAGCCGTACTTATGTCGCGACCTTAATTATTAGTAATAGATGATTACAAAAGATAATAGTCTTTAGTTTTATTTCTTAAAGCTTCCAATTCGTTTATTAGGGGCACGTACGATCGTTTTAACCCTTTCTATAGGTAGATCGTGAGCTCCTAGCCCGTCTCACTCAGAGGGAGGTCAATCGATTGAAAGTAATAACTTTCAACACCCTTTTTATTATTATTAATGTTTTGGAAGCTACCTTCGCATTTCTTCTGTTTCGACATAAGTTTGCATAAATCTCAAATACAGAGATCCAGCCTTTTCCTAACTATGGGTTATAAGCAGGAAGCTACCCCCCTTCTTACGTGAGATCACTGAATACTTGCTAATACTTCTGCTACGGTCAGTATTTTGCACTCTTTCATGCACAGAAAATCGCTCTCAAAGCCATATAAATATTTAAATTCAATTTTGACGAATGTACGTGTAGTACATATTTTAAATGTGCTTTAAAGATTATTATTTAGATTTATGTTTATTTAATAATACTTTTAATAAAATTATTTATTTATTCATTTACTTAGTTGATTTTGTTTTCTGTTGCTACCTTTCCAACTCACTGAACAAAACATAGATCTCATTTGCTTGATTGAGCTAGTCCGGCGCATTCGATTCGCATATCCTGTAACCCCTTAAAAATAAATGTCTAGTTCCAAATTTCGGACTAGTGGCGCCCTGGCGGTCAGTTTATGCGAGTCTAAAGCTTTTGTCCGGTATAATACATTGCCAGGTCTTTTTTGTGGATGATATCTTTTTGTGTGCAGAAAGAAGATATGGAAGTTATGCTGAGGACATGTGCAAGGGTGGATAAAGAGATGGAGATTAAATTTAGTGAAGAAAAATCAAATATAATGATAGTTAATACTGGGGAAAGAGAAGATGTAGAATTTTTATTGAGGGATATAAAGTTAAGTGTGATGGAAATATATATAGTTATTTGGGAATCATCTTAAGTAATCAGGAAAATTTCTTGGATGAATGGGAGAAAAAATTGGTAAATGAAGCAAAGAGAAGAAAGGGTTTGGTAAAGAAATTAACAGAGTTTTCATATAATAAATATGATGTAGCTAGAATTGTATGGAAAGCAGTTGTAGTAGCAGGGTTAACATATGGTAATGATGCATTATGTGTTAGTAAAGGGGTATTAGATTACTTAGAAAAAGTACAAAGGGAAGTAGGAAGATATGCATTAGATGCAAAGGTGTGGACAGCAAAGGAGGCAATTCAAGAAGAAATGGGATGGTCAAGTTTTTATATGAGAGATGCAAAAAGTAAAATGAAAATGTTTGGTAGTTTGCAGTTTATGGATAATAAAAGAATAACCAAAATAGTATTTAATTGAATTATGAGTAAAGGGCAGGCAACAAGATGGGTGAGAAAGGTAATGCAGTATGCAAAAGATTTGGATAAAGAATTTATATCAGTATCCTTGTACAAAAGATGGGATGATTGTATTAGGAGGTTGTTGAGTGTTATAGTGGTAAGGAATGGGATAAAAAAATAGATGCATTAACAAAGAATAGGGAGTTGGAGAGATGGAGAACTAGTATGGAGAATAAAAAGAATTTAAATATATATAGAAATAAACGGAACATTAGGTGTGAGTTAATTTATGATAATAGTAAGGAACAAGGGAATATACATATAAATGGAAAAATATGGGTAATTTGGTCTGCAAATTGTGTAAGGAAGGTATAGAAAATATTACGCAGCTGTTGATTGAATGTAAACACTTGAAAACAGAAAGGGGACAAATAATGAGGTTATGGGAGAATAAATATGAACAAAGTGATTATACAGAAAATGGGTTATTGGTTTTTATGCTGGGTTTGGGAAAAGATAAGGAGGATTTAGATATAAAGGCCATAGAATTGATAAAGATTATGTTGTGTAAATTGGATGGAGCAGATTATGGGGATGCTTAGGGTGGGGAATGGAAAGGGAAGGTTAAGTGGTGAACAGGTTTTTTTTTAGCATAGTTTCTGAGAGATCCCTGACTCCATATAAGGAGAAATCACAGTACATCACAACACATAGTGTGTGAGCAAAGTTTTAAATCTTATTTTTGCAATAATATTTTCCTTAAATGTATTTTATAGTAAACAAAATCTAGGTAAAACAATTACCAAATCTTTGGGAATTGAGGCGGCCCAAGTTAAATTAAAAATGTCAGGTTTAAAATTTAAACAAAAGTTTAAATCAATTTTATAACTTAAAATATCTTAACAACATTATCATTAAAAAAAATATGTTTAGTAGGCATTGTTTGCAAGGCTAAAAGCTTTTAAACTATTTTACAAAAAAAAAAAAAACTTTTTTCTTCATAGCAAAAATATTAAGAGACATCAAAGTGGGGCAGAAAATATAAAAAAGTTTTTTAAAAACCAATTGCTGAAAGCCAAAGAAATTCATTGCATAAATTTTTAAAAATTAATACAGAGACAGAGTTGCCATCAACATAGAAGTAATAAATGATATAGCTATATGATCAATACTATCATCTGTTAATATTGTTGACAATAAAGCTATATCATTTATTACTTCTATGTTGATGGCAACTCTGTCTCTGTATTAATTTTTAAAAATTTATGCAATGAATTTCTTTGGCTTTCAGCAATTTCCAGGTTTTTTTAAAACTTTTTTCTATTTTCTGCCCCACTTTGATGAATATAGAGAATTTAATATCAGTGTATAAAGACAGAGATGAAGTGTATTACAGAGGCCTTTCTTATGATCATTTCTACTGAAAGAAATCAAATGTAATTGTGGAAAAGAGAAATTGGCTGATATTTTCAGAAAGAAGCAAAAGTGTTTACTACTACCCTTGCAAACTCCTTTCAATAATAAAATCTAAATTAATAACTGGTTTACAAAATTGGAGATCAATAACTTTATTTTATTGGACTATGAAGTTTCATAAAAACATATGTCAGCCATATGTACTATCTATAAAAGATTAACAAAATTCAATAGAATTGATACTCAACTACTATAGGAAAAGGAGAAAAGAATGTTACTGGAGAGAAGTGTTGAAAAGAATTGTATCAACAATAAAATTGTGGAGTCACTTAGGATTAGGATTTAGGTGTCACAATGAAAGCAAAGATTCCAATAGGAAAGGAAATTATTTAACCTGCTTGAAATATCTAAGTGAATACAATGAGTTTTTAAAGTTATATCTACAAAAATATGTCAACTGAGGATGAGGAAATGTAAACTATTTATCTCATATTATTTGTGATGAATTTGTAGATCTTGTTGGAAATCAAGTAAGAGCAGAAATAATTGAAGAAATCAAATCTGTGGCTTATTATAGTATAATTGTTGATTCCACTCTCAATGTTTCGCATATCGATCAAGTAACTTTTGTGATAGATATGTTTCATCCTGTGGTAATATAATAGAAAGATTTGTTAAATTCATTCCCATAAATAAACATACATCTTCATATTTGGAACAAGAAGTTTTGCAAACTTTAATAAAATTAGGAGTAAATATTAAAAACTGTCTAGGACAATCATTTGATAATGCTTCTAATATGTCATGAAAAGTATTCAGATCTGCAAGCATGTATTAAAGAACATACTCCAAGTGCGGATTTTATTCTGTGTGCTAATCATTCCTTTAATTTAATTGGAAATTTCACTGCAGAAAGTTATAGCACTGCAATTGAGTATTTTATGTTTGTGCAGAATTTATTTACATTTTATTTAATTAGAAATCTAGAAATGTGTAAACATTCCATCAGTCAAAAGAGTTTCTAATACAAGATGGTCAGCAAGAGCAGATACTGTATTAGCTATAAAACTTGCTTTCACCCATGTAAAAGAGGCTTTAAATGAAATTTATAATTCAGAAGAAAAAAAGTTACCATAGTCAATGTGACTTCATTTCTGAAGAAAATGGACAAATATGAAACTGCCCTAATGACAGTGATTTGGAATACTATTTTGCAAAGAATAAATGCTACTAATAAATCACTGTAATCATTGTAATGTGAACTATTGAAAGGATTTATCTTATTGAAGTCATTAAAAATTTTATCAATAATTTCAGAGAAGAATTTGAAAAAGTTGAAAAGGCAACTGATTTTTCAGGGCTATCATTTAATGTGGAAGATGGACAAACTCACAGACAACAAAAGAGAAAAATGTTTTTTGATGAAAACAAAAAAGTTGGACATGAATTTACAATAAGAGAAAATTTTGTAGTCAATTCATTTGATGTGATTTGTGATAACAACAAAGTAGAACTATCTCAAAGAATTCAGATGTATGAAGTTATTGTAAAGGCTTTTCGAATATTTTTTGATTGGAATTAATCAATAGAAGAAAAAAGGAACGTGATAAAAAAGTTAAGATATGAAATTTTTGATTACTTTTCTTTTTTGTTATTAATGAGAGTTTTATTGAAAAAAATTTTTTTAACTTGAGTTTGAGGGCCCCCAAATTTTTACCACTTAGGGCCCCACTTGGCTTGATCTGCCACTGGTTACCATTTTTAATTTTTAGCCAAGTGTATTGAGTTTTGAAATAATTTTCTTATTTATTGTCCCAGCAATCAGGCAATATAATTTCTTCATTTTCATCTTATGATTCTTGTAAAATATGAATATCAGTATCATCGGATTGTAATAATTCCGATACATCATTGGTGCTTTCATTGATATCTTCTTCCATGGAAGTATTTGTATCAGAATCAATTTTGTTTTTTTTGGCTTTTTCAAAAAATGACAAGAAATTTGATTGTGTTAAAAATAATTAGTAATATATATTTTGAAAAGTTAGTAATAAATATATTGCAATGGTCAAACATGTATAAACTGCTAACAAGATTGAAAGACCAAGCAGGCACTTTCAAGCAGCATGCATAGGGGTATTGCTACCCCCATAATCCCAGTTTAAACCTCTATCTAGGCTTCCTAGTCTCCACTACATAATTAACACCTCTGACATCACACAGCTCTGCTCATCTCAGAGTTTAGCACAGACTTCTTCTCAGGGTTCTTTCATCAATTCATATCACCTTTAATCAGTAGCTCTAATCTATTAGCTAAGGTATACACTCTTAATAATTACTATCTCTAGGATTATTTATGTAGCTATTTATATATTTATTAATCTAGTTCTGACCATAAATAATGAATCACTTATTATTAATAGAATAAGTTATTAAATAAAAAGAAAAGAGATGAACAGGGTAGTTTACATATTGTGGTATTTAAAATAATCTACTGGTTTTCACACAAGTATATTTTGAAAGTGACAGTGATTTGATAAATATAAATATGCTGTGCCCTATTTATTCCATAGGTAGTAGCACATGAATACAATTAAACAATTATGGGTTTGAAACTAAATATTTTATTTATTTAATCTTAAATATTAGGGTCTATTGTGCATGGGTTAGATTTATGTTACCTAGGGCTATGGTTGAGGTATAGGTGAAGACTTGACTTTAAGAAGTAACTTGGACATCATGATACTACATCATTGGTGGACTGTCAATGGTTGAAAAATTAAGGATCGGCTTGGTGATTTGGGTGGTAGGATTCACAATTAAGCGTGGATGTCCCCAATCCACAGGTGTGTTCCTGCTTCTAACTGAAGGTGCATCTGAATAAGACTTATGTGCATAATCTAGGATTTGGGGTGGCTAGGAGTCTTCAGTCCATTGGCCTTACCTATTCTGATGCTAATTCTGAGATTAGAAAAGCAGACACATGGAAAAGTGTAGCAGGCTCTGGATGCACTGCCTATACCTAAAGAAGTGAATTATGCGGTAAGCGGAGGTAATGAATTCTTTAATGAAATCATTTCTGCACACTTATATGTAGGAACACAAATATGGGAATGAATTTATGATTTAATTAACTTTTGGCCTATACTAAATTAAAATAAATTCCTTTTATAATACATCATGTATTCCCATTTAACCAAATAGAAAATTTCATTTGAAGCTGTAAACCAGCCACAATTGAATAATAACTTTTAAAATCTAACTATAGTATATTCAAACAGGGAGGAATATTAATCCATAATGCTGACTGTTTCTTTTTTCCATTAGTTATTACATTGATTTGAAAACTATAATTTACAGCTTTAATTACATATATAAATGCATGTCACACATATAAAAACGAAATACAAACATTTTAAATAATAAAAACTTTTTTTTTCACCTTATGGAAATATATCAATTATAAAACAGAATTAAATACATTAAATTTCCTTACACATTTCTAGGGTAACACTTAAACAATCCTATTTATATAAAATGTTGAACAATAATAATAATGCTTGTCATCCTTCAATAATTTTCTCTTAGCAGGTTAAGAGAGAGAAAAAAAATATCTTTACTTGAAATGATGAGGGGCGAAATGAGCATGAAATCAATCAAATACATATTGTTACATTAATTTACTATTTGAAACTTAGTGTCCTCTCGACTCATGATGTCCCTTGGGACCTCAGGTGAAGAGAAGTGCAAAATATTTGAAAACTCTTTAAAACAGACCCCTCCATCATTCAAGTTTAACATGTAAACAAGATAAAAATAAAATTGAAATTAACTACTAGTTGAAACCAGCAGACTTTACAGAAATAATATTATAAAATTTACTAAAGCTAAGACTAGTGTGTAAATAACAAGAATTTAGTTACAGTTAGTAAAACACATTAGAATTTACTTTTAGCAAAAGTTTACCAGCAATGTTGTAGTGGCTCTTGAGATGAATCTGTGTGGTCTGTAGCATAGATGCACTATGCTCCATTGACTTCTAAATATGGCAGTTCACTCTGTTTCTCAGGATCAGCATAGCAATTGATAGGAATGTATATGGGCTTGGTCAGGTTGATGGAACTCTCCTCTTGATGCTGCATTTTGTTGATGACTGTGGAGAAGCTGACACCAGATTACTCACTTATGTTGGTAGGTAATTTAAACATATCTATTTTATTTTATATTATGGATAAAAATCAATTTCTTATAAAAATAAGACTCTATCCTAAAAAGAAGAGTATCTTAAACAATGCCCTCTTCCAAGCTTATATCTTTTTTATATGCCTTGGGTGCATTTTTGAGTTCTAATGGATTTGATCTTACCCTAACTTTAATTACAGTTCCATTAACATTTTACTTCCTCATTGCTTAAATCGCTGCTGAGTCTGTTTCCTTGCTTTTGTATATATTTACTTTCTAACACCTTTAAACATGACTAGATCTTAAAGGTGTTCAATTATGAATATTTTAACTATAGATATTGAAATAAGGCACCATTATTTCCTCCTATAATGGCTTATTTCCATTACCAACCCTTTTCCCATTGTATTTATTACATTGACATTCATTTAATTAATTTAACGAACTTTTAACTTTAAATAAAGTATAATTGTACACACATATGTGTGCATATTACTTATGTGTGTGAATTTAAAGAAAATTATTATGTACGATGGCAAATGGGGTGAGAAATTAAGCAAGTATAAAGTGAGCATATATGCATGCAGACATGCACCACTTCAATATATTATTGAAAATTAACATACTGTATTTAAATTTATTCTTACACAAGATGTTGTTTAAATGTTTAATAAAATTTTATATAACATTTCAAGTTTTTTTATAAAAACCATTCAACAACAAATCTGTGAGCAGTTTCCCACAAATTATTTCAAATTACTAGAATATACAATTTTAAAACATTTCAAAATAGAAAAATGTGACTGTAGTAATAACAAGTTAATACAATCTGTATTAACTTTATTTTCTTTTATGTTCATTAAAAGCAATAATATTTAATACAGTAATTAGGTTTGTATACTATGGACATCTCTTTGTTCTTAGTTGTTTGTATATTTTTAAGCTGTAAATTTTGTTTATCCACATTTTTTGTAGCCTAATATTATTTCACAATTTGATGTTTTAATTTATTTGATCTATAAATAAAATTATATGATACTATTACAACTTGATGGGTAAAAACTACCTGCAATAGTACATTTAATAAAATGCATTGTCTCTAAAAACTCTAAACCCATTATCAGACACATGCATGTTAACCCTTTCTGTTTAACCATCACTCAACTAATAAATTCACATACTGTTACCGAAATCAATACCTCTTAAGATAATTGTGTACAAGTGACAAAACTTTTGTAAATCTGTATTATACAGATGATTTAAATTCAGAAGTATATTTTTTATATCAGTAGATGAATGTAACTGCAGCAACAGTGGAACACAACACATTAAAAATGTAGAACAATTAAAAGTTGACTATAATTTAAATTTATTTTTATAAATAAATATAAGTAATGTCATTTCATATTATTTGTCATATTCTGTGATTCCTTGTATTTTTATAAAAATATAAATTTTTATGAATGCCAAATCAAATTTTTAACAATGGGCCCACACAAACCCAGTGAGCCCACTGCTAGTTCTCCACTCAAAATGACACAGTGAAGCCAGATTTTTTTATAAAGATGGAGAAGTATTTGTGGCTGTATTTTCAAGTATTTTCATAAGTTATTACTAATCAGGAATAACAATAATAAATCTATAGTCATACACTCATTTTGTTAAGATAATTCCCTGTCGTAGTGAAGGTATGTTGAAGATACGTAGAATATTAACATTTCCATTTTAGTATTAATAGAAATAGTCGCTATAGTTCTTAGAATACTATTTCTTATGATATTCATTGTTTTTTTACTGGATACATTTATTAATAATCATTGCATATTAAAGCTTACTAAGATATTAGTTTTTTATAAGTTCATGCTATTTATTAACTTCACTGAATTCTTAAGATCCCTGAAAAAAGTGTGGCTTATATGTCAAAGAACTAAGAATATTGAAAGGAATTTTGTTATACTGTTCTTTTAGAATCAACAATAGATTTTAATGGTCAATGGTTCTTGTGAAATTTAAGTAAAGCATAGGGAATATGGAATTTTACTTAAATGTGTTAACTCTATCTAATTTTGCTTCTTTTCTTTAGTTATGTAATTAATATCAATACACTTTCTACGAAAAAATTAAACGTAGTTTTAGTTGTATGTTGCAATACCCGTGCCACTGTGTTTATCACACCTTCTTTCAAGGAACTATCTTCATAACTAGACTCACTGTCAGCTATTACTTCCATTCAAGGGTTTTCCCACTTGGGAAGCATATTAACATTACTTACAGAATTAAATATGTTAAGTTACTTTTTTAAGAATAAGTTAAATACTTATCATGTTTTCTAAATAATGCTATTTCTATAACTAATACGTAATTTCTAATCGTTTAAGTATTTTTTTCTGTCTTCATTTTCTTTACTCAAAATTTTAATTATAACATTCAATATCATTGATTCAACTATATGACTATTTTTTTTTCTAAGAAATTAACATCTGAATCTGTTTATAATAAATGATGATTACACTTTTGTATGACAGAATTTAAGACAAAGTTTTTCAGTGATCCCTAGCGTGAAAGTAAAATAAATTGAACTCAAAATAACTTAAATCCTTAAACACAATTAGCAATAGATTGAAAATCTCCAGCTTAGCAATATAAATAAATAGTATTAATTGCAGTAATATAATGAAACATTTGGGCATTATTTTCTGGCAACCTTAACTCATTCATCAAGTGGTTAGGAAGTTCTTTTTAAGTGTACATAATATTTCTAAGACAAAAGGCAAGAGCAGAAAATAATATTTTTTCAGCATTAAATTTTTGCTATTGAGAATGCATGATTTTTTTTAATCAAATAGATGATTCTTTCTAACGAAATACAGATTGAAAGAAATCATATCCGAAATGGTAATAAATCGCCACAGCTTAATTCAAAATAATAAAATAACTCAGAAGCGTATTTCTGAACTTATATGTTATTAAGTTTAATCAGATATATATACTCTAGCCTCATGGCTGTTTGGCATTCAAAAAGCATTAAAGATCATCATGATTTATGGTCATTAGAACTAGATTATCTAGAAATTTCAGAACAGTTGTATAGACTCATCAAGACTATAATTTATATACATTGAAAGACAATTCATAGAAAAAAAATGAAGTTAAAAATAAAACAATTTGGGTTGAATTAATATTTTCGTGTCTTTTAATTATAATAGTAATTCAACTATTACAAAAATAATGAATAGTTATTAATATTATTTTTCTAAAACTGACTTATTGAATAGATTTAATTGGTGTTCTCGGCACTGATTTGAATTCATAAGCTAAAATAAGGTAAGCATTACAGTAATTATTCTAAAGAAAATCAGTACTATTTGGAATGTGAAATTATGTGATATTATGTTTGGTGCAGTCATTAACTGACATCAACTCCTTATTAAACTGGTTAATAGGTTTGTAATATTTAGAAACCATCCAAAAAACCTTCTACAATGGCTGAGAAGTTTTTCTAATGTATTCTGTAGGATGATACACTACCAATTGGAGGTACTATGAGTAACAAACATATTTTATAGTGAACTTATAATAGATTCATCCAATTTTATGGGATATGGTTAAAATATTTGACATATAGTGTTCAACATGTAATCAAACATGGTCATAATTTTTTAAAGCAGAATAATAGGTATGGTCCAGATACATATATATCTCTGGTGTAAAAATGGTCAAATTTCCAATATAGTGAAACTGTTTTTAATGATGTCACCAGTATGTAAATTTTAGGTACTGCATGTAGCATTTCAGGATTTATTAAAAAACTGTAAATGCAATAAATATTATAGCTTCATCTCATTGAGGTCAAACATAAATCTAATTTTTTCATAGTTATTTCTATGTAAGCTCAATTTTAATCACGTGTGTAATGTTTGAATCCAGGATGCAGCAATAATTGCAGTGTTATAATGTCATCTTTTCAGCATTTATTAAGTATATTTTTTATGATATCTTACATTTCTTTTTCACGTTCATTGTATAATTTCTAAAAGCAATAAATAATAAGACATTCTTCATATCACTCAAAGTAAAACTGCTATCAATACACTGAAGATGATGTACAATAATTACATATGTAATTTAAATCAGTAATTCATATGGAATAATCAAAGAATTATCTCAACTCTTATCCAGAAATAAGCAAGTGTAGTTTTTTACATTTACAAGGTCACATTGATATTCTATCATAATTGCTGTTTCCACTTGATGTAAAGAGGTACAAGTAGCATAAAAATAAAGAGTTTTTTTAGTTCTTTAAAAAAATATATAACTATAACATATCAATAATTCCATGGTATTACTATTTAGTCATTAACAAATAAAAGATGTGAAAAAAAATATATTCATTTGTCCATCTCTTTTGCTTTTTATAATAACATTTTATAAGCTTTTTCATTAATTGTATAATGGGAATATTCAATCATGTTTGAGAAATGCACTGCCTAATTTCAGAAATGTATTCTTTACAGTTTCATAATTTTGGTGGCCTTCAAAAGGGACAAATTGAATTTGGAATAAATTAGTAAATAATAATCTTACACATATGTAAATAGATTTCAAATACTTAGTGTATCAACAACAATATCATTAAAGTATTTTTTCTTAAAGTGATTCACAAGACATTGACATTAAAATCTTAAGGCTTTAAA
The DNA here is from genome assembly GCA_028023455.1 of Epiperipatus broadwayi. NCBI lineage: Eukaryota > Metazoa > Onychophora > Udeonychophora > Euonychophora > Peripatidae > Epiperipatus > Epiperipatus broadwayi. The sequence goes on from JAQFVV010006210.1 coordinate 14,381,891, forward strand.
TTGATTTTTAAAATGGTCAGAATCATTCATCCAGTAATCCAAAATCAAAGCCATTTATAATTTAAACACCCTAGATATTTATAATGATCTTTATTTTAATGAAATTTGTCAAAATAATCTAAAACAACATTATAATGTGGAGTAATTCTAAAATAAATGTGGATTACAGTAGTGTAAAACATAATACTCAAAACTCGAGGAGGAAACACTTTGGGTAAATGTTTAAAGACAACTAGCTGTTGCATGATATAAATTAACTATAATCAGCTTTTGACCTGGTTTATTGGATTTCTAATATTCTCTAAAAATTATTCCACAACATTATAACTTATAAATATATTAAATAACTTCCCCACCAACATACATTCTTTTGAAAACACCGTAAAAGATAATGCATTTCATGCTGAACCAGTCTTCATCAGTTGGCCCAGGTCTCTATCTCTTACATATATCTTGTGTCTTTATTCATATGTCTTCAAATGAATATGTGGTGGTATGGAGATTGTTTAATACATTTACAAACAATATTACACATGATGAAAAGAAATGTGAATAACTTTATGCGAATGTGTGTGCATGTATTTAATTTTAAAAAGTCAGATATATTAATTTTTAATTGAGATTTAAAGTTTATATCTGGGCTGGAGATAGTCTAGATTGTGTCAAAGTTGTGGGTGGAGTAAGTTTGACACTTGTAAATCAAAATGTAACAGTTCCTTATAATATACTGTTACATTATTATCTACCTCTTTGGCTTTTCACTAGCTGCTTTCTATTTACATTGACTCACGAATTAAATAGATGATTAGCTTCATAAATAATATCATAGACCTGCTAAAACTTTCACATTTACTATCCATATTACATCATTATTCTGATTAAAATATTTATTATTATTTTGAACTTCTCCAGAATTGTTTTCTTGATACTTTTTTAATCTGTCTAAAATTACATTATCTAGAATAAAATAAACTCATCAATAATAAATTAAAACAACAAATAGCTTTATCTTACTTTCTACACTTAGTTACCATGACAATAATCTTCACTGATATACTCCAGGTCTTTTAAATTGTTCTGCTTCTTGAATAACGATTATCTAGACCTTGTCTGACCTGAACTTTTCATTAATTATGCAAAATCAAAAGTTTTGTAATATTTAAGGAGCTTTAATTTAATGTAACTACACAATCAATCATTCTCTTGATTTGTCACACTGAATTCTGCCTTCTGGGTGATTAAACAAAAGCATATACTGTCCCATTTGATAACTTCAATTTTCCTTTTTTACTTAATATTACCTTCAACTACAATAGAAAGTTGAATCATTGTAAACTCTCTGCAGTAGCAACTTTGACACTCAACATTTCAGTTAAATACAACAATAATTACAACTAATTATTTAATATTTGAATATAACTATAAGGTATATACTTAAGCTTTAGATGTAATTAGAAGGGATTTGAACACAGAATTTCAAGTTCCCTTCAGTCATCCATTCCATCGTATACAACTGACACACATGGCCACATACATTTGAAAAGGGTAAATGATCTCCAATATAGTATCATGCTGAACCAGCACTCATCAATTGCTCCAGATTATTGATTTTAAGTCAACATGGTGACAAAACCACTGGCATTAACAAGGGCATTTCCATCATCAGATTTTCAATGATATGGATGGCTGAAAAGTGGAGAGAATTGAAGCCTGTCCATTAGAGTCTGAAAATTTGCTATCTTAATATGAACCGAGCACTGGTTATATATGTGTGTGAAAGATGATCCAGCCCAACTGATGAGTGCTGGTTCAGCATAAAATGTGTCTGTTGGAGATTATTTTTCTTTTTCACATGTATGTGGTTATGTCTGTCGGTTGTATAAGGTGGAATGGATGACTAAATGAAGCTTGAAAGTATGTGTTCTAATTCCCTCTAATTACAACTAATTATTTATTTAACTACAAATTATTTGCTTTTGTTTCTTTAAAATGTCTTTATAAGTTTCAAGAATGTTTGGGGAGTGAAATGAAGGTTTTAAGTATCTTAATAAAAAGTCGAATTAAAAGATAGCAACTTCTATTTCTTTTCTTAAATATCTATTATCTGACAAGTGTAATTCAGAACCGTGTCTAAATTTTGTTTTCAATCTCGTCTTATAAATCTGAGCAGTTGCAGTTGTGAAAATTTTAACGATAAGAAAAATATTTTTTCCCCGTAATAGTGTAACAATAACCAAGAAAATATAATTCTTTTTATATGTAAAACAGTGGTATTCATCATAATTTAATTTCGTACCTATAATAAATAAAATAAGATTTACAAAAATATTTCACTTTTATGACGATCATATGCTAATAATAAAAGTTATTCATATCTTATAGAAATAATGCACACAAGTTTATAATTAATTGCGAATTCACTGTTACTTGCTGTGCCATATGTAAATATCGGTTAGTCTAGCAGCAATTGATGGAAATGAATAATTCCAACATTGTATTACATTGCAGCGCACTCGCTTCATAATCTAAACAGTTCCGAGTATTAATTACTCAACAAATATCGAAACATAATATAATTTAAACATTGTTATTATTTATAACCACAAGCAAAATTTAAGTTTTCTCAGGAGTGGTGTAATGTTGCAGAGTTTATATACGAACCACTACCAATTCTAATCAAAGTCTTCTTTAAATTTAAATTACTACATGTGAATTGTGTGATTCTGAATGCGTAGACTTCTATTTGGAAAATGTGCTTATTTTGCTGACCTAAGATTACAAGTGTTTAATTTATTCATACCAATCTTAAATATCTCAACAAAGTCTTTAATCCATATAATAAACTCGACCTTCACCTACATTCTTATAATAATGAGAATCTTAAAGTGTTATTTTAAATTTAACTTTTTTGTTTGATAATTTAATAGCAAACTTTCAGCTGACATATTCAACTAATAAGAGTATAATTCTTGGCGACTTCACAATACAATACCTAACCTTTGTGCTTGTTGATACCCACTAATATAAAATTGATAAAAATGACAATAGAGTTAATTTATACATTCAAATTTTTTACAAATATAATCGGAGATATAGCATACGGCTGCCAGAAAATTTAATAAGAAATTCTGTAAAACATTTGCTATATATGATAAATAAAATCTTACTTAAAAATTAAAAAAAAAAAGCGCTTACCTGTTACAAAAGAGAAAAGAGTTGCTATGAGTATATATTTCATTTTTGTTGCTATTTCTTAACGTTTATGAATTTGTTTCTAGAGTATTTGCTTCTTTTTAACTTATTAATGATTTCTTTTTTGTTTCTTTTTTTTTTTTTTTAAACTTAACTGGTGTTATGAATCCTCACTTTCAGGTGTTCTTGTGAAGACTAAAACTTAATGTAATACCAGGTCGAAGAGCGAATTCTAAACTTAATCTCTCTATCGATAAGAATTATCGCATTGCAGATTTGCGTAATTAATTTGATAAAATTCTACTTTTGTCTATCAGTTATAGTAAACAGTTTAGTTATTTGTTTAATGATTTTTTCTTTTGTTTTTTTTTTTAAATGTTAATTTGATGAAATAATAACAAGAATACAGTCAATTATTTATATATTTTACAGCCCGATTTAATTAACAATTAAGTATTAAAGTGTTTTCTATTTATTAAAACAAATCCAAACTCAAATTTAACAATATAATGTTTTCTATACTTTTTTAAGGCTTACATTTATTCTATAAATATATGTTGTTAAATCGTAATGTTTAAATATATATAAATTGTTATTGTAGTCGGATTTTTTGTTGTTCATATATCACAATTGATTTGCAAATGTCAGACTGTCTGCAGTCATAATTCCGACTCTTTCCATTCCAGGATAAATATACTATGAGGTCAGTAACACCTGTTTGTTCTCGTAAACGCAATGTATGGGTAAGAGAACAAACAGGTGTTACTGACCTCATTGAAAAAATTAAAAGATTGAAGTGGAGTTGGACTGGACATATTGTTAGAAGAGATGATAATAGATGGACAATTGAAATTTTAAACAGGATTCCAATAGATTGTAAAAGACCCAAAAAGAGACCACGTGTGAGATGGATGGATGAAATAAGAAAGTGTGCAGGGGTGATGTGGAGAAGAGAAGCTAAAGATAGGAGAAGATGAATTAAACTTGGAGAGGCCTTCATCCTGCAGTGGATTGATAATGGTTGATGATGATGATGATTACCAATCATTTATTATGCTAGCGATTATTAAATATTGAACATAACTATTTTGTATCTTTATGTAAGAATACAAAAACAATACTAAAATAATTTTTAATAGCCCACTGCTTGTTTGTTCTCCCTACTCTCCTGCCATATCTGTCTGAAGATATTTGGATAGGACAGCCCTGGTTAAAAATTTATTAAGCACTACCATTTAGAATCTTTTGATTATTAAAGCTTAGCCTAGATGGCATGTGAATAGGGGGAATAAAAATTTTGCTAATCAATAGCAATGTAAGAGCTGCTATCAGGGAATGTATTATTGATCATGGTGATATAACCCACTGCAGAACAAAAATCTCCCCTACGATATTGCTCTTTCACAGAAGTATTGTGAAATGTACATTCTTCTGGCGTTTTTCACTACAGGTTTGAGAAACTTTGCTTCACTCTCATGCTAAGAATATCAAAATACTCATTTACTAACCAATAATGGATGAATATTGGGTTGCATAAGAGCCAATTATTTAAGAGGAAAATTCTAATCCTAATTGAAAATTTGGAAAAATGCATATAAATAAGTTTAGTATGCATGAATTCAAACTCAAAAAGTATTTCTTTTTAATTCTAGTTAAATAACCATGCTAGAACATGGTAGCATTTATAATTGCAAATATGAATAATATTAGAAATTATTCTCACCATATTCCCACTTATACCAGCAATAGAACATTTTATTTTTCCAATTTACTGCAATATTATAAGTAAGAGTTGTCTTTTCTTTATACTCTAGCGCAAAGATGAGCAAGATGCCTCACAATCTGTTAATTAACCACTAAGATATTTTGTGATTGCCTAATAGTTATACATCAAATATACATATATTTCAAGCATGTATTTGCTACTACAAGCAAGAATTGGCTCTTCACAAATGAGGCAGCTGTGCGTAATGAGGCACTAGACAATGAATGAGTCAGATGACATATGCACATTCATTCAAAATGTATGATCATACATATGTCATATTACAAATCTATTGACTAGAATATGTTTGATTAGTTACAAAGGCAATAATTGTATTTTTTATTATAACATATATACAAATTTTATTGATTTATCAATAAAAATTATTATTTTAACATATTTTAAAAAAGGTATATAATATCTGAAACAATTGCAATCAAAAGGACATACAATTTTAAATCAGAATGAGAAGATCAGTTTTTATTCACAATGGCAAATGCAAAATGTGGGTGCTATATATTTCATGCAAGCCTAATAACTGCCAAAAAAGGATACCTCCAAAATCTTTTAGAACTATGCATGTAACATATGTGGTAGATCATGATATTTACAGAAAATTGCAAGTATCCCTTGCCTTGAAATGTGTGCCCAGCCCTGCTCTAGATTTATATATTAAAAACCTGAAGGATCAATGATATTTAGATGTTAGTGCAATTTAATGTTCACACTTGTTTCTGATTTTTGTCTCTGATATTAAGGATGTGGAATTTAAAGCTGAAACCAATGCAATCACCATATTAATTTGATTCAAAAATCTTGGGTTTTAAAAAATTCAGATTTGATAGGTTTGATTCCTTTTTAAAAGTATGGTTTGTATTAGTAGTAAACTATACGTTAAAAAGAAACTTGAATTCATTGCAGATGAATCACCACATGTATACTAGTTTGAATTTCTAGTCCTTTTTGGTAAAAGCAAAAAGCCAGAAACCAATCTGGATGTCAGAATTGAATCCCATTACCACCTAATAATCACCGATTACTCAAGCTTACACTAGCTGGTGTTGGAGTAAAGAGAGATCTGCTCTTGTTTATAATATTGTAGCAATATGAAGGAATCAGGTAATATTAGTGTCAACATTTTTGGAGAAGTGGTGTCTGTAATTAGCCTTAAACTGAGAAATATATAGTTATTAACTTGATGTCAGATATACATATTGGTTTGATTTAAACCAAATTTCAAGATTAAATTAATTATATAAGGGGACTTCTATATTTAAAATACTTGGATTTTAATTTTAATTTTCAAATCTACAATGATAAAGACAAAACCTAGAAACTAGTATGAAGATGGAATTAAATTGTACTACTATCCAAGAATCAATGTTTAATCCGATTTACAATAAATAGTACTACAGAAAATAAAATTGCTTTTGTTTATGAGAAACTGTACTATCTATTTCTTAATCATGTATATATATTTCTGCACATATATATGCCTTGAAAGAGTGATAATTAAATTTATTTAAGATTCATGTTTAAGGATTGCAAATGTAACAGTATTTATAAACTGTAAAGGGGAGCATGCAAATGAAGATTGATATTCTTTAAAATTATCTAACCTGTTTTTATTTTTACTAAAATATTCCATATTCAACAATTTTAGTGTTTGATCCTGTTAATTTCTTCAAAATATCCTTTTGAAGTATAGCACAGCATTTAACTCTGATCTAACTATTTTCACAATGAGATGACTTTTATTCAATGTTACTATATTTAAATTCTCAAAACACTTGAGTCTTTTAAGTGATGTTTATGACTTTAGCTCATAATATTCATTTTAAATTTTAAATAAAAATTATATTAATATATATACACACACAAACTTTTGTGCTGTTTAGCTATTGGACAAAAAAATGAGGCTAATCTAAAATCAGGGGCTTAAATAGTTTTTTCCAATGCTGGCTTACTTATGTCATTATCCTTAATATTGTTTCTATGATATTTTATATTGTAAATTCTAATTTCATTTGTTTCAATGGTGTTTTTTATTAAGAGTCAAACTTATCCATAAAGTCACTCAGTAAAAGAATTTTTTCTCCCCCACCAGTGTTCCATGATGTTAAAATATTTTTTTAAAACTTTATAAAAATAAATATTACAAGATTTGCAAGAAAAACTTGAAAATATAGCTTTAGTTATTTAAAATGTTTGGTAAATATTTTACATGTTTTATTCATTTATTTCTATAAAATAAACATAGAGAATAAAACACATGCTAAAAGAAAACATATTAATTAGACTTTCCATATCATCTTGATTAAAAATCTTGATATTAAAATCTTTAAAATTAAATTAGTTTGCATGTAAGATTAAAATAATAGTAATGAAAACATTGCTCTGCACTCCTCCTCTTCTTGGGCCAGCTTTGATATTATATAAGTAATTATATAATATATAAGTTGCATGGTTATTAAAAATATGTGCATCCAGAATGTGATTCTTTGGAAGCTCTATCCTTTATAGCAAGGAGCAAAGTGAGCTTGGCATCTGATTTATCTCCATTATTCTTTCTTAATCAATACTTAGATTAACTTTAACCAGAAGATCAGTAATTCGTTAAAAGTAGTTGTTTGTTTGAAAACCCATTAAAAATCTGTCATGCATAAACTTATTCATGTTTCCTATTAACAAAATTATATTCCTTCAATAATAATATGTTTACACTAACATTACTATTTATTTTTTATGAGGTATCATTCCACTATCAAAAACTATAATTTATTATATATATATAGTCTGATATTTTAAATTTTCTTACTTACATTGTTTATATTTTATTAGAACTGCCAAACTAGGTCAATTTTAAATAACATAGCTGATATAACTCTTAATCTCATTAACACATTCTTGTTAAAAAAAAGTTCTTTATTTTCCAAATCCATTCATTATTCTTAAATCAGAATCTCTCTGACACAAAACTTATTTATGTTTTCTATTAAGAAGGGAATAAACCTCTAGTTTATAAATATATAAATAGGCTATTTATAACAGTAAAAATATTTTCAATTGTTTTCATTCAATAATTAGAATTCCCCATGAAATTTGTTAAAAATTAAATAATTTAGCATACAATAATATCTTTTTAAAAATTATATTTTTTTACTCATTCTGTTTTTCTTAGCTCATCCAAAAAAAAGCTATTTAACATAAAAAAAAGATAATATACCATCTAAAAAACAGATAGTATTGTTATTAAAAATAGGAAAAGCTATTTAGTAAAACATGTAAAAAGATAATACAGGATAATAATAACAAAAAAGATAACACCATGAAAAAGATGTTAGCACAACACCACTATTACCAAATAAACGTTAAAATTTGTAAAATATTATTGATAAAGATAATTTCATCATATACAGAATTACTGTAATTATGAAGCAATATTTTTAAAATAAGTTTTATTTTAAGTAAATTATTAAAAATAATATGTTGCTTTTTATATAAATTAGGATATTTAAATAAAAATAATTGGGAAATCTAAACATTTTATACATATAAATTTTATTAATTATAGTGATAAAAGGTCATTAACATGTTTGCTTTTGTGCAATGGTAGAGTATATATGAAATACTTTTGAGGTTAGAGAAACTGATACAATAAGTTTAAATAAAGCAATATTTCTCTTATGTTTAAATAATAAATATTTACAATCAGAATGTGATTCTATGAATAAAGTGATTTGGAAATCTAAACATTTACATATAAGTTTAATTAATTATCATGACAAAATAGCATTGGTGAGAGTAGTCATCCCATTGAAAAGTGCTTGCAAGAACACAAACTGATGATTAGAAGACAGAAAACAGATATGTTTAAGGTAGCAGAACATGTTTGTGCCAATGGACATATGTTCAATTGGGAAAATACAAAAATATTGATAGAGAAAAGGTTCAAAGAAGAAAATTTAAAGAATCTGCTCACATGACAATGGCAAAAAATCCCATAAGCCAACCTAATGTGATTATACATAATGTATGGAAACCACTAATCAACTTTTCTAGGAAAAAGTGAAATCAGGAGGAATCTCATAGATAAGTATATGAAATTACTACAGACTGTTGTTTTTTGGAAAGATGGCTCAGTTGGTTAGAGCATTACCTTAAAATTCAAAACTCAAGAATCTAAGGACCCAGGTTCGAATCCCATGCTAGTACTGTCACTGGTCAGGCCAGCAACACCTGAAGAAGAGGGGAGACTAATACTTCTCAAAATGTGTGCTTATACTAACCTGTTTGATGTGCTATTATTAACAGTTGAATGTATTTGGAATATTTAAATAAAGTTAAATTTTTTTAAAGACATTCAATACACATATTAGAAGATGGAAATAGTCCAATATAAAAATACAATCTGTCTGTTCAGTTTAGCATAACAATAAAAGTATATATTAGTATATTTTGAGCTCATGCCTAGAATGTGAAACCCGGTAATTGTCACAAAATTTTACATAAAAAATATTTACACACGAAATGTATTTCTAATGATGAAATGATTTGAAAATGTAAACAATTTTATTTACATATAAATTTTATTAATTATCTTGGTGTCTTGATCACTCAAGTAGGGAAGTGCCTTTGTGTTCTACACAACCTGCACACTGGCACACAGCAGCCCTATATATATATATATATATATATATATATGTGTGTGTGTGTATCACATGAAAGCAGTTCATGCATAACCACACCAAAAATCTTCAATCTGCTGTTAAGGCAATCTTTTATCTATAAGATTGAAGATTCTTGATGTTGATAAATCATGGATTGCTTTTATGTGATTTATATTTATAAATCAATTGTCTTTGAACAAAATCATTTATATATTTATATATGTTAAGAGTGACGATGCAATTGAAAGTAAAATTTGAATGAGAGAACAAATGGGTATTATTGACGTCATTAAAATGACTCAACACGGTGAATGTAATGAACGGGATATTATGCTTGAACAAATAATAAATGGGCAGTTGAAGTCTTAAACTGGATTTCAAGAATTTTTAAAAGACCTAGAAAGAGACTGTAGGTGAGATGGGCGGATTAATTAAGTGAGATTATTGGTATAGAACATCATTCTGCATTAAACTGATAATGGTTGCAAATGATGATGATGATATATACTCAATTTAAAAAATATATTTACATTTATATTTTTAGCTAGTATTTGAATTAGTTTTTCATAATCATTCATTAAAGGCCTTAATCAAATGGCAAATACAATGTATATTTTTATCATTCTCTTACGAGATAAAAAAAAAAAAAGCATGCACTTAATTATCAAGAAGATAAAATCTACAATTAAATGGGCAAATTTCAAATAAAGATTTCTATAAAAGCAAAATATATAAATGTTTAGAAAAAAATTGGATATAAAATTGAACAAGTTGTTTAGCTCTGCGTTAGTTCAGTTTTAAAATGACCAATATAAAAAGTTAAATCGCCTATGCATTCAATCATTAACAAGCTCTTTAAATGGATATGACTAATCTAACTCCAAGAAAAAGAAAAAGAGAGAATCATGTTTTATTATAACTATACAAACCAATTTATGAAACAAATATGTTTACATATAGCACATACTGTTTTTTCATCTGTTCATTTAACATCTCCTGATACTATCTTTTAACGTCTGCAGATGCAAGTTTTTTTCTGAAATATTTAAATATCTTGACCAAACTAATTCTACATGTATTTTAATCTCAGCCATTAAAACAATCCATATTACAAATTTTTCTCATGAAAATGGTATTCATCTACAACATAAAATATCTTTTTTTAAAGAAACTCTTCACCCACTTAAGATGGCTAATCCAATGAAATGGATCTTTAAAAAATACATGACTAATCATATGACCCTACCACTGTATTTTCAGAACAATTTGAAGCTTTCTTAAAAATAACAAAAAGTTTGAGAAATCAAGATTTTTTTAGGAATATGGAAAAATTAAGTTCTTATAAAATAAACTGATCGTCTAGATCAATAGTCTCAATCTGACTAATGCAAATGTTCATAAGGACTTTTGTGCTTTGAATGAAATTATAGATAGGTATGGTAACATATGCATACTGAATCTATTTACAACCTTCATGAATACCTATAGACATGCATTGAATCTGAGAAACAACGGTTTAGCTTCAATTCCAAATGTAATTTTTTTATAGGACTAAATCTACACCATCAAAATAGTGTAAGCCACTTGTAAACATTAAAGTGATCATTTTTTTAAATGTTGCTTATATTTAAATGTCACTCTTAATGTATCAAACAAGCAAAACACATAAAATGACCATTTATGAAAATGTTAGTTTGATACTTGACTTCATTTTAGACTGGATTTCAAATCAGATCCAGAAGTTATTAGTAAATGCAATAAGTATTAATATTCGTATGACAGATTTAACTTCTATCTATTTTAAATGAGTCATGAAAGAATTTTTGGTTGCATAGGCTATTAAGTACAGGATTATAAAACCAGATCTTCACGCACTGTTTATATCAAAATGCCAGTTTTCTTTTACCAAATAAATAGTATTTACAAAATGACCATTTACATTTATTCCCTCCTATTCTTATGATTACATTTAATAAGATTACTTATATTTAGGTTTTGTTTGAAATCATCTAAATTAAAATTGAGTGTCAAACTGACATTTTCATAAGATCAGGAGGGAATATATGTATAAATAGTCATTTTACATGATTTATTTGTTTGATGAGACACTTTAATATAAACAGCAAAGAAAGATTTGATCACTTTAATATATATATTGTGCCCTTTTCTATAGGCCAGTAATAGTTCATAACACTCAATTACTAAAAATTTTAAATTTTAGAATATGTTCTTTTAATACATTAATTATAGTTTGTCGATTATATTTTTAAAGTACAATTTAAAGCTAAAGAAAATACGTGGTATATAAAATTATAGCGAATTATTTAAAAAATAGTTATGTAAAGCTTAAAATATTGTTTCATATGGTTGTAAAAGCTGGCCATATTAAATAACACAGCTATAAATAATTAAAATTATATTTAAAAAAATTTGATTTTAATAGTTTAAAACTGATAATTTAATAAATGCTATGTTTAAATTTATAGTCATATTTAATAAGCAAAAATTAATATCAAACATTTTAAAAATAAACTTTATGATGGTGAGAATTATATCTAATTCTATATTTTCTAAATTGTTCTTCCAAATTTTTTATAATTATTTTATATAATATAATAAGTGTATCAATTTTATAAATCTAGGCAGAGAAATAGATTAAAAATCATCTGTCAAAGTTATTAATCATGTGACTTTTAATGTATACTCTCACACACAGCTTGTTTGAAATAATAACAAAGTTTAAAATATTTTAAAAGTTATATTATAGAATTGGATACAATTATTGTCTATCATAAAAGCAAATAATAATAAATATTAAGTTAACTATTGTATGTAATGTTTAAATAATGTAATAAAGATGAATACATTCATAATATAAAAATTAAATATTTTATTTAAATAAAAATAGATAAATTGAATATTAAGAAATGGAATAAGTTATTAAATGTTATTTTAAAAGTTATTTTAAAAGATTAAATAATTCAAATAAAGTTATAATTGAATTAAAAGTGGTATTTTAAATAATATTTTTTAAATTTTATTACGTCATAATTTCTAATTTTGAAATTCAATTCTGCTATAAACTGAAAATATGTAAATTTGTTCTCAAGTTAAAGTAAGAATCAACCAATCAAATGAGGTATTCTTACAGACTATAAATATGAATTGCACGGGGGTATAGGGGGAGATTAATAATGTATTGAAACCGGAGAAAGTCCATTTTTTTTTGGTACTTTCTTATCATTTATTTTGCAAAAACTAATTGATAATTTTAAAGTGTTTTGCAAAAGAAAGTTTTAGAAAAAAAATTATATATTTAGAAACTTCGTGGAGATGATTTTCTAATTTTTTAAAGTTCCTTTATCAGTCGTATTTTATCTAAAAGCTTAACCTAAGCTTCGCAATAAAAAATGGATATACTACGAAATAAAATGGATATAAATTGTAATACTGTAAAAATGTTTGAAATATTTATTGATACAGCTTTATTAATATTTCACCGAAGAACTGTTTTGGTACATAAAAAACCACAGCTCGGACATCATACGGAGTCTAATGAAAAAATTGGAGACGCATTATTATTTATAAGCCTATCCAAGATTTATTTTTTAAATAGTAATAAGACAATTGTATATTGCATGAATTATTTTATATAATATTATATCAAAAGGAGTAAAATGTTATATCCTTTCTGAAGGTAACATTTTTTTTTAATTTTTTTTTTAAAGTGATATATAAAAATACCAAACAAAAGTTTAAATGTATTAAAACCCTTTGTGACCTATTTATGCCCAATTACGCTTGAAAAATAAGTTTCCAATTTCGACTGCAATAGCGTGCAAACTGTATACGTCACAATTATGCTTTTTTTTTCTTTCTCTCCGCCATTTTTCTATCTTTTTGTACATCTAAAATTTTTTTCTGTGCGATGAAAATTAGATTTTTTATAGCAATTTTTGTAAAATACATTATTAAAATTTTGTAAATTTTTTTTATCTTTCTAGATTTTATCAACGGATAAAAAAAATATACGGAGAAAACAATTATTTTCGCCGCTGAACGTAATTTTGATTCTAACGAACTTTTCTGTTGATGTGTTTGATTTTGAGGTTTCGTATTCCCCATTACCCGTAAGTATTCAACATTCATCATCATCATCTCCTACTGATATATAATAATTGCTTGTAATTCCTTTGGGTTATTTATTTTATTTTATTTACTGTTTTTATACATTTCATTGTAGATAAGTTTTTATTCATTTTATAGCATACTTTGCTATTATGGTTTGCTATGTAATAATGCATAATTTAGCTCACCCTTACCCTCATGATATTCCAATAATATAGTAATTATTTTTTACATGCATAACTTAGAATTTACTACGTTTTTATTCATTTCATTGTAGATAACTTTTTATTCATTTTATAGCATACTTTGCAGATAAGTTTTTATTCATTTTATAGCATACTTTGCTATTATGGTTTGCTATGTAATAATGCATAATTTAGCTCACCCTTACCCTCATGATATTCCAATAATATAGTAATTATTTTTTACATGCATAACTTAGAATTTACTACGTTTTTATTCATTTCATTGTAGATAACTTTTTATTCATTTTATAGCATACTTTGCAGATAAGTTTTTATTCATTTTATAGCATACTTTGCTATTATGGTTTGCTATGTAATAATACATAATTTAGCTCACCCTTACCCTCATGATATTCCAATAATATAGTAATTATTTTTTACATGCATAACTTAGAATTTACTACGTTTTTATTCATTTCATTGTAGATAACTTTTTATTCATTTTATAGCATACTTTGCAGATAACTTTTTATTCATTTTATAGCATACTTTGCTATCATGGTTTCCTATGTAATAATGCATAATTTAGCTCACCCTTACCCTCATGATATTCCAATAATGTAGTAATTATTTTTTACATGCATAACTTAGAATTTACTACATTTTTATTCGTTTCATTATAGATAACTTTTTATTCATTTGATAGCATACTTTGCTATTATGGTTTCCTATGTAATAATGCATAATTTAGCTCACCCTTACCCTCATGATATTCCAATAATGTAGTAATTATTTTTTACATGCATAACTTAGAATTTACTACATTTTTATTCGTTTCATTATAGATAACTTTTTATTCATTTGATAGCATACTTTGCTATTATGGTTTCCTATGTAATAATGCATAATTTAGCTCACCCTTACCCTCATGATATTCCAATAATGTAGTAATTATTTTTTACATGCATAACTTAGAATTTACTACATTTTTATTCGTTTCATTATAGATAACTTTTTATTCATTTGATAGCATACTTTGCTATTATGGTTTCCTATGTAATAATGCATAATTTAGCTCACCCTTACCCTCATGATATTCCAATAATGTAGTAATTATTTTTTACATGCATAACTTAGAATTTACTACGTTTTTATTCATTTCATTGTAGATAACTTTTTATTCATTTTATAGCATACTTTGCTATTATGGTTTCCTATGTAATAATGCATAATTTAGCCTATGATTTTTCAATAATATAGTAATTATTTTTTATCCCCATAACTTACACTTTACTAAAGTTATTACTGTTATTTTTTTTTGATCCACACTAAAACCTTGCATTTCTAATCCACACAAAACCTTGCATTTCTAATAGATATCCCACATAGAGGGCCTAGAAAAACAACTGCTTGCAAAAATTGAACATATAGGGTGGTTAGTAAAAAAACGAAACTGAAATTGTCACATTCTGCCACATTACACCAACAATCTGTAACTCAGGTAGGTCATGTTATATATTATTTTTTTCTGCATTTTATGATGAATGTGATGAAGCTGTCTATGAAATTGTCAATTTAGGCTATACCTTTCAAAATTGAGAGTTTGTGAACCAATTTAAAAATAAAGATTTTAAAAATGTGAAAAATATCATTTTTTTTAAATTATTTTTTGTGGTAATGACTACTTTATCAGCTTTATAACATTCTTTCATATTTGCACTTTATAAAAATGTATATATATATATATATTTATTTATTGTAATAAATTAGACATTTTATTTAAAATTGTAGGTCCTGTAATTTTTTTTGGGAATTAAAAATGGCCGTTCAGGTCTCTATGGGTTAAGAAGGAAACATATATAAAAAAGAGAATACATAGTTGAATAAAAGATGGATCCATGGAAATACAAATAGTACTTAAAAGTTTATCGAATATTTTTAAAGTTAAATTAGATGGATTGATGCATCGGATACGCAGAGAATATTGGTGGAGAAGATTAAGAAGCTTCACAGGATTAATTAATATTATCATCCTAAAAATTAAAACCAAGGATTATTTTCTAAATTTTACTAAATGGATTAATAATTATTTTTATTTTAAACTTTAACGCACTTGGAGGAGAACATTTTTGGAAAACTCTAGAGAAAATAATAAGCATTTTGGACTTATCAGGAACTATCGTCAAGAAAATATGTAACTATAGTTTTGATTCTTTTTATTTTGTTAACCTAGTTTAAATCTAAATTTTTTATATAAGATGAGGAAAAACATAAAAACATTAATTTATTAATATTAAAATTTTATAATATAACAATCTAATAATTTAGCTAAAAATATTTTAATATAAAGTGTATGGGTATGAATTTTTTTTTATATATCTGCAATGCTCAAGTGGATAAAGGAAGCCTACTGAACACGATGACTAGATAAAGGTTATTGGTAATAATAATAACTATTGATAATTTATAATGTATATTTTTTTTGTTTTCTTTAGATCATCCATAAATTGGAAGAATGAAGTGTAAAAGTTTTTTACTTATATGTACCGCATTTCATACAACATTTTAAAAAAACATTATGAGATAGGATTGATTTGAAAATATGCATACGACAATTTTTTTTTATTAGTGATATAATCCAACATAACAAATAATTATGTGATTCTTTTAAAATTTTCATGTTAGGATATTCAAATATTATCTAAGTAGATTGTATATGATTAAACATACAGAGCAATGAAGTAAGAAACTTTTCTTGTGGAACAGCTAGATTGTTTAACTATTGATGAATTTTATTTATTGTTTTGTAAATGCAGATAGATATCTATCGATGTAAGATGTAGAAAAATCTTGAGAAATAATGTTGAGATAGTGGCTTGGATACTATAGTTAGCAGGAAACCAAGATGATGTATTTTTAAAATAGGATATGATAAGGAATGGAAATAATATTTAGTCTTTATGTGAATATCAGCATATTTAACAAAGCCCTATGAAATATTTAGTCTTTATGTGAATATCAGCATATTTAACAAAGCCCTATGACTGATACACATTTTATTTGGACAGTGTTTATATTTCTTTAAATATTTGATGTTCTAATAAAGCTGAAGAAATAGCTTTAACATCGTCCCTGTACTAGAGGATATTAGGCAAGTAAATGTCCTACCTCTTCACACTGTGCCATGATTTTGAGCTTTCTTCCTTAATCCTATGCATCTGTTTTCGCTATCTTTATTTCATGTAACTGCATCGTTCAGTAAGATATTTTGAAAAGAAATGATAAATAATTTAGAACTTAGGTTATGCTATCGTTTTGTATAAGATGGGTTTATTTGCTTAGAAGGAATATGACGATATAACTTAAAATTGAAGATCCAAAGTATCCTAAGGAAAGAAAGAATCATAGAATATATTTTGAATTTTATTTCGGAAATGAAATATAAATTTTTTTTTAAAATAAAGTATCTAAACAAAGATATTTTTTTTAAAGTGATAATAATTTTAAAGGCTTTAGTATTATTTTTTTTAAAGAGAAAATAAGTATTGCATATTTTTAAAATACAATAGTACAAAGTAAATTATGTAAACAATATGCATAGTATATTTTTTGGTTATTGATTAACAGAAATATATTGATGATTACACTTATATCATACTAAAGTAAGGCTTAAAGAAGAATATATTATGATTAGTAAACCTTGTGTGATAAATACTAAAATCTAGTACTGAATTTTTGGATAATATTTTGTGTAACATCTTTGACTTTGCAAGATGAAATTTTTTTTAATATTTTGAGAAGTCCATACTCATTATAAAATTTTGTTTTCTATAGAATGTTTTTCTAAGTATGAATTTTTAAGATAAGATAGTTTAATAATATTAAGGATAAAATGATGTTGCTAATAAAGTAAATAAATATATTTGTAATAAGTTAACCATAATGAGAAACCAAATAGTAACATTTTTTAAAATTTTGTCCTAAATCTAAATAAAGAGATAATTGAAATATAAAAATTTTTTTTATAACCCGGTAGATCAAACTGTAAAGTAAAAAAGTTAAGGATATCCACTGTAAATAGTGTAAATAAATTGTTTATTTATTTGTTGTTAGTAATAAACTTTGTTAAATGTTGTTATTTCAAAAATTTTGTGTCCGAGTTATTTATTTCTCCACATCGCTGCATGAAAACATGATATATGCATAATAATTGAAACAAATATATAATTTTGCACAAAAAGATCAATAGAGAATTATTTAAGAATTTAAATATTTTATTGGTATTCATTATAATTAAATAATCATAATCTTACATTATTTTATTGGTCATAAATCAGTTATCACAATATTATATTAAATTATCATGAAGATATAAGATCATATTATATTATTTCATTATTTTATTATGGTAATAAAATTATAGTAAAAAGAAAAGATATCCAGTAGTAATTAAACAATGAAGAATATTATTATTATTTATTATTATTAGTTCAGTGTAGTAGATTATGACATAAAATCCCTTCTCATATTTTGCTACGTATTTTAAAATTAACTTAGTATAAACTTTATGAACCTGAGATTATTTTATTGAGCTAGATTATTAAATAGAAGATTAAAATTTAATTATTAGTTTAATCTTAGTGAGTAGAAGTTAATAAAGTCGTAAGAATACTATGAGTTTGTTATTTAAAATAGTAATAAGGGGGGATAGTGTTCTTATGCCATTGAGGTAGCATCCTGAGGGATATTGGCTCAATGTAATCTATCTTGTCACCTGTATTTTCACTTCAAGTCTCATGAAAATATTAAATATTTATTTAATATATTTTTATAAATTGAACCTTATTCGAATTTTAAATTTGAGCTAGTGGAATATTTTAATTTTAATGCTGAATATTTTAGTTATTAATTATTAACTGAGATAGAACCCATTTTATTTTATATCATATATTATCTGGAAGTGAAGATGCATGAGAGCAAGGTCAGAATATATATATAT